>CM059186.1:147045809-147474185 GCA_030323885.1 Branchipolynoe longqiensis
ATTTCAAAATTATTAAAACTCATCTTCAGGTAGAATTCCAGTGATTTAAACAGACATAAATTTGAATAAAGATTTTTTGTCACTTCTATAAATCGGACAGCAAATATTTTTGGATGTAGCAGTAGAGCCAAATGTGAACTAAATCATCCATATGGTTGAATTCCTGGTAGTTCTAAAATAAAGGTTGCAAGAGAGGATTAAAATGAGACTAAGATGCGCACCGCGCAGTGCTCCGCGCAAGTCCGTGGAACAAGCGAGTCCCGTGAAAACGCCGTGTTATTCGCGTACCTACTTTAAGCCCTGTCTCGGGCACAAGCTAAAGAGAATCGTTCATCACAGATTTGAGGTGTGAATGCATTTGGCCGTTGGCAGCCATTTGGCCGTTGGTTTTTCGGAGAGTACGGGCAAAATTCAAGAAATAACCCTGTGGGGTTACACTCAGCGATGCAAGCACTTACTTACAACTGAGGAAGTGGGTTGTGTTTTTGAAGAAAGTGTTTGCGATCAATCTAATGGAATGTAAGTTTTTTTTGTTTTAAAAAAAAAATATATCGGCAAAATACTACATTCATTTTCTAACTAATGTCGTGCACAAAGTCTATGATAGAAGGTACAGCTTTACAGTTTAAAACTACTACTATTAGTACTACTCCTAGTAACCTACTTCAGTACAGTACTATTACTAGTGTTAACGACCCCTTGAACAATATCATCACGACAGTAGCATATCGTCAGGATGAGGCCTCAACGACAATGATCATGTTGAAAATGTAAACTTTGACACTTTTTTTTTTGTGACAAGTTTTTTATTCTGCCCATAACGTATAAGCTCCAGTGAGGGTGCTTGTTTTCAACGCTGGACAGCTGTGATACTGGATTGGTCTGGTCCCGCACTCAGGAGTCTTTACCTGATCTTTCTCGGGCCAACCTTTGCGGTTTTGGGTGTTAGTAGTTTCTATATTAGTTTTTTTTAAATTTTCCATTTTTTTCCTAACCTGTATATGATAACTTAGCCTACTATGAACATCTATGCAGATGACATACAGGCCTGTGGGAGCGGATTCGATCCCATTATGATTTGTTACAGCATCCTTTCACCCATGCCCTGTCCTTAGATAGTAGACCAGTGTGCCAGAACACCCCTGGACCCTTCAGGACTGCGACTAGGTGGGATGGCTGTGTTGTATGGTTAGCCATTTTGTATTTCAGGGTGATTCGGATGCATGACCGTGGCCTGCCTGGTTCTGCTTTGGTTTGTGCCAAGTACACCAGTGTGCCAGAACACCCCTGGACCCTTCAGGACTGCGACTAGGTGGGATGGCTGTGTTGTATGGTTAGCCATTTTGTATTTCAGGGTGATTCGGATGCATGACCGTGGCCTGCCTGGTTCTGCTTTGGTTTGTGCCAGTACACATACCCACACGGACTGCGCCCTATGGTGATAGTCATTTCGAATTCCTAGTTTCCGTATTTGTAATATCTACCATCTTTTCTGGCCGGTCTTTTGCTTTTTGTGCCAGAACACAGCAAGCAGTCACTGCGCCCAAAATCAGGTGAGATATTGTTTCTTCAGTAGGTGGTTGTGTATTATGTTTTCTTTAAGGACCTTTTATAGTGGTCCATGCTTTCGATTGCCCGTTGTTGTGTAGGTTGATTATTCCAGGTATGTGCCGCCATGGCCAGTACACTTCTCTCATAAATTTTGGTGTTACTTATTGCTGTCAGTAGCACTGGGGCTGCCATTTGCCTGGTGTCCCTACAAGGGGTTGCTGTGTAGCCTGGTTTTGTGGTGTAATGGTGTGCCAGTATTTTGAGGTGCGTTTCCCTTCTACTCGTTAGTAGTGTTGCATTGCATTTTTTGTGTAATTCGATTGTGGGATATCTTTTGTTCACCTGAAGGCATACTTTGAGGTAACACTAAGACAGCTCACTCCCCATCTCTCCCATGGTAATGTAAATTTTGCAGTGCCACCTTGTGGTGGGTTTGATCAGCCCGGCTGCTGGTTGGTGTTTCACATGTAAACACATACAATTATATTATATATGATATAGGTAAGTATGAATACACATAAACATGAAATTGCTATGAACAAATACACATCATCATCAGCATCGCCATCATCACACATCTTTCACATTCATATATATACATTTATACATATAATATAGCAACTGTGTAATCAAGAGAACAGCCAGTGCACCAGGTGGTGGGTTTGATCATTTTGATTACACAGTACAGGCTGAGTGAGCCGTCTTGTGTGTTATAAGGGCTTTGATTTTGTGGTTTTTTTTTTTTTTTTTAGCATTACACCACCGACAACAACTATGTACTACTACTAGTAGGTATCCCAAACACAGGCTGATTACTTGTTGAATATGCCAAATTTTGTCAAAAAATGCTCCACTTCAACACCCTGGCAAAACAAACCACAAAGGATTTTTACAAATGTGTTACAGCAGAAACAACCTTTCTTCTCTTACCTTTAACCTGGTCTTGGATTCATTTTATTATTCAAATAAATAAGCCTGATATAGCTAAATAAAAACTACCACCAACTCCCAGTTTTCACTCTCAAACCATGGCAATTCCCAGGTGGAGATGTGTCATGGTATCCCTAGTAGAATTAGCTAGTATACATCCAATTTGTGCAACAACGCCCACGAAAAAGGTGGTAATACCCCTAGATAGGTGAGATTCCGAGCTTTCCATTCATATAAAACTGTATATGTTTTAATTTTAGAGAAAATGCAAAAAAAAATGATTGAAATTTGAAGTTACAAAAATTTCCATTTCAAGTGCTATTTTCTACTGAAAATATAATTTTAAAACCCTTAAAAGTTGGTATTGAATTAAAGAGAATTTAATTCCCTGTCCAATCATAATTACCAGCGCTCATGCTAACCTATGGCGCTCGTGCGCACGGCGATTTAATGACTAAAAATTGGGGGGTATTTTTTTTTTTTTGTAATTTAATTTGTTTTTTGTTTTTTTTTGGGTACATTAGTAGTTTAATCAGGTTGATTGATTGATTGGTGGTTGCTTTACGCCGTGTCGGCAGCATAGGCCATATTCACGGCGAGAAATGTTTGTTTTTTGTTCAAACCATCGCTTTTACATGTAAAAGCAGACAATCAATTATGTGCCAATAGACACTAATTAAATTAGAAAGCTCACAATCATATATCTGTGGTCAAGGGAAACAAATTCCCATAGAAAAAGAAAAGTTTCATTAATAATTAATAGAATCCATTTAGTAAACTATATAAGGTGGTACAGTCCAGCTGCCCTCAAAAATGTTTTCCTGTTTTACCTTAGTAAAAAGGTCATGCATACTGCCTGCAGTGTAGAACCGTTGGCGCAGGGCCAAAAAATCAACGCAACTTAGTAAAATGTGTTTGAGTGTCAGTGGGGAGTGACACCCAATACATTCAGGGGGAGGTTCCCCCTTGAGCAGAAAAGCATGTGTAAGCCACGAGTGGCCAACACGGCAGCGACTAAGGACCACTTGGTCCCGCCGACCTCCCGCATGAGTCTGTGGTGGCTTTCCCCACAGATGGTTCAATTTCTTTAAGTTTATTAATGTTTTTCATCCCACTCATGTTGCCATTTGGATTTTATGTGGGTGGCTATTAGTGGTTTCAGATCAGAGTGAGGGATCAGACATGGTTCAAGATCACAGTTCAGGGCCTTCTTCGCAGCCCGATCAGCTCGTTCGTTTCCTTGTATGCCAGCATGGCCAGGCACCCAGCACAGGTGGATATCATACCCATCTGTTGTCAGTTGGTTCATTTTATAAATGACCGTTGCTAGAATAGGGTGATTCGTTTTCAGTCCAGCAACAGCCAGGAGGCAAGAGAAGGAATCACTGTATATAACATAGTTAGTGTGGTCGGATAACTCGATACACTCCAAAGCGAGAAGGAGTGCTCTTGCCTCTGCAGTGAAAATCGAGCTCTGATCGGGCAAACGTACACCAAATTTTTCCCGTCGGCAGACTGCCGCAGCAGCTACCCGGCTTTGGTCTTTCGAACCATCAGTGTATATGGAGAGGTGGTCTGCAAACTGGCCTTGAATCTCTGCATGCAGTCCTTTGTACTCGAGTGGATGTGTTTAATCAGGAGAACTGGTCTTCCTCATTCCACTGCTCATTGCCCTAGTTTTAATTTTGTGAGCTATAAAAAATGTTAGCTTTGAGCAGGACCGATAGAGTAACAACCTAAAAACATCCATATCTTCCTTAATATTAGATCAATTTTGACAAATGAAATGTCATTTTCTTTCAAATTCAATATCCTAACAAGTGAAATCCATTAAATCAAGCTCACACTTGTTTTTAAAAATCACTTGGGATACCTATGTGGTAGTAGTACTTATAACCTGACTGGCCATGTGCAAGGATTTTTGCTACTTTTGAAGAAATATATAAAATCATTGTAAAATTAAAATAATTCACATCTATGAAAGTTTATTATATAGATTATGTAGAAGGAGCATATTGAGAATAATACAAACTCCAGATTTCATGGAATTATCTTGTACATGTGTTTTTCTGTGCCATTTCAAACTTGCTCAAAATTTGCCATTTTTTGCCAGATTTGATCACAATCATTATAAAATTAAAATAATTCACATATGTCAAAGCATATTGTATATATACTGTAAATAGAAAGAGCATATTGACGATAATAAAGCCTGAAGATTTCATGCAATTATCTTGTACGGGTGATTTTCTGTGTCATTTTAAACTTGCTCAAAATTGGGCAATTTGCCAGATTTCATCATAATCATTGTAAAATTAAAATAATTCACATATATCAAAGTGTATTTTATATAATTGAAATAGAAAGAAGATATTGAGCCTAATAAAGCCTGAAAATTTCATGCAATTATCTTGTACGGGTGATTTTCTGTGGCATTTAAAACTTTCTCATTTTTTTACCAGATTTTATCACTTGCCAAATTGAGCTCTGGAGCATTTTGGACCTATTTCTATAAACTTTTCCCAATCGTATGCGGTCCTAAAAAAAAATAGAGGTGACTACACTCACCTATAGGTCAGGGAGAAATAAGAATAATCCATCTGGGGTGCATATTTTTTCCACAAGCGCACCTCTAAAAGTGCTCCACAGCTAAATTTGAAAAATGGTGAGTTATGGGAAATTGTAGTTTTTAGCATTTTTGAAGATCCATATCTTGAAATGTAACCATCTCATACCCCTAGATCTCTATATTCTCTTTAGACAGGCCATGAAATCACCAGAAAAAACATTAGAAGTGAGATAAGGTGACTAGTTTTAATTTGGGGGACCATCAAAAATGCTATCTTTTTAGGTTTGGATGGGCCCAATTAAGTAACAACCTAAAAACGCCCATATCTTCCTTAATATTAGAGCGATTTTGATAAATGAAGTATCATTTTGTTTCAAATTAAACATACTAACAGATGAAATCCATTAAATTAAGCTCAGACCTGTTTTTTAAAATCACTTGGGATACATACTACTAAGCCGTGTTTACACGGGCCATTTAAAACGCCTCATATAAATCCATTTGCCTAGATCGATTCACATTTCCCGTGTAGACGCGAGGCTGTGGCGTTTTAGGGCTTAATCGCTTCATATGAAACGCCTCATCTATACCACCTAGGGAGGTGGTTTATTTGAAGCGATTCAGCTGGTTCCCGGGCGGCGATAGTATAAAATAGTATGGCTTGCCAGCAACAGGGGGAGCAGTAACTAATCGCTTGTACCCGGCAGTGTTAGGGCCCAATTAGGCCGAAATCTATTAAATGCGATCATATTTAACAGAATTACATCCTCAAATAATGAAATTTAATTAAATTAACCTTAAATTCCAAGCGATATTAAGGTAGCAGCTTCATCGGAGTCGAATCGACGTGTGTAAACTAAACAAATAAGCAGTGCTTTCCGGCTACAGGCGCCTGCTGATTCCCGGCGCCGACACACTTTCCAACTCGCTCGTGTAAACGCACCACTACATCGCTTCATATGAATCGATTGGTCTAGATCGTTTCACAATTCCCCGTGTAAACACGGCTTTAGTCTACTAAATACTTAATAGAGTATTAAGAAAGTTATGATTTCTTTAATATTTAAAATCGCATGTTTTTTTGTCCTGTAATTAAACTGAAACAAAGGCAATGGTTGTGACCTCAACCTGCTTAAGCACGTGTGCGTGTTGGTGAGCATGTTGGTGTGCGTGGAACACAACCATGTCACTTTCCGATTCAAAATTAACCAGTTTCGACGTATAGGATCGGGATAATATTTGGTATAATGTGAGAAAAGACCTTAATAATTTGGGCTACATATTTTTTATTTATCCCCATAGTGATTTTGAACTGATTTTGAACCGAAAATGAGTGCAAGGCAGAGGTGAGCCTGTCACTATAGTGCCAAAGTCATGACACTTTCCGTTTCAAAATTAACCACTTTCGAAGTATAGGACCTTGATAATATTTGGTATAATGTGAGAAAAGACTTTAATAATCTGGGCCATATATTTTTTTTTCATGGCCAAAATGATTTTGAACTGATTTGAGCATCCACAAATGAGTGCAAATGTTTAAAATTGTGTCACGAACGAACGAATCAGCAGAAATGCAAAATTCGAAAACTATGAGATTCAGAAAGGTTTCCTTTATAAGTGCTGATAATGATTCCCCAATCCCCCCACCCGTTAGCTTATGAGAAGCGATTTGGGTAGAGATGTTGAGAACCGTTCGCGCACTCCCGATCACAGCGATCGGGGACAACACGGCGGCCGCGCAGCGCGTCGATGTCAACATACCTACATATAGGCACAGAGTTGGTGAAATGGGAGAGAATGCAAAAAGACAAGATGGCGGCGCTAGAACGCCGTCGATTTCAATTTTAAATCTTATTAAACTAGATATTACATTATATTTTTCAGCTCAAAGGTAGCGGGCTATCAATAAGACATATGTAAAGAATAATTGTTGCTTCTTAGATTGTGAAATTAGGCTCTCATTTCCTCAACCCGCTTTTTCGACCGTTTTTATATAGGGTTGATATTCACCCGTGTACTGCGAGTACCGGGTGAATGCTTTATCTATAGATAACCTAGATACAAGATTCACCCCGTACTGCTGCAGTAGGGTAGATAAAAGATTCACCCGTGTAGTACACGGGTGAAGATCAGCCTTATATAAATACGGGCGAAAATAGCGTTAGTATGGAAGTGAGGCTCCAGTATGTGGCTCCAGTATCAAATGGCTACCTATATTATGCATATAGGCACAGAGTTGGTGAAATGGGAGAGAATGCAAAAAAGACAAGATGGCGGCCGCAGAACGCCGTCGATTTCACTTTTAAATCTTATTAAACTAGATATTATATTATATTTTTCAACTCAAAGGTAGCGGGTAAATAATAAAACAGATGTAAAGAATAAATGTTGCTTCTTAGATTGTGAAATTTGGCTCTCATTTCATTGACCCGTTTTTTCGCCAGCTTTTACATAAGGCTGGTTTGCACCCCTACTGCAGCAGTACGGGGTGAATCTTGTACCTAGCAGTAGGGGTGCAAACCAACCCTATGTAAAAGCTGTCGAAAAAACGGGTCAATGAATTGAGAGTCTAATTTCACAATCTAAGAAGCAACATTTATTCTTTACATATATATGTCTTATTGATAGCCCGCTACCTTTGAGTTGAAAAATATAATATATCCAGTTTAATGCAATTTAAAAGTGAAATCGACGGCATTCTGTGGCCGCCATCTTGTCTTTTTGCATTCTCTCCCATTTCACCAACTCTGTGCCTATATGGCTAGCCATTTGATACTGGAGCCACAGTTTCGACTTCATGTTCCATACTAAACCTATTTTCGCCCGTATTTAGACTACGTTGTCATTCACCTGTGTACTACAAGTACCGGGTGAATCTTTTATCTATAGATAACCATGCTATGAAACTATATAGCTCAGATTTGTGCTGGTCCATGTAATGTTACATCATTGAAGGCTTAATGTGATTCGAGGAAATTTCGACTACATCATATATTAAAGGTTGCTACATTCAGGGGCATAGCTAGACCTTTAACGATGTGTGCTCCTAATTTCGGCAGGGGGTTTAGGGGGGGCGCTTAAGCTTAAGCTGGTGGATTTGACACATTTTAGACTTGAGTTTTCGACACTCCGGTGTCATGGTATACAACCCCTGCCTGATCGCAGCCCCTGTCGTGGCTTCTGCGCATGCGCAGAGGTTGTAAACAAGCTCAGCTCGGCTGCAGAACGACTACACACTGCCAGTGTCTATTAAAGATTAATAGAAATGCACAACCCTAACCATATAAATTTAATATAATCTGTTCGTTGGATATGTTTTCTATATATGTTCCAGGGGGTTTGTTTCTAGGTGGTGTATAGTTTCATAGATATTTCACTTTTTCTGTATGAAGATTGCACTGACACTCAGAATATCCCAACTTTCACTATTTAGTCTATTATCTCTGTTTTTAATACTTTCAGCATAAATTGCTCTTAGGTTACATTAAATACTTCAGATCTTCCTCTTCAATCGCGCATTAAGATATTTTTAATCGATCCACTGAAAGTTTTTAAATTTATTTTACAAAAATAAATGCTTAGTCAACTGTCTTCACGACAGGGGCTGCGATCAAGCAGGGGTTGTATACCATGACACCGGACTACTACATGCCTCCTTTCTCTATTTATTATTGTTTAATTTATTTTTTTTTTGGACAAAACGATGTGGACGTTTTGGTGTAACCCTAGCTACGCCCCTGACATTGTTGTCCCAGTGTAGAAGACAAGAGATTAAGTTATTTATCAACTCAAAAGACTAGACTATGTGAGTATGTCGTGTACGGCGTTCATTATTATTTGTTGTCAAGCAGACGGCTTGGCCCAAGCCTTGGCAAGGCTTGGCTTGGGGGCAACGAGCCATCACGTCAGTGAAAAGTAGCTGGAAAAGCCACGTTTACCAAAGTTCCCCACAGTTCATGGCAGTACGGGGAACTTTCACTTCTAACAATCACAAAATTAACATACCATTGCTCAACTTTGTCCCTGTCGTGGACTTTATCAACCCAAGTAGGTATGGCTCTCATTTCTCCTGCGGTATTTGAAAGTGGAACACTGAGCATGCGCACTCACGCACGCGAGGCGTACGATGTCGCTCGCTGGTGCCCGTTCAGGTCGCCGTCGATTGTGGTGGAGGGGCACTTACTCTGCCAAGAACCAGCCAAAATTAGCGTTTAATCATAATCGCATTTATTGACCTCTATTTTACAGATTGACATAATGTTCTCTATCTCAAGATCATTCAATTCGGCTCTGATTTTTCCCTTCGGATGATGGTATACCGGATGGTCATGGAAAATAATTAAAAAATGTACACCGGAATTTGCGTCAGAGGTTGACAGATGGCGGCTTCCTGTTCCGAAAAAGGAAGAACATCCAGTTTTCCAACTTTGTATGTTTTGAAGATTCACGAATGTTGGTGGATTTAGCCCCTCGATGTCTATTTCAAACCGGTGAGTGTACTAACAAGTGTTTAAAGCATTGTTATAACATATTTTGGAGCTTTTGCGCGTCGTTGTATTTCGGCACAAATGGTTTATTTATGGACGAAGTTCTCGATTGTAGACCGGACTGTCGGTGTCGGTGATGGTCAGCGGATTTCCGAAGCTATAATTACATAATGTGATTTATCCATGCCATGAAGTATGCATATATTTTAAAATAATTTAATGGCATCACTATATTCCCCAGTTTGTAATTTATCAGTAAATCTCGATGTGTACGTTAGCGGTGTAATAATACTAGGCAAGAGACGCGTCTGAACTGCAGTATTCATGCCGTGCCCGAGTGCAAGCACCGGGTAAGCCACCATGGCATGGGCTTTGTTTTGGGGGGGGGGGGGGGGGGGGGAGAACCCTACGCCCATCTCAACAGCCCTAACTCAAACCTCACCAAAACTGTTTGGATGCAAATTATCCGAGAAGTTGGCACACTTCCTGCTATTTGATTTTAGTTCTAGTTTGTCAATTGATATCGCCAAATGTGTCATAGGTATTGGTCGAAACATAACATCTCCCCCCCCCCCCCACACCTCCCCTCCAAAAAATGAGCTCATGACGAGGAACAGTCCCTTACATAGTAACATGGACATAGTCATAGGCTTGGTATGGCTAAGCTAAATCATACCAAGAAACACTACTAGCATTAGACTTGATTTCCCATGTGTCTAACTCAGTCATGGCAGCGGGCTATTGGAGTTCCATTTGAAACCTAGCCTACTCCTAGGCTAGGCCTAGCCCTAGGGATGGCAACAATGTTCCTAGTTGACTTGGCATTTCTGTTTGCGGAAGGTATGATGTATGTATACTACAGTAGACGTATTGTATTGACAGTCTTAGAGTCTACCTGCCAAGTCGTGAACTCGTGTTGTCCTCAGTCAGTGTAGTGATATGATGCTGATAGGGTTTGCAATATAATATTGAATATTTAAGCAACACCTGAGAATGATATTACCGTTTTACTAACTAGGCACCCTGAATGCATCAAATTCCTATTTTATCATCAAGAGGCTTCTAAATGATATACAAAAGTTCCTCATTTGTTATAATAGCACTATTAGAACCCAAGATATGATGCTTTAAAAGTGATAAATTCACACCCTTTTGTTAGTACTTAGTAATATTTATATTACACAGCTAGAGAAAATTGTGACAGACTTGACATTTTGAACAATTTTTGATGGATTTTTACCAGACAACAATTTTAATCTATTGAATTTAATGGAAGTCAAAATATCACCATTCCTATGATTTTATGCACAATTTAGCAGAATTAAATCCCCAATGTGGTTTCCTTTTTTTATTGTTCAAACTAGTTCAGTGAAGCCCTTTGAAAGAAATGGTAGACATCTATGGTCAAGTTAGGCACTTTGAAATCTGCCATGCTTGCCGGTCATGCTGTGACATTACCTTTCTTGTGGATTTGGGGGTTTAATTTTTATTATTGAGGCTGTATTTATACTGTCCATAGCATGTAAGCCCGGGTACCCAGGCTTGTTTTCAATGCTGGCCAGCTGTAGTGTTGGTGTTGTCTTATCAAACAGTAGCTGCTGATAAGTTATTTGATTGTCTGCATTTCACTTTCAGTAGCAGATAGATAGTCTGTTGGTACGTTTAGTAGCCTATGTTAGTTTTTTTGGGCCCTCTTGGCATTGTATTTTTGTTCTAATCTTATTACTATGTTAGTTGTTTTCTTAAGGTTCTATGTTAGTGTTTTAGGGTTTCCTTGGGAAAAGTTTTCCGCTTTTTTCTACTTAATTCTATACTATCCTATTTTATTTACATGTCCATAGGCCTGTACGTAATAGGTGGTTGAGTTATGTTTGTTTGAATTTGATTTGATTTATATTGTTGTTGGAGATGTTGTCTGGCTTTTATATTTCCGGTTATCCCGCCCTGAGCTGTCCAGTTGGTGGGCTGTGACATATCACCTGACCCCTTGTGGTGCAGTTCAGTTGGGGTTCCCAGTTTTTATTTTGCACAGATATTTTTTGTATGTTTTTAGGTCAGGGATTTGTCTTTCTTTCACCGTTTGCGCATTCCATGCCTTGGCGGCCATTTCCAGTGTGCTCCTTTCATGGGCTTTGATCTGGCTTCTGGCCTGCCTTAGTAGTGGTGCCTTGCTTGCTATGGTGTCCCTTAGTGGTTGGGTTAGACGCTTAATGTCTTGGCTATATATCCATATGCTAATGTTTTTAGGTGGATTATCCTCCTGTTTTCTAGTAGCTTTACTTTAGTTCTTTTGTGTAGGTCATAAGTGGGGTGTAGTTTGTCTACTTTCAGGCAGATTTTCAGGACCCTATTTTGTAGTATCTGCAATTTTTTAAGTAGCTCTTTTTTAGCACCCATGTAGATTACATCCCCATAGTCAAAGTAGGGGAGTACCATGCCTTTGAAGATTTTTATTGACATATCTTGTGTCATATAGTTTCTTAGTTTAGCAAATAGCCATAGTTTGTGATTTACTTTTTGTATGATTTTTGTTACACACAGACTGTACTTTAGCTGGCTATCTAGTTCTAGGCCTAGGTATTTGTAGTGATTTACACTTTCCAGTGTTTGGTTTCCTAGTGTGCGTTGTAGGTTTCTTCCTGTGATTGCTGTATGTGAGAAGAGTACTGTTTTAGATTTATTCGCATTGATGGTTATTTTATTGGATTCACAACAGCCGTCCAGCTTTAGCAGGAGGTTGTTCAGTTTGGTTGCTACCTCCTCTACTGTGCTTCCTTCTGCATATATACGACAGTGTCATCCGCATATAGCTGGAGACATTCTGCCTCCAGCCATTTTTCTAGGTCGTTTATGTATAGTATAAATAGTAGTGGTCCCGGGACTGATCCTTGGGGTACGCCACAGGTGACAGTTTGTTGGTCTGAGAGTACCATTTACTTTAGTTTTTTGCTGCCTGTTGTTTAGGTAGCATTTTATCCAGTTTATTGATTTGGATTTAATGCCCATGTTGTTTAATTTTCTTATTAATAATAATATGCTCTGGTCTACAGTGTCAAAGGCTTTGCTGAAGTCGATGAAGGCTGCTCCAACTAATTTCTTTTGGTTCAATGATGCCAGCACATCACTTGTTAGGTTTGCTATTGTTTTTAATGTGGAGTGTAGTTTTCTGAAACCTCCTTGCCTCTTGTTTAGTATATTGTTTTTTTCCAGGTGCTCATTTATATGCCTGTGGAATATCTTTTCAATTAGCTTGCCTGGTGTTTGCAAGATTGATATTGGTCTGTAGTTCCCCATGTTTTGTTTGTCACCACTTTTGTAGATGGGGGTGATGGTTGCCATCTTCCATGCTGTGATGAAGTGTCCCTGCTCAAATGATATGTTGAAGAGGTCGACCATGGTATCTGGGATGGCTTGGAGTGCCTCTTTTAGTATTTTTGTGGGGATTCCATCTATTCCACTTGGTTTGTTTTCATCTATGTCATTTATTAGTTGTGTTAGTTCTTTTAGGTCAGTTTTGCAGGTGGGGATTTCATCCTGGATACTTTCTGACTTGTTTTCCCAGATTCTTGTGAATTTCTTTGGTAACTGTTGTCCTACCATGGCAAAGTGGATATTTAGTTTGTTTTGTTGCATCACTATTTGTGTGCGTATTTCCATCCTTATCCTTGAAGCTTATGCGCTCTTCTATCTTATTTTTGGGGAATAGTAAGCTTACATTTTTCCAGAACTTATTTGCGTTGCTTCCCCAGTCCTTGTCTTGTTTTATTATATATTTCTTTTTTTGATGCCCTTACTGCTTTGAGGGAGTTGTTTCTGGTAGTATTATAGGCCCTTTTATCCTCTGGGTCTTTAGTATGTTTCACTTTGTCACCTAGCTTTCGTTTTGTTGCGATATGCGTTAACAGTTCCCTGTCTACCCACGGGTCTTGGTTTCTCTGTATTTTTAGTTTCTTTATGGGACGCATCTCATCTAATGATTGTTTTATTTCTGTGACAATGTTATTCCAGTAGATATCAGCGTCATCTCTGTCTGTTGTGAGGTTGTCTATATTTTCATATAGGTGGTTTTTTAGTGTTTCTTTTGAGTAGTTTTTTTTAGGGATCTGCCCATTTTATATTTATATTGGCTTGTGCTTTTGAGTTTTTTACTCGTTACATATCTTAGCTCATGGTCACTTATACCCCAGCTTCTAGTGCCCCATTTTGTGGCATGGTTTGAGTTGGTTAGTATTAGGTCAATTGTTGAGCTATTGTTTCCTAGTCTTGTGCTGTCTGTAATAAGTTGCTAGGATTTTGATAGTGGTTTGTAGCATTAGTTTATTTTTGTCTTTGCTACTGTAGTTTATGTTGAAGTCTCCTAGCACAAAGATTTCTGCATTTGTTAGTTTTCTCACTGTATTTATGCTTTTTTCTAGAGTTTCAAGGAATGCTTCAATATCCCCAGACGGTGGTCTGTAGAGGCTTGCTATGGCTATGTTAGCCTGCTTCTCGTTTTTTATTAGGCACCATAGTAGTTCCAGGTGTTCATTTGAGTTGTTTGCTATTTTCAGGGCCTCAGTGTGTAGATTTTTTTAGGTTTTGCTGTAGATTGCAACACCTCCACCTTTTTTTGTTTTGTTTGCCATGTTAATTTGCTGTCTGTCATTACGTAGAAGCCTATATCCTTCTATGTTGAGGGTGTTGTCTTGATGTCTGTCAGTGAACCATGTTTCTGACAGTGTTAACACATCAAGATTTTCATTTTTTAGGTGAATTTTTATTGGATGCACTCTGGCAGTTTAGGTGGGCAAAGTGCGTGCCCCTTCCCAGCCTGCATTCAATTTCATCTACCATCTTTCTTTACCTTTAGGTTTGGCGTTTGTTAGATTTCGCGAGTTTTTAACTTTGTTTAGATTGTTTTATGGGCGTATGGGCTGGTGCATACACCACATATGCCCTGTTTTGTTATATAGTTTCATACATTACCCTAGGCTGCACCTGTGCGAATGGAGGGGGGGTACATGCCCTGGAATGGATGTTAGTTATACACAGTATTTCTAGTGCTTTAAATTTTGGTTAGTGGTATTTTATGAAAAGTTTGTGATACTCATGGTTTGGAGCCCTGGTGTTGCTTCTGCCAGTTCTCCGTGATGCTATTTGTCAGCCTTGTAGCGACATATTTGGCATATTGTTCATTGAAGTGTACACCATCCGACATGCCTATAGCGTAACGCACTGATCTCCTTCCATGCCTGGTTTTGTGGATGTAATTTGCGTATCTTGGTACGGCTACTCCCTTGTTTCGGCTATTATTCAGGTGGTGGATTTAGGCGTTTAGCTCCAGTATGCACTCTTCTATTAGCTCCTGGTAGTTTTGGTGGGTTTGATTTTTGCTGTGGCTACAGTATTTTTCCATGTCAATGCCCACAAGCTCACATATTACTGGTAGCTCTGTCAGTTGGCTGAGTGCGTCATGTGCGAGTGTGTACTCCCTTGTCATGCATTCCATGAATGCCGTCATGGTGTCAACGGCTGGCTTCAGGTCTCTGTGTCCTATTTTTTTAGTTAGGTTGCAGATTCCTGTTTATTGCTGCTAAATTGTGCATAGAATGGTGATATTTTGATGTCCATTAAATTCCACAGATTTTAATTTTTGTCTGGTCAAAATCCAAACAAGAATTGTTCAAAATGTCAAGTCTGTCACAATGTTCTCCAGCTCCAACTAAGTACTAACAAAAGGGTCTGAATTTGTAACCTTTAAAGCATCATATCTCAGGTTCTAATAATGCTATTATAACAAATGGGTATTTTTGTGCTGCGTTTAGAAGCCTCTTGCTGATAAAATAGGAATTTGATGGATTTAAGGTGTTTGAAAAAAAATTCCAAGTGCCACATCATTGAATAGAATGATCATTTACCAACACACACAAAATCTGCATTTTCGCGCGCGTCGAAAATCGGCGGGACTTCAGCGCGTCTGGCAAACTTAGGGAACGTGAAAGCACCAGTGCGGAAATTTGGATCGCTATGAAACTTCACATATTGATAGTTAAGACATTACATAACTAGTCTACCTAGGGGGAGGGGGGGTCTGCTAAATAGCCAGAGTGTCATAATGTAGGGAAACTTACTTTTCATATATAACATTTAAAGAAATTATATACTAAAATATTATAGACCAAGGGATATACTTATGACGAGAGTGGTGAGACTAATAGGTTGGCTGGTTCGGTCTATTATAGACCAGTGGCAATACATTGTTGACTGCCTAGGCCTAGGGTACGAGTGCTAAGCATGTATAGGCTATCAATGCGTAAATTTATTAATTTTCATGTTGCGGAATATATGATGAGAAAATATACCTCAGGCATTGGGGATATTTAATTGGGATTATGTGTTACTAACTCTTAGAAGCGATTGTGTAAAAATGTTGAACACATCTACCCGTAAATGATATTGTTGGTGGGGGGTGATGAAAATGGGAAATATTGTACAGTGCAGGTCAGTGCAGACTACACTGATGGAGATGATGATGCAGTTATAGATATATACTATAGTGTGATATTTTACCATATACCGCTAACTGATAATTTGGCCACATACCATAACAAGTTTTTTCTACATGCAGTTGTGTTTACACAGGAGTATATATTAATTCTACATGGAAACCCAGAAAAATCTGCACTGATAACCCGTTGTCAATGGACTGTCAAATTTGAGTCTGCCAACAAACACTTAAATGGTCTCGAGTACAGAGAGAAGGATCAATTAGTGTTCTCGGGCAAATACAAACATGAAGCAAGTTATGATTCACTTCACATGTTTATAACTTAAGTTATAGTAGTTTAATTAAGATATTACATATTCTAAGATACATATTCCAAGTTCTGCTGGTCCCTCAGAAAGGACTGACAAAATTGAGGTATGTTGACATCCACGCGGTGCGTCGCCGCCGTGTTGTCCCTGATCGCTGTGATCGGGAGTGCGCGAACCGGTCTCGACATGTCTACCAAAATCGCTTCTCATTGGCTAACGGATGGGGGTATCGGGGAATCACGATCACCATATGTAAAGGAAAGCTTTCTGAATGTCATCGTTTTCTAATTTTGCATTTCTGATGATTCGTTCGTTGGTGACACAATTTTAAACAGTTGCACTCATTTTTGGATGCTCAAATCAATTCAAAATCACCCTTGGTCATAAATAAAATATATGTAGTGGTCTGCACTGACCTCTCAGGCAAGTAACCACATAGACAGGTAGGCGTGGGGAGTGTATTGATATCAGGGAGCCTAGGTGGTGTAATGGTTAGCACACTGGCCCGGAATGCAAAGAGATGTGGGTTCGAGTCCCGCTCTAGGCGCAGTATTTCCCATTTTCATCACCCCCACGACACTGGTTGCCGTGATCAGGATCCTGTACAAGCTTTGCGCTGTATGGTTGTTGAACCTACCCTGTGTATCTATGTGTTAGTGCATTGCCTGTTTGTATGTAATTGTGAGCATTACAAGACTTACAATTCCAGGGGGACGAGTGTAGTGGTCTGCACTGACCTCTCAGGCAAGTAACCACATTGACAGGTAGGCGTGGGGAGTGTATTGATATCAGGGAGCCTAGGTGGTGTAATGGTTAGCACACTGGCCCGGAATGCAAAGAGATGTGGGTTCGAGTCCCGCTCTAGGCACAATATTTCCCATTTTCATCACCCCCACGACATATATATAGCTCAAATTATTAATGTCTTGTCTCACATGATACCAAATATTATCACGATCCTATATATCGAAAGTGGTTAATTTTGAATCGGAAAGTGTCATGGGTTGCGCGACTTTGGCACTATAGTGACAGGCTCACCTCTGCCTTGCACTCATTTTCGGTTCAAAATCAGTTCAAAATCACGTTGGGGATAAATACAAAATATCTAGCCCAAATTATTAAGGGCTTTCCTCACATTATACCAAATATTATCACGGTCCTATACGTTGAAAGTGGTTAATTTTGAATCGGAAAGTGTCATGGGTTGCACGACTAAAGCGCAGGGGGAGGTTTGCATTGTTTAGGGTCACACCCATTCCCTTTGTTTCAGTCTAATTACAGGACAAAAAAAACATGCGATTTTAAATAAATAAAAATCATAACTTTCTTAATACTAGACCAATATGCATGATCGTTTTGTTATTTAAAAGCATTGGCTCTTTACAATGGCATGGGTATCATTTCTATATAGGTAAATTAAAAATATAATTCCAACATATAGGTCTACAAAATTGACCCAGCATACTGGGTCACAACTTCAGCTTACACTGCAAAAGGTGGTGAATACACCTACCCGAAGTGGCATTTTATCTAGTGTAAAATATTTGTTAGGACAGTTTACATTAGAAACAAAATTATGGCAAGAATGCTAGTTTGGTCATCAATAGGTGTGAAAAGTAAGTTTACGGTATGAGGCGGGGGATCTTTATATTGAAAGATAGGGGACAAGGAGTGCGATGGGCGCCATCCCCAACTTACAACGTGTAAACTGAGGGATGAAATATCTCCGAAATTTCGCGGATTTCCGCGATTAAAAACAATATTTACTGATTAATATTAAACAAAATACCAAGGAATCACGCTGTATATATGACAACAATTGGTTAGTTCGAATCCCGTTTTTATGTGATATTGCGAGAGTCTAACCCAAACTAGAAAGCGTTAGGTATGGACGATAATGTAGCCACAACAAAGATAGTTGAAACCTGACTTCCACCATTTTTTCGCAATTCCTTGATAATGCTAATCCTATGGGGGAAAATCCGTATTTTCGTGGAAATTCGTCGTCGGTGTAATAATCTCGGCTTGATTTCCACAATTTGTCGGTGACCACTTTCATCCCTGTAACTTGTAACCTTAAGCTGTCGATCGGTTTGCTGAGTCACAGTTTTAGTTCTTCCTGAGGCTGAGGTATCAGAGGAACTTAGAAAACCCGCATTTGGAATACATCATGTGGGCATGACTAATTTGAAGCCTTTATTTACTATGCCACTACCTGAATGAAAGTTATGTAAGTAAAACAAATAACACAGTATTGATAAATATCTCAACACAAGAAATAGGTATACTTTTGTTGTTGTAAATCATAATTCCCTTCTGATAGGATCATTTGACAACCATGACTCAAAAGACGTGGTCAGATCTATGTGAATGTGATTACATTACAAAACTACTTGTGAAATGATCAGGTATGCCCATAATCCTATGATATTACTTTTATATTCATAGATTGGTGTCTGTAACATCTAAAATACATGTACTCACAAAAAAAGAAAATTGTCTGATTACAATAAGGAATATAACTGTAAGTTAAAATAATCTTAGAGCGTCCCAGAGCGTTAGTTTGGGTTCTTCGGTGGGGGGGGTTCCCCCTTCAATTAATTGATTCGCGCATTGAGTTGACAGTATTAGTTTGTGTCGAAGGTCTATTTCATGAGACAAAATTTGCATCCAAGCTGTTGCAGACAGCTTGGATGTGCGAGCCATTATTTTCAATTGTGCAGCATCCTAGCTGAGTCATGAACAGCTGCAGGTAACGAGGTAACACTTCGTTATGTGTACATGTAATCAAAACCAGAGCTTTTCGAGTGGGACTTTCCCCTTTCGATCCCATTATGGCCAATCAGTAGAGCTCAGGCTTCCCGTGTGGAAGGTCAGGTTTCGAATCCCAGCCAAGTCAAACCAATGACTTATAAAATTGATACTTGTCGCTACCTAGCTTGGCACTTGGCATTAATAGGATAGGACATGGACTGGTTAGCACAGTATCACTATCAGGATAATGTGACTGTTGCATAGTGGGTCATGGTGCCGATGGCCTGGTCTTCCAGTGGGGAAGCACTATAAAGTCACCATGAGTGTTCACTGTCAAGTCGGTACTTGTCCTGATATGACCTTAGATGTTGCCAGGATATAAATCTCCAACAAACAAACCTGCAAACATATACAAACTACACACAAACACATTATGATTGAATAGATAAGGAATAGATTATCTGGGTCTTATAGATATGTGTTAGACAGGTTTGACAAAAAGATTTTGACACAAGTACTGAACCTATTTCTTCTGGTCCTATAGATGTGACTCTTCGCCGTTTCATTATGTGTATTATTATGAACATTGTGTCGTGTACGGTTGTCTGTGCAAACCCTGAATTACGCCCTCTCGTATATTTTGGTGTATAAAGCGGTGGAAGGAATTGTTTTCACTATGACAAATTCGATAGGAAACAAATTTCTACTTTTATTAAAAGTAGAAATGTGCATGTCTTGTGTTAAAACGTTTTAGCACAAGACGTAGCAATATGCAGCGATTAAAAGCCTGTTCGTGCCCAGTATGTGGTTCATTTTGATATCACAATTACGTTACCCTATTTAAGTGGTTTAATCCCGTCTCAGCTCAGAAGGTTGTATGGAAAATAATCAAATTCATCAGCAAATACTAATCTGAAATTAATGAATGTGCATATTTTATATGAGCTTTTGATAGGCTTAATTAATAATATTTATACAGTAAAACCTCTCTAAAATGACCGACCTTGGGACCGACATTAAGTGGTCTATTTAAGGAGGTGGTCGGTTTAGGGAGTTCGAATATGGTTACAACAGTATTTTTGGGACCCAAATATATCAATTGCTTTATTTGGGTCCCGAAAATGCCATTGTAACCATATTCTAACTACCTAAACCGACCACCGCCCTAAATGGACCACTTAAAGTCGGTCCCAAGGTCGGTCGATTTATAGAGGTTTTACTGTATATTTATTTAGATCTGTCCATTTAGTCAAAGAACCTGTAATACTAAGACGGCTCACTCAGCCTGTACTGTGTAATCAAAATGATCAAACCCACCACTTGGTGCGCTGGCTGTTCTCTTGGTTAAACAGTTGCTATATTATATGTATAAATGTATATATATATGAATATGAAAGATGTGTGATGATGATGATGCTGATGATGATGTGTATTTGTTCATAGCAATTTCATATTGATGTGTATTCATACTTACCTATCTCATGTATAATATAATTGTATGTGTTTACATGTGAAACACCAACCAGCAGCTGGGCTGATCAAACCCACCACAAGGTGGCACTGTGAAATTTACATTATCATGGGAGAGATAGGGAGTGAGCGGTCTTAGTATTATAGGGTCTTTGATTTAGTTTACTTCTATTATTCAAAACCACGTTTTGTGACGAACGTTACCATAAACAGTCAATTGGACAAACATAATGAACTCTATTTAGCGTTTTAAAAATATATTTTTGTTAAGGATATGTCTATTTCTATGTATTTTCTTAAAGTAAATGTGAATTATTGTGACATTTTCAATGTGTTTTGACATTTGGTGTCCATGTCATCAATGTCACACTTTTGGTCACCAGTATCGTATTTAAAAATGAGCTAAAAAAATATATATATAGTCATCTGATTGACTTTCACACCTTTCTCTGTCTTGTAGGTAGTACGGTCGAGGCGTAAGGCTATCACTTCCGACAATGGAGATGATGCAGATGGACCTTGGTGATGCGATGGGTGACAGCGACAGTGACACAACAGTTGACATGTCGAATCGTCAGCCAAGCGGAATGGACACACCACCACCGAGAGAAGCGTCGCCCAGCCTCCCGCAGATGGAGGGCTACAACCCATCAGACAGCTTTTCGGACTCCTCCTCCAACCTCCTCAAGCCCAACTTCAACTCGACTCACGACGACATGTCCAAGGGGAACGTCATCGACTTCTCGTCGTCACTCGAGCACACGACAAGCGGCGACAGTGGGCTGCTGGTGCCGGATGCGACGCGCCGTGGAGCCAGCAGTGTGCTCGACTCACTGCTCGACCACAAATTGAAATCCATCAAAAAGGGCGGGCACAGGCACCTAAGGGGGGACCGGTCGAGGGATGGTGGGAAGCGGAGTAAGGCTGGCTATGAGTTGAGTGATGTCAGCGATGATGATGCCGTCCACCACCCACAGGTGGATAAGGAGGGCAGTGATTGTAACAGTGAGGAGATAATGGACTTCGGTGAAGATGAGCCGCTCATGTTGACATCCGAAGATGAGTATGGTGGTGTTGGTAATATGCACGCCATTGACTCGCGCTCCAAGATGAGGTCCATGGATAGAAAGCATGGAAACTTGACTGATGGTGGCAGCAAGCGGTCGACTAGGCAAGCCGGTAAAATGGCGCAGCGGGTCTCGGGTGATAAAACCACTGAGCCCACAAGGATTGGAGGCAAGGCAAAGGGCAGGTTCCGTTATGTGGACTTGGACGATGAGAGTATGTCGGCTCTAGCCGCAGACCGGCTTCCATCTGAATATGACTCCCAGGAGGAGGAGGAGACGGAGGCTAGTTGGGAGAAAGAGAAGCAACTGTGGATAAAAGAGAAAATAGCCATGGAAGAAACAGTCAAACGTGAGGCCATTGCTAAAGAGGAGAGTGAAGATGATGATGATGAAGACGATGATGATGAAGACGACGAGGATGAAGACGACGAGGATGACGAAGATTATGAGTTTTATGAAGAGGATGAGTTTAATGATGAGGCTATTGAATCTCTTATTAAGGGTGAAGCTGACGAGGATGGCACGGATACCCCAAAGACAGTTGATGGTGACACCGAGGACGAGCCCAGCCTGAGGAAGCGCAAGCGCATTGTCAAGAAGCGGAAGAAGAAGGTTGAGCTTGATGGAGATGACTCAGCTGATGATTCTGAAGGTGTCTCGGGCAGAAAGAAAAAGCGGCGCAAAAAGAATAAGAAAAAGACGAAAGCGGAAAAGGAAAAAGAGAAAGAAGAGAAAGAAGAGAAAGAGGAGAAAGAGGAGAAAGAAAAAGAGGGCCAGCGGAAGGGTGCCCGAAAGAATATCAGGTAGGGTTCACGATTTGGTATGTAAATGTGTCTGATACCAGAAATGATAAATTTCCGGTTTCGGCGGAATTCCAATGGGAAGGGTGCGGGTGTCTCTTGCTCATAATGTCCTCCACACCCCCCCCCCCATTTTCTTTCTATTTGTAAGGGGGGGGGGGGGGGGGGTTATCATCCTTGTAATACCGACTATTTTTATTTACTTTTTGTTCCCTGTTCTTTTTTAACTGTAGTACACATGCGCATCAAACACATCTTGAGAGTTGTTCTGCATTCACCAATACATCTTTTTCTAAAATTTTGAATTTGTCAATATTTTCTTAGATTTGGGCACTACTCTATTAATTTGAATACGGGAGAATTGAGGATCAAATTCCAGATTTTTCATTTCCTTTGAGGACTTCTTATTCTTAAATATAATTTACAACTATTTTATTGTGTCCAAATCTATATATAAGTCAAGTCCTGTTCGACATTTGGATGGGTGCGATCTTTCAAAGAGTATTATATCATCTATTACAAAAGCTTAAGAAATACTTTTAGTCAAATCAATTCTACGGATGTATTTCCCGATATGGGTTTTGAGCCAGAGCCGTGGGGTCAAATTTTCGAAGCCCCGATGACTAGTAGCTCATTTTTAATAAATTGTATGTGATATGCTGTTGGTTAAATGACTAGCTTTCAAAGTGTAACAACGTTGATGAGTAGCAGGTACCTTATCAATGTATTTTGATATAGCCATTATAGAACTGGTCATGACAAAATACAAATATTGAAGTGGTATCTAATTGTAAATAGATCTATATCTGTTTTATCAGACAAGGCGGGTTGTTAGGAAGGGCAATGTGTATCTGAAGAAGATGCGATATCACCACGATTTATTGATTTAATCATAACGCCAATATTTCGGGCCTGCTCGCATTTAAAAAAGGAAAATCGAACTGCGAGTGTCTGAAGGCTGTAAGTTAAGAGGAAACCACCCAGGTGGCGTCAGTAGTACAGACAACTGGAACGGAACAAATGAACGACATTGAAGAATCAAATGCAATCATGCATCAGGAATTAGTAGAATAATAGAATATCAATTATATAATATGATGTGTATGTATTAAAAGATTTATGAACAAATTATGAAAATGGAACTTTTGCCCTTTTATGATGTATGTATCAGCATTTTGATGTGTGTACAGTCAGCGTCAGAGCGACCTGGACTTGGGGAGGAATCTGTGTTGAAGTATCTGAGCCTTTCTCAAAAGGTGATAAGTAATATGGGACAAAACTTTGTCCATTGTAACGATCAACATACTATCTGCTTATGCATTTGCTCAGGATAAACTGATTAATGGTATTTCATAATCCCAATAGAATACATATTGATTTGAAGCAAATGTCCTTGTGTTTTCAGTGTAACCATTTCCGTGCTGTTTTGTGTCAATTATTATGTGGACAAAAAAGAAATTAGTTATTACCTTTTGAGACAGTCTCATCTCTAGTTGTTTTCCTGTGCTGCAGGCAGCCCACTCGCCCCCCCCCCCCCCTTCCTTATCCGCCATCAAATAGTTAGTCCTAAAACCTCAAATTTCCAGTGATCTCATTTCTCAGCGAAATCACTGAATTTGGCCAAAACTGACTTTCCAAATCAGCGAGAGAAAATCCTGCCCACAAAAAAGCAAACCCACAATTAAAAAATATATATATATTTGTTATTCTTGAAGTCTTAAACGTTGGAATTTCAAGGCCAAAATATGTCCCAAGTAGGTTTAAAAAAATGTCCATGGGGGTCATGCCCCCAGACCCACCTAGATTTTCAGAGATTTTAAAACAAAAAATTGTCACTGGGACCCCTGAATTTTACTTTCATGAAGCAGCTGTCATAAGGATATGGAGGGTTTTGTACCAGCCAGAGCGGTGCACTCACTTTATACTATTGTTGTGGGGATGGGGGGATTGCAAATGCAGGGAACGTTAGACTGCTAAAGCGGGAAGCGAAACCCCCTCCTCCCCCCCCCCCCTTATTCCATTCCGGAGCTAGCATCCTCTTGGTATTGTAATTTTCATACTTACAATTACTAATATTAGGTACTCCAAACTGAATTTTTCTTTTCACAAAGTTAATTTGCAAATGGTACAGTTAGAAAGCTCTTATCATTCTAATTACAAATATATATAATAATGGAAAATTGGTGTATTATTAGTCCCTGAGTTATGAATTTTTTAATATTTAGTTTGTTCCCTTAGTTTTACACACATTTTTCATGAGGCTGCATGCTGAGGGCAAATTACATTTTAATCACATAATTATTTGTTTAACTTATTATTTTTAGTACAAATTCTGATCTAAATTTTTTTTTAAGACCTTAGAAATAAATATTTGTTGAGCAATTTGACATCAAACATGGCAAAGCATGTGATTTTCACTAACCCTCCTTGATCAAATCTTTAGAAAATTAATATCTCTGATTCTATTTGAGATACTGACTTGATTTATTTATATCAAAATGACCAGAATGAAAATATCTATGTGATTAAATTGTCTTTAAGCTATATATCCACATGTAAAAAGGTCTTTAAAATTTGATTGCTCTAATTAGCATACCCATCCTATGGTTAAGTCCAAACTGCTGAGAGTGAGTGCTAAATGGTGGTTAGCAATCTACACAGATTTGTAGAGAACAAATATTTCTATGTAATATTATATTTTTGGTAAAATCATGTTTTACGATTGTTCCAAAGTTTTCAAACCTCAATTTTTCAATTTTTTCCCGCCTGAAGTGAGCCATAATGGATATCAAACTAAAGCTAGTGATCTCTACTTTACTGTGAAAGTAGTTCATTTTTAGCTCTGATGCACTCACTCGCAAAGAGGGATAGTGTCCGGAGAGCAAGTCTCCTATTTTTTCTGATGGCCAGTCAGCATCAGCAACCAGCCCTTTGTTTGGAGTACCTACTAATATCCATGTAGTGCCCTTACAGTTCCTACATCCTGCCACATAGGGAAGCTTCAACACCATGCAACTTGTACAGAGTCCTGGTCACGGAATCCATGTCGTGGGGCCTGTTTTTGCAAATACATGTACAGGGAATATTGTGCCTACAGCGGGTGTCGAGCCCATTGGCATTGTTCTGTCGTTTCGGAGCTCGTGTTCTTACCATTAGTCTATCTAGGTTCCCTGATGCAATCAAATAGATATATGGGTCATTCTTAGAAACTCCCACATATTTGGTTTCCATGTTACATTGTTAATGATTAAGATTTGGTATGTTAGCAATACTACATATATTTAATCTATGTGATTTTGTGCTGAAGTGAAAATTTGCATATCGACAACATTCGTTCACCCCCCAAAAAAATTCAATTTACATTAGATCAAAACGTGAGGGGCGGGGGGGAATTTCAACTCGGACATGCACAACATGTAAATCTTTGTATGAACATGCATTATGTTATTATTGGGGTGGGGTGGGGGGGGGGGGAAATTGGTATTATTTGGAATGTTTTCACTTCTGGTTTCCACATCCCAAACGTGGTGCACAGCTTCTGAGAATGACGGATATATATAACTCGGATATTGACTGGAGTTATTTTCTGTTTACAGGAAAATTCTGACTGAGGACAAACTGGAGTCTGCAACAAAGGACGCCCAGCAGGAGGAATTCGAGCGTAAACAGCGTCTGCAGGAACTCCGGGAGAGACTGGCTTACCAGCAGCGGGTGGCTGAGGAGGGGCACTCTGAGCTCAAGTCACTCTTAGAAGGTAAGAGGTTGTGTGATTTATTAAAGTGGTTTTGAGCATCTGTCACACTTTAAAAATAAGTATACGAGGGTGATCATTATAAGTGTGTTGTATATTATATACAATTTTAATTTAAAAATTACTTTAAACTATAATAGATTCTAACGATCACCCGAATATACATAATACTAGAATTGACCTCCCTTGCATTTGAAATTAAATCTGAATTTGAAATAAATCTAAACTCATTGCATGCACACTTAATCGTCCTGTAGATTTACTTGCCATTCAATGCACATACATACATACATACATACATACATACATACATACATACATACATACATACATACATACATACATACATACATACATACATACATACATACATACATACATACATACATACATACATACATGCATGCATGCGTGCGTACATACATACATACATACATACATACATACATACATACATACATACATACATACACATATACGCACACACATATACGCACACACATACACATATTACTAGCTTTAAAAAGTGGTGTCCATTTGTTAGAGACAATACTGCCATTGACAGGCATTCAATTTTAGAACAGTTTTTGATAGCTTTTGGTGAAGGAATATATTAATGTTAATGCTGTTCTTGTTCTTTTCTTGATTTGTATTCCACAGACGCCGAGTCTGATGGCAAGGAGGACGACATTATGGTTGTGTCCCCGAAGCAGCTCAGCAAGAAAGAGGAGAAGGTGGAGAAGGGCAAAGGTGATGAGAAAGGAAAGAAAGATGGTGAGTGCAATTTCTTTTTAAAACAAGCAATATGCGCTTGTTTCTAGAAGCATTATAACTTGGCATTTAATATCTAATATCTAATTGTTGACACGAATGTATGCATGCTGTTCTTGTCTTGGAGGTAATGCATAATTTATTTTCAAAATGCCTGTATTATTGGTATCGACATTCAGTATGTCTTAGTATCTTATATACCGAGAATACATAAGTTATATTTTGGGTTGTTTTTTTCCTTGCTACCACCTTCCTTCCCACTCCCCACCCTACACCTAAAAAAAAAAATTGTTACGCCACTTTCCATGAAATTTTCCCACTTTTACCACATCCACACTGTTCTTTATCTCAGGTACATTCTTTTCTCCCCTTCCCCTTTCGCTTTCGCTTCCCCATCTGCTTCCCCATCCTAAATCTTCCCATCTTCAGGGATGAAAGATCTCCGCGATTTCGCGGATTTCCAGGATTTTTCCTGTAGCTATAAGTGTATACTAATAAGTTGTGCCCGTCCTGATATGACCTTAGATGTTGCCAGGATGTAAAACTAACCAACCAATACGTTGTTTCACGCTGCAGCACCATCAGCGTATACTAATAATATTAGTATACGCTGATGGTGCTGCAGCGTGAAACAACATATTAGTAATATGTGGTGCAAATGCCGCAACACTAGCAGCGTATACTACTAATGCCTTCATGGTGCAGCACTATCAGCGTATACTACTAATACATGCTTCAAGCGGTGCAGCACTATCAGCGTATACCAATATGTATGAAACCCGACTTCCAGGAATTTTCAGCGATTCCCTGACAATACTAAGCCTAATGGAGAATATCAGCATTTCCGCTTTTTTGCCCGGAGACCACTTTCATCCCTGCATCTTGTCAACCCTCTCCTCCCCCTTCCCCCCCCCCTCCACTCCCTTTTCCCTCTTTCCACTCCCCGTCTTGCATGCCATTCCATACCATACCTCTCCAGTCCCGATCCACTACACTACATTACATTACACTACACTACACTACACTACACTACACTACACTACACTACACTCCCCACCTCCCCCCACACCAAAGTTGTTTGTTTGTATCCCCATTTTCAATGCCCCCGCGGCAAACAAGCGGTACTAAACAATCACAGTCGCTCCTAAAACACCAGAAGACGTGATCACGCTGTCGAGCTCTGACGACGACTGCAAGGTGGTTCCGAGTGAGCCCGAGCTGGAGGAGGAGGACGACCCCGACAACAGCGGGCTGCACGTGAAGGACGAGCTGAACCTGCCGGACGAACAGGGACGCGTGCTCGTCAACCTGAGCCATCCCCCCGAGGAGGACGACATCTTCCTCGCCCCACAGCTGGCCGCAGCCGTGAAGCCGCATCAGGTAACCGGCCATGGCTCATGGCGACTTTATAGTGCTGCCCACTGGGCAATCTGGCTGCTGGCACCATGACCCTATATCCCACTCAGTCACATTATCCTGACACTGTGCCAACCAGTCCTCGTCCTATCCTAATAATGGCGAGGGCCAGGCGACAATTATCAATTTTTAAGTCATTGGTTTGACTCGACTAGGGTTCGAACCCACGACCCACCGATCTTCCAAAACAGGAGGTTGACGATCAACTCATTTGGCCATCCCGTCTGGTCCCTCTGATTCTTTTCTAGTGTTTCTCATTGCCTGCTCTATTTTGCTGTTTCTCATTGCCTGCCTCATATAACATGAGTATGTTTGTGTTTTGTGTACAGATCGGTGGTATTCGATTCTTATACGACAATTTGGTTGAGTCTGTTGAGCGCTACAAGACAAGTAATGGATTCGGATGTATCCTAGCACACAGCATGGGTCTCGGCAAGACTATTCAGGTAAAGTTTTACCACAATAACCTGGAGTAGTGTCATTCCTCAATTAGTGGCCCTTCTCAAATATAAACTTCATTATTGAATACTAACACCCCCCCCCCCCCCCCACACACACACACACTGTTTCTTCGTGCCAGTAATCGCCACTGTTATCCTTTGTAGCTAGTTCAAGAAAAACTGAAAACAATTATGAACGAAGACAAAATTATGTGTGGGTTTATTTATTTTTTTAATCTACTCTTAATTATAGGAATGAAAGATCTCGGCAATTTCGTAGGTTTCGGATATTTGATTGGTGTAAATTTAGGGTTTGTGCTTTTTCTCAAATATCTAAGACATAAAAATAAAAATAAATTTGTTAAAATCTAATTCTATGCACTTTTTCATCTACCAGCTAATACCAACACCAAATTCCATTAAAAACTTGGAACTCCGCTACAGACTCAGTTACAGTCAATGTTGGGGTGATGGACGGTGTTGGGCTTCCCCTATGCATTGAATGTGATGTGAATTTCCGCAAAAGCCCAGACATTCTCAGATGAACCTCAGATCCCATAATACACCCAGCTAACACCAGCAAATATAAATTCATTGCTACACATGACAGAACCGAACAGAACATCCTTGCCACATGTAGCGGACCCTGATGGTGGAGTCTCTGACTTGGCTTCAGCATACAGTTCAAACACTATCTTATCTGATCTGATCTAATCTAATCTAATGTAGTGGTCTGCACTGACTTCTCAGGCAAGGAGCCGCATAGACGGGTAGGTGTGGGTAGTGTATTGATATCAGGGAGCTTAGGTGGTGTAATGGTTAGCACACTGGCCCGGAATGCAAAGAGATGTGGGTTCGAGTCCCGCTCTAGGCGCAATATTTCCCATTTTCATCACCCCCACGACACTGGTTGCCGTGACCATGATCCTGTACAAGCTACGCGTTGTATAGTTGTAGAACCTACCCTGTGTATGTATGTGTAAGTGCATTGCCTGTATGTATGTAATTGTAAGCATTAAAGGACTTACAATTCCAGGGGGAAGAGTGTAGTGGTCTGCACTGACTTCTCAGGCAAGGAGCCGCATAGACAGGTAGGCGTGGGTAGTGTATTGATATCAGGGAGCCTAGGTGGTGTAATGGTTAGCACACTGGCCTGGAATGCAAAGAGATGTGGGTTCGAGTCCCCCTCTAGGCGCAATATTTCCCATTTTCATCACCCCCACGACACTAATATAAACAACAACAATGATGTCATTTCAGCTCATTTCATTCACGGACATCTTCCTGCGGTGTACTCCGGCCAGGACGGCACTCATCATCGTACCGGTGAACACACTGCAAAACTGGCTGCACGAGTTCCATATGTGGCTGCCAGAAGAGGATGCCGATGTCGTCAAGGCGGCGCCACCCAACACGCTGCTTCCCCGCAAGTTTGAGGTCTTCTACATCAACGACTTGCACAAGACACCCACGGCACGCTCCGAAGTTGTCAGTAAGTTCCGTTTGGATTATTTAGCAAAGAAAGATTTTTTTTTCTCTCGATTTTTTTTTGTGAGTAAAATTTTGCTGTCAGTTGACATACCCGTAACCACTTCAAAATTGCTTATGAGATCGATTTTGGGGGGGGGGGGCTGTCATTTGATAGGAATCTGACTAAAATTGCGTATAAGATTGGTTTTTGTTGGGTTTTTTTGGCTGTCATTTGATAGGAATCTGACCATTTCAAATTCTATGTGTAAATTTCAAATTAATCATATATATGTGATTAACACATATATTTATTTCATGACACAAATGTGACAGAATAAATACCTCTAGTTTTTCGTCATGAATAAGGCCTTTGTGGTGGGGCCTGGTGTTATTTGGCAACCAAACAGTTCATCCTACCGCTGAGACCCCTGATCTTTTAAAATTATGAAGATGATAGGGAAGACACACCTCCTTATTTGAATGCAGAATCTGTACGGGGCCTGGAAAGTCTTGAAATGTCTTGAACTTCATTTGCTCCATTTCAAGTCCTTGAAAAACCTTGAATTTAACCTATTTTGGCTACTTAGTCTTGAAAAGCCTTGAATTCCATTAAACTGTCCCCACTGATCTAAATTAGTCTGAAATCGCTTATGATTCACCATTGTTGTTTTTCCCTGAACTCCAAATGAAAATAGTCTTGAATTCCTATCAAAAACAGCCTTGAAATAGCCTTGAATCCAATATCTTCACATGTGTACGGACCCTGTGAATGTAAACAGAGAATATTCCTGCTGGCTTATAGTGGATACTATTTTTGAATCCTTTTGAAAAAAATAGTATTTGTTATATTTAGCCTCGACATACAATTTTCACTATTATGTTCGCTTGTTAATGACTGAACCAGTGTTCTGAGGGTATATGGCATTTGTCTGTATTCTTACAGCCAAGTGGGTAACAGAGGGTGGCTGCCTGCTGATGGGATATGAGATGTACCGGCTCCTTACATCAAAGAAAACGCTCACCCCGAAACCGAAACGGAACAAGAAGAACGAGATTATAGACCTAGAGGAGGAAGACAAGAACAAAGAACGACTCCTAAGTAAGTCAATTAATTTCTTCAAGCAGTGCTTTCGAATTGAGCCGACACACACCATCAACATCGTCTACACGCTCACCTGTGACCTGTATCGTTTCCACAACATAGATGATACTCCATAGGGTTGTGTGTTCTGCGGTGCCAATGGCACCACATCTGCAACTTCTACTTTTACTATTTCAATACCTCGCTGTAATAATATAATAATTACTACTACTAATAATAAATAATATTAATAATAAATGCGTGCCACAAGCATTGAGAGAAGTAAGAGAAGTCTAATTCGGTGGCATTTTCCAGGAACTTTCACAAATACTCTCAAAGAGCAGTATGTTAGTTAAACTTTCCGAGCACGATCATAAGGATCATAAGGCTGCTACCATTATGTGTGTCTAATTATTGTTCCTCCAGAAATTCAAGAAGCGCTTTTGAAGCCGGGTCCAGATATTGTCGTCTGTGATGAAGGTCACAGAATCAAGAACAGCCATGCCAGTATCTCACAAGCTCTGAAGAATCTGAAAACGAAGTAAGTATCGCAAGCTTAAAGTTGTCGTTCCATCATGAGTTTTAGCTAGATGTATTGTGCACTGTTTATGCTTTGGTTCTTTGAACTGTGGCAGCAACTCCACAGATAAATATTAAAGATCTGATTACTTTTGATTTTACCATGTATTCTTTACAAACAACAGACACCACCCTTATAAGGTATCAGTGTTGGTTATGGTCAAAGCTGCTTGTAAATATTTGTCCCCCTGGTGCCGTGGGAAACAATCTGTCGGCTTGAGTTATGCCATTCTTGCAACAAATGTCACGTGACTTACTTTTCTGTTTGTAACATTGGACGTATTCGTCTAGGACCTTTCCATCCTTATAATTTAGGCTCCACCCACCTATGAGGCTGCCATTTGCAATCGAAAAGAACAGCTCTGATTAGCTGAAACCACTGAATCTTTCAACCATTCCATATCAGCCATGTTGAAATACACCACATGACCATGTGGATAGAGCCACAACACACATCTGAATAGTACGTATAGAAACCCACTTCCGGTTCTAGGCGAATAGGAATTTGTAAAGAAATATTTTCATTTTCGCATGGAAAGGCCCAGTCGAATACATCCATTGCTTTTGTATTATCACATATTTCAGTGTGTTTTATTTCTAATTTGCCAGGCGGCGTGTGGTTCTCACCGGCTACCCTCTGCAGAACAATCTCCTCGAGTACTGGTGCATGGTGGATTTTGTCCGGCCAAACTACCTTGGTACCAAGACCGAGTTCAGCAATATGTTTGAGAGGCCCATCATGAATGGCCAGTGTGTAGACAGCACGCCCCAGGACAGGAAGCTCATGCGATACCGCTCTCATGTACTCCACAGCCTGCTTAGTGGATTCGTACAAAGGTAGTTTATTTTATGTGTGTGCACGTACATGTAGACATATGTCTAGATATATATGTATATGTGTGTATATTTGTGTGTGTGTGTGTGTGTGTATATATATATATATATTACCTCGGTATACAGCCTCAGGCTAGCCTCAGGCTAGGGAGAAGGAAGCACATCCGGGTCCAGCAATTAGCATAAACAACTCACGACTGGATTACGTTCGTTGAGTTACTCCGGCAAATTTAGTCTACAAACAAGCTAATACGCAGTAAGTATATTATTAACTGTGGTTAGCTTATTTATGATGCATTATAGCATCAAATTGGAAAGTTCAGAACTTTCATGTCCTTTTATGGACTAGATTTAAGGTTTTAAAAAACCAGGATAGAACGCTCTAGATTCCTTTGTCTTAGGAATGAAACCAATACTTAGCGGTTCTATCAACACCCGTGTTACATGGGTAGAGATGTGGGCTCTGCCTCATCTCCTGTGGAGATTTTCTCGGACTCTAATAGAGAGTGTTGTTGGAGATGATCCTGGGTTTCTTTTACAGACTCCCCACACCTTTTTTCAGGCGTTTCGTAGCATTTTCTCCATCTTGCTGCCGCAGTAGTCGCAGGAGGGAGAAGTGTGCGGAACAGAGGGATGGGCGGGCCGATACACTGGTCCCGACCCCGCGTTAGGTTTGGGCTTTGACCCACAACATACGCCAAAAATCTAGCTTACTACGCCTGTGTTAGAACGGTATGAACACGTTCTCTAACACCACTAAATGTCCAATTAAGTTCCAACAACAAAATTGTGACGTTTAGAAAATACCGGGACTGACCAATACTATTGTTTCAGATCCCGATGGCCACGAAGCGGAGTAAGAAAGTTGCAGCGGCAGTTGAAGGCCGCGCTCCGAGGGGCTCGGACGAGGAGTATGACTCCTCACCAGTGTTGTCGGCCATGCCTTCACCACAGCCCGGGGCGCACATCCTCTCCGACCCGGAAGAGGAAACAAGGCCCTCGGGACCTGCAGCTCCTGACTGGGAGGCCCGTTGGGCTGCCATGGTGAGTCATATACTCTCACTACAACCGCCTACTACGTCTCGGAAACGGCCTTTGCCAGGTTTCCACGACGAGTCTGACTGGGAGGATTTCTACGAAACAGACTCAGCGATTGAGCCTAAGGCTGCTCCTCCTCCTCCCAAACGGAGGAAGAAGAAGAAGCAAGTGAGTTCTTCGGGTGATGACTTCACCAAGGAAAGGAACAAGGCGGGGCTACGCAAAAAGCGGAAGCCGAAGTTGAAGAAGAAGAAGAAGAAGGATTCTTCTTCGGACTCTTCGCCAGATTCCACATCAACGGAATCTGACTCAGACACCCAATATGAGGGGGTCTATGCTGCCATTGGTGGCAAAGTGGAAAAAAAGGTTAAAAAACCTAGAGCCAAGTGGGTGAAAACCACAACGCTTATGCACGAGACCATTAATGGTCACTTCCGCACGTTCAAACCTCCGGAAGTTATTTCCAAGCTAGGAGATGAACTCACTGGCATCAAAGGCATCCCCAACTCCATCATTAAAGAGATGGATAGGGACGTAAACATGACCGAGGACCGTAAGCTGTTTGAAGGGGTCATGCATCTAGTGCACAAAGCGGTCCTCGGTACGCTTACTGCCATCGCTCCAGTGGCGAATCGAATGCAGCGGGAGAACAAGTTCTCATCCCTGGCCAAAACCATGGACAATGGCATAGCCATGCTTACGGCGGCAGACAATTACCTGTCGTATAGAAGGTTTGAAAACGCGTTCAAATCAGTGTGCACAGACGCCGGTAAGGAGGTGGCCCGTTCCAAAAAGGTCACGGATAACGATGGCAAAGAGTATACGCTCTTCCTGGCCCCAGAACCGATCAAAGGGAAACCTTTGGATAAGACCAAAATGTTCGGGGGTCAGCTCCAGTACCTCTTTAAGGAGGTGGAAACGGCGGCCAAAAGTGGCAAAAACATGGACGGAAAGAAGAAGCCAGAAGCCCCGCGCTTCAAAAGATCCCATGGGGATTTTCGCCAGCGACGCCTGGCCAGAGGAACCAGACCAGGCACAAGCTACAGCCAGTCCTTCCGCGGCCGGGGTTCCCGGCCAGGCTGGACCGACAACACCGCCCGGCCCATCGGCCGGGGCTTCAACTCGACCAGACCCTTCCACAGGGGCGGGTCCAGGTAGAGGCTCAAACACAGACACTACAAGTCCCCGCGGCCTCTAAAAACACACAATCTGTAAGCAACTTTGTGGCAGGCAATATTATTAATCATTTTCATGAATGGAACCAAATTACGAATGATCGGGATATTTTAGAAATAGTAAATGGGTGTTCAAATTCCCTTCATAGACATTCTAGTACAAGGAAGAATTCCTTTTCCATACAAAATTGAACCACTTAATTGAGAGGCACTAACTAAACAGGTACATAAATTCTTTGACAAAGGAATTATACAAAAAGTGACGCACTGCCCAGGAGAGTTTATCTCAAACATCTTCTCTCGACCGAAACCCAATGGTGAGGTTCGAATGATCCTGGATTTAACAACCCTAAATAAGATGATCGAATATCAACATTTTAAAATGTTCTCGTTAGAGACCGCACGTGATCTGATTACACCAGATGCGTGGATGGCTAGTGTCGATTTGCAAGACGCATACTACACAGTTCCCATAGCGGAACAACACCGGAAATTTCTCCGGTTTCTTTGGGATGACCAACTTTATGAGTTCACCTGCATGCCAAATGGCTTAGCTTGTGCGCCTTGTTTGTTCACTAAACTTTTGAAACCTGTTTTCTCAGTCATGGCTCGAAAAGGTCATATAATGTTTCCTTACATAGATGATTCCTTTATAATGGCATCAACGGAAATTACGTGTACAAACACAGTTTTGGATTTATGTGCATTATTCACTAAATTGGGGTTTTATGTCCATCCACACAAATCAGTCTTTAAACCAACAAAACAACTAAAGTGTTTACGGTTTATACTCAATACACACTCCCTAACAGTGTCGATAACAGAACCGAAACTAAACAAGTTTATGACCACAGCAACCCAGATTCTTAATCTAACGAAACCCAAGATTAGACAGGTCGCTGTTCTTATCGGCATAATCATATCTTATGCACCCGCTATTTTATACGGGAAAGCCCATATCAAATCTCTAGAAATAGACAAAAACTTAGCTTTAGCCCGAACTAAAGGCAATTTTGAATGAAAGATGTTTATTTCCGAAGAGGGTTTGCAGGATATTGAATGGTGGATGCAAAATATAGCAAACTCAGCAAATCCAATCCGCATGGCGGAACCAAATACAGTGATTACCACTGATGCCTCTTTAGAAGGTTGGGGAGCCCATCGAGATGGGGTAGCGACAGGAGGTAGATGGCTTGATGATGAAATTTCAGACCACATTAATGCATTAGAGTTGCGCGCCATTTATCTCGGACTACGCAGCTTAGTTAAGATACCTAAAGCACAAGTTAGAATTCTAACTGATAACACTACAGCTATGGCATATATCCGTAACATGGGGGTAACAAAATCAAAGCCTTGCAATCAGTTAGCTAAACTGATTTGGAACTGGGCGCAGACCCAACAGGTCTGGCTGACTGTAGCGCATATCCCAGGGTCACAAAACACACTTGCAGACCACAAGAGTAGAAAATTCCATGACCATTTAGAATGGTCTCTATCTATGCCCCTGTTTAACTTGATCTGTGACAAATGGGGTACACCCGATATTGACTTGTTTGCATCACGAAACAATAACAAGTTACCCCACTATGTTTCTTGGCATCCTGAACCGGATGCTTGGAAAGTTGATGTTTTTGCTATTACCTGGGTAGATAATTATTTCTATATTTTCCCACCGTTTAGCATTATCAGCCGAGTGGTGAGAAAGATCAGCATGGAGGGGACACACGCCATACTCATCCTGCCCGATTGGGACACGCAACCGTGGCTGCCAGCAGTTTCACAACTGGCAAAACAACATATACGCTTCCCAAGAAAATCCGGGAACCTAACGCACCACGGACCGCTATCGGTCCACGGAGACGTGTCAGCGACACCCCTATTGGCATTCCTTTTTTGAGGAATCACTTACAGCAATTTGGACTACATAAAATCACTGAAGACAGAATAATATCCGATGCATGGAGGCCAGGAACTGTCAAAATGTACACAACATATTTAAGAAAATGGGGTGTACATTGTTTGCTAATGAAAGTCAAACCAACAATTGCACAAGTGGCCCGTTTTCTTCGTTCTCTAGAGGATGAAGGACTAGGGTTTGGGGCTATCAATGCAGCCAGATGCGCTTTATCGGTTATTTTACCTAGAATTGAGGGAGATACAGTCGGTAAACATTATGTCCTTCTCTTTTTGCTTCGTTCAATTTATCAAAGGAATCCCCCTAAACCAAAATATAGTCGGTTTTGGGATGTTTCCATCGTATTTAAGTTGTTTAAGGCTTGGCCTCACAACTCTCATTTAGATGTAAAACAATTAGGTTTTAAGGTTCTCTGTGTCCTGTTACTACTAGTAACAGGACACAGAGGACAAACCATTGTCGCATTATCCTTAGACGGATTAGAAATAGACAGGAAACAAGCTACGTTTGATTTAGCAGAGTTATTAAAATCAAACAGGCTAGGTGACCCTTTATCTACGGTTCACTTAGACTACTTCCCAGAGGATCGTAAATTATGTGTTGTGTCAGCCATAAGGGTTTATATATCCAAGACTAAGGACATACGTACCTCACAACAACTGTTAGTGAGCTTCATAAAGCCACATAATGCGATTTCAAGAGACACCCATGCCAGACGGACGATCAGGGTGTTGAAATTGGCTGGGGTGGATATGGGAAAATACGCTTCCCACTCAACCAGAGGTGCCATGGTTTCCAAGGCACGTTTGCTCGGGATTTCTGTCAAAAGAATCCTAGTGCAGGCAGGCTGGAAGACGGCTAAGTCGTTTGCAAAACATTACAACAAGCGACTAGAAAAGCCTACCGGCATTGCAAAGCGCCTACTCGCCAACTAACAAGAATAGGTGAGGAAAAAAACTTTGAATATCCGAATAACTAATACAATGACACATAAACATGTTAATAATAAAAATAAAATGATAATAAGGATAAAAATGAATTATGTAAAGGTCTCCCTAGCCTGAGGCTAGCCTGAGGCTGTATACCGAGGTAAAATAGTATAGTTATACGAGTCTTACCTGGGTATAGATGATGGATAACTGTTGCTTTCCCGAGGTATAAGCCTCGGATAGACGTGGGCTAAGGCCCGCCCACCACACCCTACCACATCTATTCCGTTATTGTACCATTACGGGAAAATCATAGTATCCATTGTATTAAAGATCATTTTCATCCTGAATAAGTAGGTAAAGATTGCTGGACCCGGATGTGCTTCCTTCTCCCTAGCCCACGTCTATCCGAGGCTTATACCTTGGGAAAACAACAGTTATCCATCATCTATACCCAGGTAAAACTTGTATAACTATACTATTTTACCTCGGTACTACGCCTCAGGCTAGTCTTAACCTAGGGAGAAGGAAGCACATCCGTGTCAAGCAATTAGCATAATCAGCTCATGACCGGAGGAATTTCGTTGAGTTGCTCCGACAGTTTTTAACCTACAACTAAGTATTTATGGAGGAATGATACAGTTGTGTTATGTTACATTACTGCACATTTTGAAGCTAATTTTAGCTTTGGATGTGTAGTTTTGTTACTTTTATGGGTGTTTTATGATTCGTAGAACATCGATAGAACAAAGCGCCATTTTCCTTTGTTCTACAAGCCGCCCGTTGCCGAACGGAGAGCGATATTGGCTGGAGCCACATCACATGTTTTTTGCCGCCCGTTGCCGAACGGAGAGCGATGTTTGCTGGAGGCACATCACGTTGGGATTTTTCCTCGGTTTCTTTTATGGATTCGCGTAGGAAATTATCCTGGGTTTCTTTTATAGACTCCCCATTTTTGAGGCGTACCTCCGAGTCTCATAGCATTTTCTCCAACTTGCTGGTGCAGTAGCCGCAGGGGGGAGAAGTGTATGAAACAGAGTGTGGGAGGTGACCAATACACTGGTCCCTACCCCTCGTTTGGTTTTGGTTTCGATACCATTAACCTACGACATTACACATTAGCTTTTAAACGCCTGTGTAGAAACGGTGTAAATAAATTTTTTTGCACCACTAGATGCGCTTCGGTTTATTGAGATTACCATTGAGACATTTAGTCAATGTTCCTTGGCTTTATAGTAACTTTCTTTCGATTGTTACAGAGTTCCGATGGATGCGAAGCGCAGTAAGAGGGTAGCACCAGCTGCCGCAGAGGGCCGCCCGGCTGACGACTCAGACTCGTCGCAGATGTTGACGGTTCCTCAGGCCGGGGCACACATCATGTCTGACCCAGACGGCGGAAGCGACCCGGAGATTCTAACCGTGGTTCCGCGGGACTGGGAGGCACACATGGACAGCTTGTTGGTGTTTAAACTTCAACGTTTGAACTCAGCCAACACTCGGTCAAAGAAAAGACCAGCTCCAGTTGAGATAGACTCTGATTAGGAGGATGTTTCAGAGGATGACAATTTATCCCCTGAGCAGGACTCGTCGCCCGACCCGACTCCTCGGGTCAACAAAAAGAAGGCAGCCACTTGACACTTGAACATGTCGGCCCAGTTCATGTTCTCACGGGGGTTATCACATATAATCTTTAATGTGGACCATTTTTATTCCTTTAAAGTGAATGTGACTTGGTTTGTTTGTTGTTTTATGCCCTAGAAACATCTATGGTCATTTCTGGATGGTTGTAACTTGGTAGGCAAACGGTGGCCAGTTGCTGCTGTCAGATCACGCACCAAATAAGGGGTGATCTTGGACACCTGACCATGCACATGACGGTGCCAGAGCCCGGAGGGCTGGCCAATTGGTTGTCCGATCATGGAGATAAAACTGCCAGTCCCCAAGGCGTGATCGTTATGAAACAACAGACCATGCACCTCACAGCGCCAGTCCCCCGAGGGGTGGTGATATGATTATCAGATCATGCAGATAATACTGCCAGTCCCCCGAGGGGTGATCGTTATGAGACAACTGACCATGCACTTAACAGTGCCAGTCCCCGGAGGGGTGGTCATGTGGTTCTGAGAGAGCTGTAGTCAGACGGACTGCAAAGCTCATCTATGACTCCATGAACAATCCAGTTCATTGTCATATGAATATAGATGCCATACGGCACTATTCACACTATCACATTAACCAGTGCTGATGCTATTCAGATAGCGGTAATCAGACGGATCGCAAACAACCAGTTCATTGTCATATGGACACAGATGGCATGTGGCACTGAGCACACTACCACATCAATGGCCATTCAGGGTGTTAAAACCCAGAACCCACTTTGGAGTGGGAGTCATGGGCATGAAAACCCCAGACAGTTGTAGATATGTACAGACACATACTGGTTGTGAATTCTCACGCTACGAAAATATGTCACTATGACCAGACGGGATGGCTGAATGAGTTAGAGCGTCCATCTTCCGTGTTGGTAGATTGTGGGGTCGTGGGTTCGAACCCTGGTCGAGTCAAACCAATGACTTAAAAAGTGATACTTGTTGCTTCCTAGCCTGGCGCTCGGCATTATTAGGATATGGCAAGGACTGGTTGGCTCAGTGTCAGGATAATGTGACTTGAGTGGGATATCAGGTCATGGTGCTGGTGGCCTGGTCTTTCAGTGGGGCAGCACTATAAAGTCGCCATGAGTGCGCACTGTCACAAGTCGGTACCCATCCTGATATGACCTTAGATGTTGCTAGGACATTAAACAACAAATAAACAAACCAAGTCATAACACAGACTACAAAAAATCCTCCGGTGCGACTGACACTGGTCTACATCTGGTGGAGGAGAGGAGGGTAGGTGCAGCCACCTGTACAGTGTTGGTCTTATGGAGTATAACAAATAACAGTAATAATTAACCCTTACGTATCTTTATACTTGCATAATTCGTTATACATCATATATATATATATCATCATCATCATGCTGTCGGTCGCGATGCGACAAAGACTGCTTTCATTACTTGACTGCCGCTCTCCATCTACATTTCGTGAAAGCTTCCTGCAAAAGTGTTGAAGTGCTGCTGGCTTTTGCAAGTTACCAGCGGCACTCGCTCAGGGAGCAAATAGAGGTTTCACACTGGCAAGAACATGTCAAGACAGGCGCAAAACTATTTGTCCCTGCAGTGGCTGGTTGGGAGATGTTGGGGCTTCCATACATCAACCGCCCTTAATGCTGCCACAGTGACATGGTTTTCTGTTTAGGTTTTGCTCCCTTAGCCTTCAGTTCTGTCAAGAACCTGTACCACAAGGCAGTGGTTTACAACTCTGCAGGGCAGGGGCATCAAACTCCCTGAGGTATACCTGCAATACCTGCACACCCCATACATACATACATACATACATACATACATACATACATACATACATACATACATACATACATACATACATACATACATACATACATACATACATACATACATACATACATACATACATACATACATACATACATACATACATACATACATACATACATACATACATACATACATACATACATACATATACTACTAGCTGTACAGGGTATGTTTACATACACAGTCTGACTTGTGGCCAGCTACACACCAAGGGTAGTAGTAGGTAATTAACCATGAGGTAATCAAATCTATTGGCTGAGCCCATGATTAAGTGTGATAGGCACAAGTATACACACCTTACTGGCTGTCTAGACAGACCCAGACCAGCAGACATTTAAAGTCTTACATACACTTAACAGCACTGGACATTCCTCGGGAAAGCAAGGAACACACAGGGCCTAACTAAGCCTAACATACAACTACCAATGGGCATTGTCTAACACACAAGTGTTGCCTTTAAGGGGAGACACGGGTGATTTTTGGGTGATTTCCGTATCTCAAAAACTATTAGAGATAGAGCTTTGAAAATTGGAGCACACATTCTTTCTATCAGGAGAAGCATATCTGCAGAGTTTCAAATCTCTATCTTGAGTAGGGGTCATATGATGAAGGATCTTGCACACACAAAAATCAAACTTTTACCCCCTCCAGGAAGTATACTGAATGTGCCTAGATTTGCCTGAATCAAGTTATTATATGAAGAACTGGTCCAGTTGAGTGCAATAAGGTGGTTTGTGAATTTATATATGTCATTACCAACATGTCCCTACATGACGAACCAGAGGTAAAAAAAATGTAATGGTCAATTTTTGTGTCTCCATCCCTAGCTCTTGAACTATGAAAGATACAGTGTTTTTAACCATCTTATTGCACTCAGCAGCAACCTTTACATAAGACTGCCAAGTTTCAACTTTCTGCTACAATTATAACTTACATTTTTAGAGGGGGCAAATTGGCAAAACTCTGGGAAAAGCAGTTCTGAGAAAACGAGCTTCAAAGTTCACAAAGTGTTTCTTTCAAATGTTAAAGTCCAGTATCATCATCTAGAATTCCATATTATATACACAAATATCCAGTCAAGTAATTATTTGTCAAAAAAAACAAGAAGTTTTTCTATATGAATCCACCAAAAACCAGAAATCCCCAGTTTGACCCAAATTCATGTTTCGATCACCTGTGTGTCCCCTTAATAAAAAGGGGAAAATCATTACTGGGTGTTGGCTTTTCTTAGGAAACACCCTACTTTTGTATAGTTTAGATTTACGATGGAAAATTCCACTTTTAACTTAGAAAGCAGAAATTACCCAACTTGTATCAGTTGGATGAGCAGACTTAACTGCATAGCATATGGGTAATAGTCAGTGATCATGATGCCTCATCATCTAAGAGAAGGTGATTAGTTAAATCCACTTTTGAAATTATTGCACTGACTTATTGGTATTAGTAGTTACTTATTTCAGATTACTCAATAAATCAATACAATATAACATTGCTATGACCAGAATGGTTCAGCTACTGCTTCCCACATACATTTAGATCAATGGCTAATAATAAATAAGTCACAAGTTACACAGTGCCCTATAACGTACGAGGAAGCTGTCACAACTCAATCAATTTTGAAGGCATTCATAGCGCTTCAGTTGTTGCTTATTGTAACCTTAAGCTTGACCCCGATGAGAACTTGTCATAACCAGTCTTTAGCTCATTCCAGAATGAGATAAATTTGCCTTCATTCATGTGAGGCAAAATGGGAATTGGAAGAATTACCTTCATTTCATTAAGAAATTTTAGACAATGCCATGAATGGAAGTAAGCAAGCCGTATATATATATATATATATGTATGTATGTGTATATATATATATATATATATATATATATATATATATATATATATATATATATGTATGTATGTGTATATATATATATATATATATATATATAAAATATGTATGTATATATATATATATATATATATATATACACACACACACATGGGAGGTTTTACTGTATATGGGTTGTTCTCAGAAAATGTATATAACATACTCGATTTCCACATTACATTGTTAATGATTTTGTCATTTTTGGGGGTTTAAAATAGTAATTGCTGTCTCTGTGTACTAAGTATGTTAACAATACTACATGTATTTAATCTATCCCACAATATGTATCCATGATTTCTGTTATATGAAAAGTTGCATATCGACACCATGCATCTATCTACCCAAACATGTTTTCCAACTTTTTTCTTGTAAGTAGGTAAATGTAGAAATCAAGCCTGTGTATTCTAAATAGGTGTGTTTCTCTCTATGTCATAGGCGGGGGCACTCCGTTCTGAAGAAAGCACTGCCACCAAAGGAGGAACACGTGATCTTTATTCGGATGTCCCCGATTCAGCGCCAGCTGTACAAGTCCTTCATGGACTCGATGCAAAATGAGAGTCTACAAAACATGGTCTCCAGCAATCCTCTGAAAGCCTTCTCTGTCTGCTGCAAGGTAGCTAAATAAAACCTACGGATCTAATTATGGTTATTGTAGTCAAAGTGACTTGAAGATGATTATCATTATTTATATTATTATTATTATTATTATTAGCCAGATGGGATAGACAAATGAGTTGAGTAACTGCTTCCCCAGTGGCAGGTTGCGAGAGTCAAATCCTGGCTGAGGTCAAACCAATTATGTACAAATTTATACTTCTCACCTCATAGCCTAGTAATCGGCATTACTATCATAAGGCAAGGAGCAATTGAATGAGGAGAGACCAATTGTCCATGACTGAAATTTCCCCCGCTTAATCAACGGATGTAGCAAACAAAAACAAATGAAATATTTTATTTGCTATGCCAAATTGGAAACAACCAAAATTTAACTTGGCTCAAGTAAAAACTCCGGCTGCATGACAAAATAGCTGTACTGTTAAAATCTTTGACGTATCACGTCATCTTGGTTATCGCATTGACTACAACACACAGGTATCTAAGTCCCCTCATTTGTATGCTGTTTTGCTTGGCTCGACTAAAAGCTCCCGCTGCATGACAAAATAGTTGTACAAAATAGTTGTCTCTGATGTATCACACTGTCTTGGTTATCGCATTGACTACAATACACAGGTATCTAAGTCCCACCCCCCATTTGTATGCTCCATTTATAGAGTTCAAATCTACTTGTCAGCAATAGACCATTTTTGTTTTGGTGCATATAGTTTATTCATTGAATGAAGTCTTTTGTCAGCACCGGGACACTGATCTTCCAGCCCTGTGACAATACAGTTATTTCATCATCATCATCATGCTGTCGGTCGTGATGCGACAAAGACTGCTTTCATTATTTACGATATATGTATATGTAATCTGATATCATTAGGCGCTAGTACATATTGGCTGAAATAGTTATATCCATTTCAAGACTTACATATGGTACAGTTTGAAAACTTACATATGTGATACTAATGTAGTATCTACTGTAATATCTACTATGCTAAAGTTGGGTATGATAAAAATCAATGTGCTCTAGAGGCGTCATTAAATGAACAAACTTTCCTTTTTGTAGATATGGAATCACCCGGATGTACTGTACAAAGTAATGAAGGCGCGAAAGGAGGTAGATGACGATGACCTTGACATTGGAGAAGATCTCACCCCAACACCGACCACCAAGAAGAAGGGCCGTGGTTCCAAGAACTCGGCACGGTCTTCTGGGGCCTCCACTCCGGCCCCAACCCCACCGCTACAGCCCCCGGCCAACCCGATGTCACAGTTTGGGCCCGTTGGGGGAATGGGAGGTCGGATGAACACTCCTCCTTGGAATCACAACATGAACTATGGGGCCCCAGGTCCCAACCCCCAAGGCATGTACGGGATGGGTCCTCCAGGCAACATGGGGCCAATGGGTATGGGGCAACCCGGACCACCTGTGGGTCAGTATGGGAGAAATGGTCCCATGGGTTATGAAGGTCCAGCCGGACCGATGGACATGAGTCAGGGCATGGGTCAGAACATGGGACCAAATGGCCCAATGAATATGGGGCAGAATAGTGCAATGAACATGGGACAGCCTATGGGACATCAAGGCATGGGGCATCAAGGCATGGGGCATCCAGTGATGGGACACCAGAGCATAGATCACAGTGGCGTACCAAAGAATCAAGGTGGATCTATGGGCATGGGTATGAATGTTTCACAGAACATGGGCCCACATCAACAGCCAGATATGGCATCAAATAACCAACAGGATATGGGGCCCAATGGACCACATAACATGGTCATGAATGATCCTCACCACATGGGACCCGGTGGTCCCCAAAATATGGGGCCCAATAGTTCACATCATATGGGGCCTAATGGCTCGCATGGCATGGGGTCAAATGGTCCACCAAATATGGGACCTAATGCACCCCAAGTCATGCAACCGAATGGTACTGAAAACATGGGACCCAATGGGCCGCAAGGAATGGGGCAAAGTGGACCTCAAAACATGGGCCCAGATGCTCCCCCGAACATGGATTCAAATGGACAACAAACCATGGGTCCGCATGGACCCCAGAATATGGGGCCACATGGACCTCAGAACATGGGACCACATGGACCTCAGAACATGGGGTCGCATGGTCCACATAACATGGGGACACAAGGGCCCCAAGACATGGGGCCGCATGGACCACAGGACATGGGGCCCGGTGGACAACCAAACATGAATCAGAACATGAGCATGGGTATGAACCAAGCTAGTCAGATGAACATGGTACCAAATGGGTCTCAAAATATGGGGTCCTACAATCAAATGGATCCCTACAATCGTTCAATGGGACCATACAGTCAGCATATGGGCATGTATGACCAGCAACCAATGGGTGGCTACAATCCTTATGGTCAAAACATGATGGCAAGTCAGTCAATGGAAAGAAACCAACCATATGGTTCAAACAGATCGGGCATGGAGATGCCTGGCCAGCCGCTGGGTCCGTCAGGTCCCTACTATGGTGGACCTCAGAATATAGGAATGCCTGGACCAAACTCCAATATGCCAGGATCAGATTCGATGGATAATCATAACCAGCTACCAGGGCCCAGGATGCCTGGCGGTCCACCAATGGAACCTGTAGCTCCCAGACATTACGGTTACTATCCGAAAGCGATAACGCCTCCACCAACTACCTCAACCGACAGCAAGACGACTACCTCCACATCCGACACCGACAAGAATTCTTCAGCTGCAGACACCAAGAAGCCGGCTGTAGTGACAGCTGATTCCCCCACCACCGATGTCAAGTCTGGTGGGGCCACGACGACAATCACCTCGTCCATAAGCACAACACCGACCCCTTCTAGCCAGGAGGATAAGGATAAAGATAAGGACAAGGACAAGGACAAGGACAAGTCAAAGACTGGCGAGGGAAAAACCGAAGACGACGCCAAAGAAGCAAAGGAAAAGAAGGAACCCAATGAAATCAGCTATGAATGGGTGAGTTCAGCATCAACAGTAATGGGAGATTTTTGTTCGAGTGAAGCGGACAAGATTGCAGATTGTTCGCTTCACCCGAACAGAATAGATATCATTAACTTATTAAGCTATTTGTATTTACAATTTCCATACATAGTACACAAACATTAATTAACCTGTTGACATTAATAGAAATTGTAGGAACGGTGTACCCATGAATGGTTGTCTTCCCACTGCCCTTTATAAAACAAATAATATGTAATGCAACATCATGTGCCCTGGAGCTGATATACAGATAACCTATAGACTGCTCTTTGAGGAAACAAACACATGTTAGAAAAAGATATGATGAGACCAGGACATGTTCATCAACAGACAAATTCCGTGAAGTCAATGCTAAACAATGTTAATGAGCTTATTTTATTCTTTAACAAATATTTGCTTAACGGGTCATTGCTCTTCATGGTTCATGTAAATATAGAGTTGATGAAGTTAATAATTAAAATATAATGATCTGGTCACATAATTCTACTGTATATTCCTTAGGTAAATAGTTGATGAATCTTAATGAATGTTTTTTTTTAGCATAAACCCAGTAGCTTCGGATTGGTCTGCCCAGCACCATTAGACTGTCAATACCCTTATTATTACTAGTTCTTTGACATCACACATGGAATGAAAGAGTGGACTTACATATGTTATAAAACATCAAAAACCGTAAAACTTACTTTAAATAATACTTAATAGTCATGGTTGCACTACTTTCAAAGTTTGTTATATGCCCTAGCCATCGATCACTAAGGCCAGTCATCAGGGATGAATGACACCAATAGCCACAGCTTGACCACAGAGACCCTTAAGCTAAGATTCCATATATGCGGTATGCAAATGCAGCAAAAAAAATGGAAAAGCATGTAAACGCACAGTGGTGCTTCCATATGTCTGGATGCGAATGCCGCAAGTGGATCGCTCTATGGATGCGAATGCTGCTCTATTTGCCATAGAGCAAACAGAGACTTTGAACTCGACTTTCCTTAACAAATGTGTAGTAAGAAAGATTGAAAATCGTATGGATATCCATACCGCATGTATGGAATTTTGGCTTTAGACGTTGGTTGGGACGGGGGGGAACTCCTTTTTCGTTTCAAGATATACAAATCATGACTAGTCATAATTGTGAATAATAAAAATTGAATTAAGTACCATGTGGTACTGGCCCCTCTAACCCGTCTGTGTGTGTGTATCCAGGCGGAGCCGATCCTAAAGACTTATAAACGTGGAATGATGGAAAATGGAGGGAAAATTGTCCTGCTGATGGCTCTAATAGAGGAAACGTTGAGATATAACGACAAAATATTGGTCTTCAGGTAAGTTAGAAGCTAATATATTATAAATTACTTTCTAAGACAAGTTCTTTCTTGACTGTAACCTAATTTTGGTAAATGCTATGAGGCTGAAAGATATACTTGATACTGTAGCCTCCCGCATTCTCCGTTCCTGTATTTAAATTTAAAATAATCCGTTGGAAGTCAGTTCTGGCTACATTACTTTATATTAAAGTCGCTGGGTATACCTCACTCAGATACAAACGGCCGTGGTATACAAACGAATCCAGCATCAAAAGCCCTCCAAACATACCTTTGCTTAGTTTTTTCAGTTCATGCAACTGAACATGTGGGAGGAGAGTGTTGAGATCTGTGATGTATGAATAACATCATAGGTGGGATTCCCTCATCACATGACCTAGAGGGGTTTCCTCTAGAGGGTTTCCATGGCAACCACCAAGATGGCAGCCACAGAAAGCTCTCAATTCAACTTTTAAAGTCTATTAATCTACATGATTTAATCAATTATTCACACAAAAAGTAGCTGGCTATGAGAAATAAGCATTTGAACTTTATATTTAGCATTTTAGATTGCAAATTCTAACATGTTTCTCTATATGGTTGTCTATCAGCCTTGTCAGTGCTGCTGGACTAACTACAACACAACAGGAACAACCAATTTCAGCACTCCTCCCCCACATATACAGTTACATAAACTGAAAACCTGCAACGGTATGCTTGAAGAGCATTTGTCAGAGTACAGTTTGTGTCTCAGCAGCCTATACTGGGTCCAGTTAAAAAAAAAAAATCATAAACCTGGCTACGAGTGCTTTTTATGGCAAATGTATGTTGAAAAAACCTCATGCGAATAATAATAAATATGTAATTTTATAACAGATTTGCAAGGAAGCCAATTTCCTCCGATTTTGGTTTTCTAAGGTGTGTGACGGTGTACAATAAAAGCTATCAATTTTAACGTTTCGACCAATTTAAAGTAACAATTTCTTCTTTTCCCCTCGACATATCCATCAATGTAATTCTATGGTTGGTTGCGGCGAATTCTTGCTGTTTCGTGCCACGTTTCATAAACAGTAATTTTTTTAATTTAACAAAAATTAGAATTGACATTTATGTTTTGTTGTTTTTCTTTTCTTTTCAACAGCCAAAGTTTATTCACATTGAATCTCATAGAGGAGTACTTGCAACAATCGCGGATTCCTGTAGTCTATCCAGGCAACGAATACTGGGCACGAAACAGAAGCTACTTCCGTATGTATTATGTTAAAAGGACGTAGGTGCTCATGTCTATTATTGGTTTTGTTATTACTGTTCTTATTTAATGATAAAGTGACACGGACACTATAGATCGCATCATTATAAATCATCATCATCACCATCATCATCCTCGTTTAACGGCATTATTAGGATAGGGCAAGGACTGGTTGGCTCAGTGTCAGGAAAATGTGACTGAGTGCGATATCAGGTCATGGTGCTGGTGGCCTGGTCTCCCAGTGGGGCAGCACTATAAAGTTGCCATGAGTGCGCACTGTCACAAGTCGGTACCCGTCCTGATATGACATTAGATGTTGCTACGATGCAAAACAACAAACAAACAAACATCATTGTTTAATGACACTGACACGGACACACTATGTACATAGCACAACCTTATGTCTGACTGGAAATGGGAATGCCCCCTATTTATATTTATTATAACACTCTTACAATAAAAATTATTATAATTCAGTTTACCTTACTTTGAAAAAAAATAACTTGTCTTTTAATTGGTTAACTTGATATGAAAACATGCCAAATGAATGCTGATATGTTTGGCATCATAGGCTTCATCAGTGACATGTTCTACTAAATTAGTTATTTAATTAATTACTATTCGTTTCTATGTAGCAACAAATGTTTAAAAATGCACCATTATCAAAGTACGATATTTCGCTACGTGTTTTGGTTTCGAAAATTTCATATTTTCATCGGACTGTGCAACTTTAATAGAAGTGTTGGCTGTTATGTGTATAATAAGTTGTGACCTTCTTTCAGGACTTGATGGTAGCACATCGGGTACGGAGCGAGAACGTCTCATCAACCAGTTCAATGCGCCCAGCAACACCAACATACACGTCTTCCTGCTGTCCACCAGGTAAGTGTCCTCAACGGGTTTATTACACAAACCGGGCGAATCAATCCAAACACTTTAAAATCGATTCTTGTTGCTACCGAATATATTATTATTCAGTATAAATTCTTAGCTCATATCACCCGGCTCGGCAGTGGGGGACCCGCACCCTCTCCCCTGTGTGGCCTCTTTACAGTGGAGGGTGGAGGGACTCTCCCCTGTGGGGCTGTCGGGGACCCGCCCCTCACCACAGTATGGGGGGGGGGGGGGGGGGAGGACCACCCCTCACCATAGTAGGGAACCAGACGGGATGGCCGAATGAGTTAGAGCATCCGTCTCCCGTGTTGGTAGACCATGGGATCGTGGGTTCGAACCCTGGCCTAGCCAGGCGCTCGGCATTGTTAGGATAGGGCAAGGACTGGTTGGCTCAGTGTCAGGATAATGTGACTGAGTGGGATAATGTGACTGAGTGGGATATCAGGTCATGGCTGGTAGCCTGACTTCCCAGTGGGGCAGCACTATAAAGTCGCCATGATTGCGCACTGTCACAATTCGATACCGGTCCTGATATAACCTTAGATGTTGCTATGACGTAAAACAACTAATAAACAAACCACAGTGGGGGGGGGGGGGGGGGGGGGGACCCGCCCCTCACCACAGTGGGGGAGGGACCCGCCCTTCACCACAGTGGGGGGGGGGGGGGGGACCCGCCCCTCACCACAGTGGGGGAGGGACCCGCCCTTCACCACAGTGGGGGAGGGACCCGCCCTTCACCACAGTGGAGGGGGGGGGGGGGAACCTCCCCTCTACACTGTAGGGGGACCAGCCCCTCTCCACAGGGGAGGTGGGGGGGGGGGGACCCCGCTCCTCTACAGTCCGGGGGACTTGCCCCTCTCTGCAATGTGTGACCCACCCCTCTCCTCAGTTGGGGTACCCACCCTTCTTCATGCCCTCCCCTCTCTGCAGCAGGGGACATGCACATCGTTGGCTGAAAGCAAGGCGCTTACTGTTCTTCTCCATCCTCAGGGCCGGGTGTCTGGGCATCAACCTGATCGGAGCTAACCGCGTGGTAGTTCTCGACGCATCATGGAACCCGTGCCATGACTGCCAAGCAGTGTGCCGGGTGTACCGCTATGGCCAACGGAAGAAGTGTTACGTGTACAGATTTGTCACCGATAACACACTCGAGAAGAAGATCTATGACCGACAAATCAACAAGCAAGGAATGTCTGGTGAGTGAGACTAATGGGTGCTAAGTTCAGTGACTTTTATGAACTGAGAACGATGCATATAAAGGTAGTTACACTTGCTTTTATCATTTCCTTTTAAACAGCTGGACTATTAGTGATTTGAACATTCACAGGGTTCGTATGGGGCCTGGAAAGTCTTAAGAAGTCTTGGAACTTCATTTCCCCCATTTCAAGGCCTTGAAAAGCCTTGCATTTAACCTATTTTGGGTAATTAGTCTTGAAACGCCTTGAATTCCATTAAACTGCCCACTGATCCAAATTAGTCAGAAATCTTCATTCGCCATTGGTTTTTTTTCTCCCAAATCCAAATGGGAATAGTCTTGAATTCCTATTGAAAAAGCCTTGGATTCTATATCTTCACATGTGTATGGACCCTGCATTCAACAATGTTAAGTGCTGCATTGTTTTTTTAGTGAGGGTTTTTAATATGTATTCCTTTATTTATTTTCTAAGGACTATTTTACAATTCGCCAAGCACAGTTTTCCCCTAGATGGTTATTGGTTTGGTCTAGTTCTAAGCCTATTAAATAGAAATGTGGGGATATTTATTATTTATTTATTTTCTATGGGTTATGAACGTAAATGCCATTCTATAAATTGCTGTTGCAGCTTTTTACAATATTATTGATAATTGGTTTGGCCTGGTGCTTTCCATCTTTGTTGCGGACATGGCATTAAAACATGTCCCGTCCTCACTTCACTTCACCTCACCTCACCTCACCTCACCTCGCCTCGCCTCATGGTTTTACTGTATTACTCGCAGATCGAGTTGTGGATGAGTTACAACCGCAGACTAATTTCACGCGCAACCAAGTGGACACCCTCCTCGAATATGATGTGAGTATTGAAGATTTCCTACCATATCCTACTAATCTAGCGGGGTTCTGTCTGGGTATTAAACAAATAAATTGCTGGTGAATAATAATAATAATAATAATAATAATAATATTAATGTGATAGTTGACTTAATTTGATGATGCATTTTAAGAACACACGCTGAATACTTTATTCTGCAAAAGAAGAGAAAATTACAATACACAAATTGAAGTGTATGTTTACTTCTTTTAATGCTTTGAATATTAAAGTTGTATACTCCGATGGTTTTGAGTTTCTGTTATTTTCTGATATAATTATATTAGGTTAATCGTTATAATCTACCTTACTTTGCTTTGAAGTAACTTTGCTTTAAAATGACATGATATTTAAAATTAGCTAAATTAATTTTGGCGTGCTTGTCAAACCTCTGACCCCATAGGCTACAGCTGTAACAGATTCTATTAAATTGACTTAGTATGTCCTATGTAGTGACAAATAAGTGCACCAGTATTTGAGTTGGATATGTAGGTTCAAATACAGATACGTGTTCACTTTTGAAAATGTTATGCTTTTATCGGACAGTGCAACGTTAAGCGTTTTAACAGTTGACATGTTATCTTATGCTGCCAGAGAGAATGAATTATATAAGTTTGCCTTTCATTTAGTGTTACCTTTCCCTGCTTAATCGCCCTGCTTAATCGACATGTGCTGCTGCTGCCTTCAGGATCAAGACTTCAAGCCGATCGCTCCAGATGAGGACCTGTTGGCTAAATTTGAGGATCCCGTTCTTAAAGACATCGTCAAACAGTACTGCTCGTGGATAACGAGGGTTAGTGTCCGGCTCTCTGCCAGCTGTCACGCCTTTGTATTTGGTATATAAATCTCTTTTGTTCAATCGTTCGTTCTTTCTTTCTTTCTTTCTTTCTTTCTTTCTTTCTTTCTTTCTTTCTTTCTTTCTTTCTTTCTTTCTTTTGTTCGTTCGTTCTTTTCTTTCTTTTTCTTCTTTCTTTCTTCTCCTTTCTTTCTTTCTTTCTTTCTTTCTTCTCATTTCTTTCTCCGCCTCTAGTCCTGATATGACCTTAGATGTTACCAGGACGTAAAACTCCAACAACCAGCCAACCAACCAACACTCCACCTCTCTCCCCCCTCCTTCTACTGCTACTCCTCTACTCCTCTACTCCTTCCTCACTCTCACTCTCCCACTCCTCCCCATCCCACTCCCTGGGAGTCAGATTTCCACTTGTTTTTCCGTTCCTATTTTCCTTTTGTTTGAGGTGAGTGTCATCCCTGTAGCCTCACAAATACATCCAGTGTGCAAATTGGAAGCTAGAAGCCAGTAGCTTATGATTTATTTTTGTGCAATTTTTATTTTATTTTAACAAACTGAAATTAAAATAGGCCTTGCCCGTTTTGTTGGGTTTTGGTTACTCTATGAGAAGTTGGGGGCTGCCCCTGAAACTTCTGGAACTACATAGGATGAGAGTCCGGTACCGCTGTATGTGACAGCTTCCACAACCAGAACAAAGATGTGGCTTTTATTTTAAGTCTGTCTATGCAGCTTATAATCGTCCTAACCGACACCACCACCAAGGCGGTAAGTGCTATCGCTCATTCTCTAACCATGCACTGTATGTTTTACCCGCCAGCCCCCTTTCACACACGAGTCGTTGCTGATCGACAAGAAGGAAGAAAAGCTCACGAAAACGGACAAGCGCCTCGCCAAGCAGGGCTATGAGATGGAGAAAAAGATGAACATCTCCTACACTCGGCCTTCTTACTCTGCGTTCTACCAAAAGGACGGGACAGCTAGTCGTATGCCAATGGCTAGGCAAGTCACTATAGTCTACAAGAAAACCGAGTAAGCTAAGCTTATTTCACTACTCACCTCCATCCTAATCCCCATGCACTCCACTTATTCCAATTACCATATTTCTGACAGGTATGCCGTTTATTTATTTGTTTGTTTGTTTATTTAAGTGTTTGCTTGCATGCATGCAATAAGTGTGTGAATTAGTGTGTAAAGGATTTGTTTACGTTTGGTGTGTTTGAGCGACACCAGCAAATCTGGTCAAATTAGTTGACAGTTTTACCTCTTCATGTTAGTTATTTTGCTGTTGGGACATCTGTCTACATAGCTTCGTCACCGTGCAGTTTTCACTTTCGCTAAAATTGTTCGCATATGCTATGTTTCTATATGTCCTTTAGCATACCTCATCACCGTGAAATTTTCACTTTGACTGAGGTTAGTGGTGTAGGCTACATTTCTATTTGTCCATTGGCATACCTCAGCAACATGCAGTTTTCTCGTTGACTGAAGTTAGTGGTGTAGGCTATGTTTCTATTAGCATACCTCATTACCGTGCAGTTTTCACTTTGACTGAGGTTAGTGGTGTAGGCTATGTTTCTATTTGTCCATTGGCATACCTCGTCAACATGCAGTTTTCATGTTGACTGAAGTTAATGGTGTAGCTACATTTCTATTTGTCCATTGGCATACTTCATCGTGCAGGTTTCACGTTGACTGAAGTTAGTGGTGTAGGCTACGTTTCTATGTTTCCATTAGCATACCTCATCAACGTGCAGTTTTCACTTTGACTATTTGTTCATTGGCATACCTCATCACAGTGCAGTTTTCAATTTGACTGAGGTTACTGGTGTAGGCTACGTTTCTATTTGTCCATTGGCATACTTCATCGTGCAGTTTTCACTTTGAATGAAGTTAGTGGTGTAGGCTATGTTTCTATTTGTCAATTGGCATACCTCATCAACGTGCAGTTTTCACTTTGAGGTTAGTGGTGTAGGCTACGTTTTTATTTGTCGTTTGGCATACTTCATCATTGATACTTGTCGCTTCCTAGCCAGGTTCCCGGCATTATTAGGACAGTGCAAGGACTGGTGTGCTTAGTGTCAGGATAATATGACTGAGTGGGATACCAGGTCATGGTGCCGGCAGCCTGGTTTCCCAGTGGGGCAGCACTATAAAGTTGCCATGAGGGCGCACTGTCACAAGTCGGTACCCGTCCTGATATGACCTTAGATGTTGTTAGGACGTAAAACAACAACAAACAAAAATCATCAGGTAGTTTTCACTTTGACTGAAGTTAGTGGTGTATGCTACGTTTCTATGTTTCCATTAGCATACCTCATCAACATGCAGTTTTCACTTTGACTGAAGTTAGTGGTGTAGGCTATGTTTCTATTTGTCCATTGGCATACCTCATCACCATGCAGTTTTCACTTTCACTGAGGTTAGTGGTGTAGGCTACGTTTCTAGTTGTCCATCGGCATACCTCATCAACGTGCAGTATTCACTTCGACTATTTGTCTATTGGCATACCTCATCAACATGCAGTATTCACTTTGACTATTTGTCCATTGGCATACCTCATCACCATGCAGTTTTCACTTTGACTGAGGTTACTGGTGTAGGCTACGTTTCTATTTGTCCATTGGCATACTTCATCATGCAGTTTTCACTTTGACTGAAGTTAATGGTGTAGACTACGTTTCTATTTTTCCATTGGCATACCTCATCACCGTGCAGTTTTCACTTTGACTGAGGTTAGTGGTGTATGCTACGTTTCTATTTGTCCATTGGCATACCTCATCAATGTGCAGTATTCACTTTGACTGTTTGTCCATTGGCATACCTCATCACCGTGCAGTTTTCACTTTGACTGAGGTTAATGGTGTAGGCTACGTTTCTATTTTTCCATTGGCATACCTCATCAACGTGCAGTTTTCACTTTGACTGAAGTTAGTGACATGGGAATTGCTCCTATTTATTCTCTTTGTATAAAGACAACTTTACCCATATATTCACAATGGTGTGACTATTATAGATAGCTTAGTTTTGAAACCAAAACGGTATGTTTGTTTGTTTGTTGTTGTTTTACGTCCTAGCAACATCTAAGGTCATATCAGGACGGGGAAACGGTATGTCACAGCTAAACACAGACATCAAATAATCTTATGGCATGTACTCCAATCAGATTTCCCTTTAAAGATAAAGCGAGATAGAATATCAGATAATTATATTTTAAATTTTTTCTTTGAAATGACCTATGCATGAGGTAATAAAACTAGGTTACGTTTGTGCCACATTACCATTTACTAAGCTGACTTTCTGCCAACTTTTATCGTGACTTTTAGTTTTCTGTCACTAATCGCGTGCACCCATTTTATTAATTAATATTTTTATGTTTTTACAAAGAATACAACAACACTCAAATGGCAGTCCAAGTAGTTTTAATCAGTAGCAAAATGAATCCAAACACATGGAGATCTGAAAGCAAGTTAGACCCCAGGAGTATAGAATTAAATCAATGCAGGTGGGCAGGCAGAAAGACGGGATGGCCAGGTGAATTATGGGACTTCCAACGGCAGGTTGTGGGAACCGGTCGAGTCAAAACCAATTACTTGAAAAGTTATCCTTGTCACTACGTAGCCTGGCGTTGAGTCTGACTGAGTAGGAAGTTGGGTCATGGTGCTGGAAGTCGGGCAGCATGAGTGCACACTGTCGCAAGTTGGCACCCATCCTGATAGGACCTTAGATGTTGCCAGGACATAAAATTCCCAACAACCAACCAGCCTGCAACAATATTTAAGATTGAGTAAGCCAAGGTCAACTATGCATAGAGGTTCTTCCAGGGGGAAGTGTGTTAAGATACTGCAATATATTTAAAATGATCCAAAAAGGGCTGGGTGTTACGTGCAGTGCTTGTCCTGCTGGTTCTGTATATCATTTTCTCGTTTGTCCTGCTGGTTCTGTATATCATTATCTCGTTTGTCCTGCTGGTTCTGTATATCATTATCTTAATGCACAGACAGTTTGGTGTTCGCTTGAAGTAGCCTAACCTTCTCTTTGTGTTGTTCATGTTTTGCTCGCTTGTTCGCTATTTGATGTACGTTATTTTCCAACAATGTATATATGTGGCTAGAAAGAGGACAGAATAAGATTATATTTAATTTTGTCTTAATTTGTCGCCACCGTGTACAGTATGGTTGAATCGTGTGAAATATTCAATGAGCTATTTAGATGAGTAATATGAGTTAGATTGATTGACAATACATTAGGAATGTGCTTTGAAAAAAAAAAGGAAAAAGTTATCCAAGTGTTTTAGATAGCTGTCTTGTTTTGTTTAGGCTCTAAACTAATTAGTATTTTAGCGGTGTGTAAGCAGTGGAAGAATGAGATAATGCTATGGTGTTTAAAGAAAATCCAAATCTCATTGTCCGATCCTAATTTCCATGTTATTTGCCTGGTGGTACAGCTGTTAGTACAATGTCCACCTCCCGTACAGGAAGTCGTGGGTTCGACCCCGGGCCTCAAACCAAAGACTTTAAAAATTGACACTTGTCGCTACCTTGCCTGACACTGAATATTATTAAGATAAATTAGGGACTGGTTAGATCAGTGTCAGTGTCAGTAAACAATCACCATCAACAACTGGTAGCTCAGTGTCAGTAAGCCATCACCATCAATGGCTGCTTATCTCAGTGTCAGTAAACTGTCACCATTCATTCATTCATTCATTCAGTTAATCAATCAGGTAATCAATCAGTTAATCAGCTAATCGGTCAGTTAATCAATCAGTTAATTAGTGTCCTGAAAATATTATTTTAGTGTGTGTTTTTTTTATCATGGCGCGGGCACCATCTCATTGGCAACTCAGTATTCGCCCTCAGATGTTGCTAGGACTTAAAACCCAAACAACAAAAGAACAAATATCTTGCTCTGACCTCAAGTGTGTACGTCTACCATTGCAGGAATGGTGAAGTGCGGCAGGTGATCTGTATTCCCACAAGGCAGCCTCAGATCGGTAACCGGCCTATTGCTAGTGTGCGACCCATGATGTCGACGCCCGTGTCTGTTGCTGCCCGCGCCACGGCGGCCGGCAACCAGGCGGGCAACATTCCCGTGTCATCGCTGCTCCGCCCCGGCGTCACTGTGCATCAGATTCAAACGACGACAGGTGATATCCTTACACACACAACTATTATTTAAAGTTGCATGGTCCGACGGTTTTGAGTTTCTGACATTTTCTGAGATAAATACATTAGGTTGATTGTTATAATGTACCTTACTTTACCTTGAAGTAACTTATTTTAAGCGGCTAACTTTTGAGATATTTGAAATGCAACCATGGAAAATTAATTTTTGCAAGCATGTCAAAACTCTGACACCATATCCTTATGCAGTAACAGGTTCTATTCAATTGCCCTCAGTATTCCATTCTGTGTGGCGATGAGTGTACCAGTATCTAAGTTAGATATGTAGAATCAAATTTAGATAATTGCTTTGGTTTTGAAAATTTGATGTTTTCATCGGACTATGCAGCTTAAAAAAATATATATAAATTTTAATTGGCACATTTATTTTAAGTTCGGGGTTTATTCTTGCATTATGTCCGTCTACAAACCACTTTCTCACCCTGATCTGGGCGGTTTAGAATCTCAGAATCTGCAATCTCTATTTACTTTGCAGCCCCAGTGTTGAAGGGTTTTAATTATAGTTTTCGGTAAATAGATATTTTTAGGTAAATCGTGACATTTTACACTAGTCATTATCCTAACAGAACTAAAAACAGAATTACTTAAAACAAAATACCAATTTTTAGTGAAAACTTAGATCCTTTTAATCAACTCATCTCTCAAATATAACGTTACAATATCGCCCCCATACAAAGTTATGACATATGTTGCTTTAACTCATCATCTCTCTTCGTCCACTTTCAGATATTAACATTCCTTCTAACGCAGCCAATAACACGGGGCCGCAGAAAATCCCAGCCGGCGAGACCGTGCTAATAATTAAGACACCGAAGGGAGTTTACATTCGCACAAACAATGGGAAGATCTTCGCTGTGAGATCGGCCCCTAAGGGAACAGAAGTGCCGCCCAGCACACAGGCTTCCACGTCTGCGACTGGCGCCATGAAGCTGGCTGCCTCTTCGACTGCCACCTCACCAATCCTTCAACGAACTCTTACGAAGAATGCCGGTATGTACTCAGCATAGTGGGTGAGCTGTTTTATAGGACTTATTGTGCTGGACCTTTAACTCCCGAGGGTATGGAAATATTGCCGTATTTGCTTCTTTTTGTGGGGGTGGGGGGGCACCATATTTTCCTGATTTCTTTGTCGTCAGGCCATTCTTCTCTATGGTTATAATATATGATATAGTTGCATAATTCGATGGTTCTGAGTGTCTGCCATGTTTTGTTTAGATAAATTAGGTTGATTGTTATTATCTACTTTACTTTAGTCTGAAGTAACTTTCATTTTAAAAGGTTAACTTTGGAAATATTTGAAGTAAAAAATGTTGAATCATTTTGGTGTGCATGCTGAAATTGCTGGACAGACTTCTTTTTTTTTAATCATCGCAATATAGCACAGGAGCACCAAACTACAATAAATCTTTATTGAGTGTACTCGAATTCAATTTTGTTTAGCCTAAGCTGCCGACAACAATCTTTATTTTATTTATACGTGACGGAGGTGCATCTATCTCCCATGAGCAATACTGTGGCAATGAACGTTGCGTCGGGGTCAATCCTAGTGTAGCACCGAATCTCCGTAACCCCAGCCTGGGGGGGAGGCAGCTGATGACTTTCTGACGAAGCTATAATCATTTATTGTACCTTCGGGGATGAGTTTTTGATTAATCAGTGCCTTTGCGCATTTACTCGGCCTTTGATTGTTTAAAGCATCTTTGTTTCTATAAACTGGGTAAATCTAATATTCCATATTATTTATTGATATGGGGCAGTGGGAAAACAATCATTAATAGTTACACTGTTCCTACAATTTCTATTGTCAACAGGTTAGTTTATGTTTGTAGAATATGTATGGAAATTGTGAATAATATATGTCTAATGCATCTCATGAATTTTATACTGACAGATCCGGTAACATCTTAGAATTTCAAATATAAAGAAAAAGTGTACACTTTCTGGTAATTGTAGTTTACCGTCTAGTACAGTACTAAATATTTGTTTACATGTGCTGATTTTTTAGTTGATAAGGAATGGCAGTAGATTTATGAAGTTAATTCAATTGTTTGTCCTACGAACTGAGCTAGGTTATATAAGCACATTTGTACTTTCAGATCCTGGTAAAGTGACAATGTTGTCGAATAAGAGTGTAACCGACCTCTTATCTGGAGGGTCGCTCCTCGCCAACCAACGAAAGGATGGGACGAACCTCATCTCCAGAGAGAGGATGCAAACCTTGCTTCAGCAAGGAAAAATCGCCCCTTCGAAGGGGATGCCCGTTACATTGATTCGCAACCCAAACATGCAGATGGCCAAATTAGGAAATCCTATGGGCATTAAGGTACCAGGAGGAGTTCGTCTTATTAGACCAGATAAGTTTGCATCAGTGCAGATCGCGAAGGCAGCCGCAGCCGCCAAGGCAGGGGGACCAAATGTTGATACTAAAAAGGAAGCTGCCGCCATTGTGGCTGATGTCCTTGCGAGGTACAATGAGAACAAGGGCGGAGTGAACCCGATGGTGAAAGTTATCAAACGTGACCCCAAGGAGGAGGGGGTCAAGACAGCACTGATCAAGGGTGCTGACGGAAAGTTAGTCATTAAGACCCTACCACCTGGCATGATGCTAAAGCCCATTATCAAGGATGACAGTGTTAAGCCGCAATTACTCAAAGACATTGAAATGGTGCGGGAAAAAGAGATGGCCAAGGGGAAAGAACAGAAGGGAACCGGCAGTGATCTCGATACCTCGGTGGATGCCAGCAAAAAGCTACCAGAAGACTCTGTAAAGAATACCGACAAAGAGACATCAGAGAAGACTGAAAAGGTGTCGGAGGATAAAGCTGCTGAGGCAAAGAAGGATACGTCATCAAGCGTTGATGAGGGTGTAGCCCAGCAGGCAAAGTCACCTAAAGAACTTCAAAGAGACAAAGACAATATGGGTCAATGGTCACAAGACATTCCACCATCTGGCAAGATTGATACCTCTGGTAAGGATACTGTGCCAACAACCAGTGCGAACACCAGCTCCACTTCCCCAGCAAGCAAAGAGTCAGCTGAGCAGGTCAATAAGGAGAGTAGAAGCCTCCTGAACAAAGACCTGCCGTCAGCTGCGCGCCAGGAGAATGGCTCCATGGTGTGGGAACGAGACGCTAACATGTTCAGTCCAAGTAGTGACGACAGTGGCAGTGTGGACAGCCGGTGTCAAATGCCAACAAGTCAGGTACCCAACTACACTGCAAGCAGTCAGCGATCTGGTGGCCAGTATACAATGAGTGGTGCCGGTGCTGGTGCTGGGAGTGGTGGCGGTGGTAGTAGTACTGGTGGCAGTAGCGGTAGTGGTAGTAATGCCCGTGCTGGTGCTGGTGCTGGTATGAACAACTATGGTGGTAACCAGTTCGATATGAATGTCCAGACGAGCATGGCTCCACCATCTAGTGGTAGCATCGATCAGCAGGGAACGCTGGACCGGGGTGGCTCATACAGTGGCAACCAGTTCATGGGCAACCAAGAGTTCATGGAGCGGTCCAGCAGTAACTCGTCGAGCATGAGCGGGTCTCAGTATGGGGGTATTGGAGGAGCAGGAAGCGCACAGGGATCAGGGGCAGCAAATAGAGCCGGAAGTGCGCCTGTATCAGGGGGCTCTGGCGGCGGGCAGAGTGTGGCCAGTACAATGAGTAGTGGTGGGCAGACAGGGACGATGAGTATGAACTACTCGGTAAGCGGACAAAACATGGACGGGCAGTTCCCAATGAGAAACCAGTACAACGATCCCATGGGTAATATGAACCAGAACATCTCGAACATGGACCGTCCGTCGGGCATGATGTCAGGTAACATGCCCCCGCAGACAAGTGTTAGTGCTCAAATGGACATACGAAGATCTGACAGCATTGGCAGCCAGTCGAGTATGGGCAGCAACTCGACTATTGGTGGCCAGTTTAATATGGGAGGGCAGCCATCAGGGAGCTTAGGATCTCAGTCTGGCCTAGCCAGTCAACAACCGGCCATGTCGGGCCAGTTTAACAACATCGGCAGAGACAGTATTGACAAGATGTCTGCCAACTCAATGAGCAGTCCGTCTAGCATGGCCAGCCAGTTCAGTATGGGCAGCCAACCGACTATGAGTCGGGCCGAGATGGGTAGTACTCAGAACATGGGAAGTCCACAGCATATGGGAAGTACACCGAACATGCCAAACTCCTTAAACATGACGACGCCATTGAACATGGGAAGCACACAGGGCATGAGAAGCAGCTCGAACATAGGAAGCTCGCAAAGCATTGGGAGTTCATCGAGCCTGGGAAGCCGTTCTCAGAGCATGGGTCGACCCAGCAGCATGGACAGCAATTATACAGACCTGGTACGGGCAGGGAGTTCGGATAGCCATTTCACTATGGGTGGTTCTTCCCAGCCAGCTTCGCAACAGAACATGACTATGCCCTCTGAGAGCTCGAAGCACTCTGATCTGAGCAGCACTCCGCGTGACCACAGCCGGTCTTCAAGTGCTAGCAGCCAGCACACGACAACTGCTGAGTCAAGAGGCATGACAAATACGAAGGAGCCCGACCCTGCCAAACGCCATGAGTCCAAATCCAATGACCGCTCTGCGGATAGGAGCACCCGCCCCAGTTCAACCACCTCTTCGAAGGCTGAGTCTTCACCACACAGCTCGAGCCGGTCTATGGACTGGTCCAGCAACCACACGAGCACTAGCTTGAGTGTGACCAACCCACCAAAGCAGACATCTGACAGCGCCTCCTCCCTACTGAAGGAGATGGTGCCCCCAACAACAGCCCAACAGTCTGAACACACGCCCTCCTACCCCAGCTTTTCGAGCTCTATGTCATCTCCGTATGGCAGCACACCAGGCTACTCCATGCCACACATGTATCCGAGTCACATGGGTCACTCATCCAGCTATGGCATGTCGCATCCAGGCCTCTCGCCCTGGTACTCCGGTCTCTCACCGTGGAGCGCACCGCCCAGTTACCCAGGTATGTCGCCTGGCGACCCATATGCAAAGCATATACCTGGTTCTACCCCTGCAATGTCTTCCTACCCTGGGATGAGTGGCTATAGCGGTTACCACGGCAACACAACAACACCGAAGGACAAGGACGGTGAGAAGGACCGACTGAGTCTGAGCACGACGCGCCACACCAGCAGCAGTAAGGACAGCCTTGACATGGCCGGGTCGGCTTTCGACATGCAATCGTCTAACCCGCTGACCGCCATGGGTGCCATGAGCAGCATGGGGTCAGGACCGCACAGCAGCGGCATCGGTAGCCCCTACCACCCACAGAGCAGCCACAGCATGCAGAGCAGCGGCATGGGCAGCGCGTATGGCGCCTACCCGTACCATCACATGTCGCCCCTGTCACACCCCATGTACCCACCTCCTCCGGGCGGCTCCTCTGCCTACAACTACATGTCGCCGTACAGCGGCATGCCGAGTACCATGATGCAACACTTGCCAGGTTCGATTCCTCCTCTCCACCCTCTGTCGGACATTGACCCAAGCCGGCCTCCCCACATGGGGCCGTGAGGTATTCTCCCCCCTACCCTCGCTCTCCTCCCTCCTCCTCCTCCCCCCAGTGTCATCATCCCAGTTGTCACCACACCACACTCATCTTTGTCATCATTGCCAGCGAGTCACCCACCTTCATACTACAACTAGTCATTGTACAGCTATCCTAGCTTTAGGTCAGACTTTTTATATATTATCAAAGTTAAAGAAAACATATATATACACAAACAACAAAAAAGATGTCGACTTAATTAAATATATATATCTATATCTATACATTGGTACCCCCTTATCTGTGTGATAAGACTATATTGTGGTACCCTGTACTCGTTGTTTACATGATCTTGTTGATGGGCAAAGTGATATTCAGCGCTACAAACTGTAGGGTTGCTTGAGAGAAATGAAGCTATACTCACTGAATACTACTGAAAGCTAAAGCGTATGTGAATATCTTGACAGAATACTTGGGTATATCCGTTGACTTGTCACTTGTGTACTGCAGTGCAGACTTAGTTCCAAAGATTTTATTTTGCAAAACACTTGAAATGTCGGGCATGTCCAATGATAGGATGGCTGGGTATGGAAGGAGTTGTGACACTTCAGTCTGAGTATCAATGGGGCTGCCAGGGAGTCGACACATAATATATAGGTTATCGGTATATCGAGTATTATTGACAAACACAACTAGTAGAACATGTGTCCTGTTGAGCGAGAAAAACGCCGAGACTAACTTTAGAAACAGCTACCGAACCTCCTGTGGTCGTTTCTTGTGTAACAGTTTTAATTGTACAGGTTTCTGGTAGAAAACGTCGGATTTGTAGTTGAGTTAGTGAATGTAGCTTACTATATATAACTGTTTCCTATTCAAAGCATAGATGAGTTACCTGAGCTTATTTGCAAATTTAAAAAAAACACAAGAAAAAGAAACAAAAAAAACCTGTAGCAGTCAAATTCGGTGCGTTTTGTCCGATGTGGCGGTATGCCTCATTTATCAGTGGGGTTCCACTGTATATATGTGCTTAGTGCGGACACACACTGGGGTGTAGGGGGGGGGGGGGGGGGGGGGGGGGGGGGAGTCGGCAGAATGCCACTTCACATTTAGCTCATGGGTTGGGGCACGTCTCAATGGAATGGAGTCGGGTTACCTCCCCTGAACGCACCAGATAATGGCACACCTTGTTGGAAGGCTTCTAACCTAACAACCACTAGTTTGCCACTCACTGATAGGGCTGTGGCCGGGTGTGTCGATTTGTTGCCTTTTTCCGGACAGAACACTAGTTGCCGCGTAGAACAGTGATGAGAAGCCGGCGTGTAATGTTCAGTGTGTGGCTTCGGTAATCGGCGCTGAATTGGGATGTCTTGTTTGGGCCGACGCATTTCCCTCCACCCACTGTGCACAGCAAGGCGGAGGCGCAACACTGGTTGTAGGCTTTCTGCGCTACTCTGCTTCGTACATGTAGTGCGACCGGCATTTTGTGTTAACGTGGTGACATTAATATTGGCCATGTTCCTCCTCGTGTCTAGTGCTGGTCTCGTGCTTTCTGTAAAAAAATAAAATAAAAACTTAATGAGCCAAGCTGTTGGATTGGAATAATGTGTCGATAGGCCAGAAGCTAGGTAATATTTGCCGATATTACATACTATAAACAATATGCCACTGCTAGAGTAATGAGAGTGTAGAAGGATGTCACATGTTGCTTTCAATATAGATCATGTTAATTGTTAAAGACTTCTTGTTTTAGCTTCCAAGACTTATATTTAGGTGGGTGGGTTACCTTGGTTTTACTAACTCGCAGAATCCATCACGAGTAGCGGGCCACGTGCAAAACCCCACACACTTTCGCTAGGCTAAGGTGGTGTGTCATCGTGTTCATTGCGAATACTACCTTCGATTAAAGGCATAGACAGTGATGCGGGGATAAATCTTCTGAAGCAAAACTTTGATGCATAGATAAATCTTCCGATGCGAGACACACTCACTCCTCGATTGATCTAACCATGTAAATTAAATGTTGTGAAATTTAAATCCTATTTAAGTGGAGGTATTGCCTTTGCAATAATCGGAAGTAATGTATTAACAATATTTTCGTGCTGGGATGTGTCTGGCGTAGGACTCTCCGCTAATTGAGTTGTATATTAATATTATTATACACAAATTAGTTTTAAATACTTTTGGAATCTCTCTTGGTGATAATGAATCAACCACTTACTTATAATTTGTTATATAGCTACCATGTCACCAATTGGAAAGGTATTCCTGAATATATTGTAATTGGAATATGATTTAAATGCCGAAGTCGGTGCACTCTTACTGCTGTGATTTTTCGGATGAGAATCAGTTAGAAATTCAGGTTTATATGTTAGATTTATTCAAGCATACGGCCTTTCTTTTCTAGCCACGAAGAGTGTTTGTGATTCTGAGTGACATGCGAATGGGATGGACATATCAGGCTTAGGAAGGATGTGCGGGTTGGCGTCCTTATTCACTCAACTATTAATAGGATTGTAATATCACTGATCCTATCACAGTATTAGTCGCCTGCTTGCAAATGCTGCCAATTTATCAAAAGCTGCCAATTCTTTTAATTTGGGTTTCCTTTCTTAAAGACAAATTTGCTCTATATATATTTTTTTAAAGTTAGAGGCACCTTTCAAACGTAATATTAATAGTGCTAGGTGTATGCTTGCTAATGCAGTTAGAAGTGGTGTAACTACAGTATGATCTTGTTAATTTCAATGGACACCTATAAGCCAAGTTATGACTGAAATATAGCATTTAGTATTTCCAAATAATTTTGCCAACGTAATTAGAAGCCGAATTTAATAATATTAGGCTGTAGGCCTCCGATTTTATTATGCGAATTTATGCGCATATCTATACTACCTGCTGGAGCGTTAGCGCTGAGATTGAACAATTTTAGTGGCTCCACTTCCTAACTTGTTTGCCAGTAACGGGTTTCGAGTAGGATTGCCGTAAACAGCAGCTTGTCTAGGATGCATTACGGTTACAGCAACGCTAACCCAAGCTTTTTGTTCTGTCTACAAAACCAGTTTGCATTTATTTAAGCCGCCCTCGACACTCCCACCCTATATATGTATTATATACATTATATATACATCTTTATATGTACAGTAGTTGCGCCGAGGAGAGCCGAGTGCGCATGTGCAATCGTGCGCATGCGCTGCGGGTGTTTAGTGGTTGGAGGAGGCAGTGATGGCATTGTGTTGTCGCCAGTGTGTGATCTGGGCCGCGTTCAGGCTCCGTCTCGGAGGCGCCCGTGACGTCAGGCTAGTCTGAACAACAATAGCAGTTGGTCGCCTCGAAAATGGCCACCCCCCATAGGCGGTGGCCATTTGCAATCGAAATGCTGCACTCTGATTGGATGAAACCACTGCACGCGGCGGCCATTTTCGAGGCGCTTTTTGTCTCCAACCTGAAAAGGGAGGCGTCTCCGAGACGCACCCTGAACGGAAATAGGCCAAAAAGCATCGCCGAGGGGCCTCCGAGACGCCTCCGAGACGGACCCTGAACGTGGCCCTGGGCCTCTACTTAACATCTAGAAGCCGTGTGACCAGTTAGGGGGTTGGTGTGTTGGGGGGGGGGGGGGCACTTTTCATTGGGCTCGAATTTAACCAGTCACGTTGGTTGTGTCACTTCCATGTGCGTTTTTTTAAAGTGTTTTTTTTTGTTATACCTTTCCCGCTTTTTTTGTCATTTTTGTTTCCCCGGAACACTAACGTTCCGACACACCACGAACAACAACGAATTCATCATATCTTCAGGAATGCAACAGGTAGAGAGAGGATGAGCATTTCCTATCCATATGGCCTATAGTGCCGGTGACATTGAAATGCCAGTATTTTTTACAAGTCTAGGTACTTAGTCTCGTACTCCATGTATATAATGAATGCGAAGATATGTATACGATAATTAATAATTATATATATATATACACACAAACAAAGGAGGTTATCGTGTATTTTAGTTTCCAGCTTGTTGCATGGCTAGGTTGCGCCTCCTGTCCTGATATCCCTGATAAAAAGTAGAACCACAATTGGGACCCATCCAGGTGCATGTGTTCAGTGCGCCAGGCATACTACCGCTAGAGTAAATGATTCTTGTCGACGGCCATCTCGCCAGCTGTGGGTGCATATTTATTACATGCAGGTCATTCTCGCCTTTACCTCAGAGGCAGTTGTGTCAGGTTGTCTGTGTGTGTTCTGAACAGTGTATGTCGCGGAATTTCTGTCTTACCCCAATGTGTGTCGAGGTTGGGTGGTGTTTATTTTTTTGGTTCTAAACATAATGTATGTTTACTGTAGGATTTTTGGCGGATGGGGGGGGGTGGGTCTTAACAAAATGTATGTCGAGACAAAAAATAATAATTTGTAAGAGTTTTTTTGTGGTTGGGCGGGTGGGGGGGGGGGTGTTCTTAACACAATGTATGCCTATGCGATTTCTTTTTATGAATACAATACATGCCAAGTTTTTTGTTTATTAGAGGTTTTTTTTGTTTTTTTCTGAACACAGTATGTCGAGGGTGTGTCCGGGTTGTGCCGGTTGGAGGTGCGCATGCTTGTGGCCGCTACAAAGAATCGTGTCATAATGAGAAGCTAGTCTTGAGTTGTATGTTGTACTGGTGTGATTCAAGAATTGTTGCCCCCCCCACCCCCACTCCCCTCTGTTTATGAGATTGCATCCTGGTACCGAGGCGGTTTACTGGGATCCACCACGAGTCTCTGAGTGCTCAGCACAGCGTGAAGGGAGACGACGCGTGGTTTGTAGTTAATCTCAGTGAGTCCTTTTTCTTAGGTGATCTTACAATCTTGGCGTTCTATAAGCTACGCTTCAACTGTGTCAATTTTTGTGTGTAATCAAATACGTGGCGTTGACCTAGAGATTGCTATTAATTGGAAATAAATAATGGATGTAACCCTCCCCCACCACCACTACACCACCTCCTGACCGACATAATGTCAGTTTACCGCTTCCCTTATCCCTATCTCCACCCCCACTTCTGATCATCTGCAGAAAATACTCCTCTCTCTCCTGTGGAACTGGTACCTTTTTTTCTTCTTTTTTGTGTGTGTAGCACTCCTGTCCACGAAACCCACTGTATTGTAACGGATATATGGCAACAAACCAATATTTGACGGGTAGCTCTATAACTGAATCTATGTACCCCACCCCCCACCCCCACCCCCACGGTAATCGCTAGCGTAGATAGCATACGGCCACAGTGCTTCAATGGAGATTATTTTGGTACTAAGCCTAGGGTAGAAATCTGTAGATGGATAATACTTAATTGGTTAAAAAATATATATATATATAATATATTAAAAAGAGAAAAAAAAATCATGTTCAGTGACAAGTGCGTGAAAGTAGGAGTAAATCCCTGAGGCAGTTGTAGCCGGTTTTATCACTTCTCAGTGGGTGGAACAATGGGCTGAGCCGGGTAATGAGACCACGGGCAGTGTTGTCAGTGTCTTCAACAAGAAGCTTTTTTCCCCCCTTTAAATAAATGATTTTTTAAATATTTATGTTTTTATAATTTTGGACAACCTCCTCAGCGTTGTGTTTAAAACTGAATTATAACCGATTTGGGATTGAGGCTTGCTAGAGTGCCTGTATGCGTGTAGGTTTGTCCGGGAGTCGCGGCCCACTCTTCAAAGTTAGGCGCTTCTTTCCTGCGGAGAGTTTGAGGCGACTATTCTGTCTTGTCTAAATTATTGCCGAGAGGCCGCGGGCTGTGGGAACTACGGACTATACCGTGAGCTAGGGTACTGAGTGGTTTGGATAGCGTGTGTTCTATATATATACATTACTGAATGGCGACAGTGGTGAGGAGTTGTCCAGAACTATATCGGTTGAAGATGTGACATCGACTGTCTTACTTGTTCTCTCCATGCTTATTTTGCATCACACAATGAAGTATCGTGATTCTATTTATTCTTGGATTACGTGAGAAATTGCTGTTAGTTGTCGAGACATTGTGTATGTGTTTATAACAAGTATATTGTATTGTCCAGGAACAAAATAAATCTACATATACAAGAGAATGTGTTCGGCTTCTTTTCTTTCATTATGCAGTTGACACGGATGAGAAAATGGACAAATAACATTTAGTATATCACCTGTTTATTGTTGTCACAAGTTTATCTGCACCAGCAGAGTGCCTAGTGTTTCTGATCATAAACTAATTTAACAATTTTACTTCAAAATCAAGATCACTGTTATGACGCAATTTTAACTTTTAAAGTGGTACATTAGTTGTAATGTGGAGTGCAGGCTCCTAATGACTAACCCTTCCTGAGTTGTACACTGTGGAAGAGATAGGGGTTTAAGAGAAAACAAGCGGGAATCTGAGATCTACAATTGGCGAGCTGTAAATCACATTTGCTGGTAAAGATTAAATGGAATATATTCATACATTCCAAGGTAGTATAAAATATATATGGGTCATCATTCTCTGAAACTGGGCACAGTGTGCGGCACCCACTTCAAATGGTTATTATAAAACTAATTTGTGTCAAATATCATTGGTTTCATTTTAAATCACATCTATATACATATTAGAAATAACAAAGATAATATACAATTTAATTTTTTTTTGATTGTGTGGTTTATTGAGTGAAAATTGCTGTCAGGACTAAAAGTTGGGGGCCTCAATTTGTGACATGGCTTGCACCAAAACATTGATTTTGTCATAAACACTTAATGAATTAATTAAAAATTTAGAAGTTGCCAAAAATAAATCTCTAATAAGACATATTTTATTGTGTTAAACTTTTTTAACTGACCAAAATGTGTAACTTGATATTTTAGACAATTTGTGAATTTATCAGCATCGTAACGCTTTGTTTCCGGAACTACATATCTTGCATCATCCTCATAAACAAAGGCTCTGACCACGTGTAGGGGACTATTTTTAGCCTGTGGGCTGCTCGTGTGTACTGCGTGCATCTGAGCAGATTAGCGAAAACTAAAACCACCATTTTTGCAAAGTTATTGGACTTTAACTGTTTGTTATGAGTATGGTTTCCAAATTCAAGTGTTACGATGTATTTATTAAAATGCATGTCTGCTTCTAATGTAACCAATATAATGAACTATTTTGTGTGTAGTGATATATGTGAGTCGGCGGAAGAACATGTATACACGTGTTGCTCTTGTCAGTGCTTTCACTCGTGTAGAAGACCAGTATTTTGAAACCGTTTCCACCAACAAATCTCCGTTACGCAAGTGATCTTGAAGTGAATCAAAACATCCTGACTGCACTTGAAGGTAAGATATTGTTATATATTAATGTTATTAAGCAGATGTTTAAAGTATGTGGCTGTTTTTTATGTGTTTTCCCTAGGGTTTCTCATTCACATTCTGTTTTAGAGTGCAGTCGGCGTCTAGTACGTGTAGTTTGGGTGTTTGATCATTGTAAAACGTGCACAAATTTACGATGGTGATGTGATTTTGATGAAGCAGTTTAAATGTGATAAAATCATTGAAATTATAACTTACCTTCATATATTTTTAGTTATTGACTTTTACATGCATGCATTGAATGTGGCTATAGAACTTATTATGTAGGCTGAGTGTTTGATCATTGCATCATCACCCAGAAATAAAATTAAACCTTTTGTTCTGTTTATGTATTTTCTGTCAATCTTTGTAGATGTCGTCAGCCAGAAATAAAATTACAACTTTTGTTCTAATGTTTCTGTATTTTCTTTCAATCTTTTTAGATGTTCAACCGACAGAGCAGTAGGATTGCAGAAAAACATCAGCTTCCAGAAGCAGCTGATCCATCATCTCTTCAACCAATAGAAAAAAAGGAAAGAAAGACAGCAGCTCAAGCTACCAGAGACTGGAAGGATCGGATGCAGCAGAACAATCCTGAGGAATATGTGCAGTACAAGGTGAAATGCAGAGAGGCATGCAAGGCCTATCGTGACAACTCTTCTGAACAGATGAAGGCCCTACAGAGAGAGCAGGCGAGGCTGAGGATGAGAGCAATGCGAGCCAGGAAAAAAGAGCAAGCGGAAAAACCTAGACTGACAAGGATTAGCCAAGAAAAGCAGAGGAGTAAATGGCGTGAGGAGAAAAAAAACCAGAAAGAAAACATGACCTCACAAAAGCGACGGAGGATAAATGAGAGAAGAAGGAATCAGTATCGTAAGAAGATAGTCGCTTCTCAGGTAGAAACCAAAGCATCATCAGTTGTCCACAAGGAGCAACCACTGAGAACACCTTCGGCAAGAAGAAAGGCCCTGTCATGGGCACGAGCAGCTCTCCCATCAAGCCCGAGGAAGTTTGTAAGCACGGTCACAGACCTAGTAACTAAAGCCTCTCCAAGGAAAAGGATCCTCTTCCGTCATCTCAGGACAGGAAACAGAGCTGAACAAGAGAGAATGTTGGGCCAAGAAGTCATCAGAAAACTGAAAGGACTGCAGAGGAAACGGTCAGCTGCTGAATGCCACATACGCCGTGTTCTTCTGTCAATCTGCCGAAGAAATGCCTCGGTAAAAGCATGTTCGTCTACCCTCAGTGTCAGCAGAAGGACGGCAGTAAAAATCAATTCTGGCACAACTTTCTCCAGAAAAGTAAAAAAAGAAAGAAAAATGGCATCCAAAGCAATAGCTTTCCTCGAGATGGCATCAACACCACTGCCACACAAAAAGCTGGTTTCAAAGAAAACTGGGAAAGCAGCAGCAGTGCTGACAAAGCCTTTGCAAGACTTGCACAAGGAGTTTGTTGAGGAAGTTGATGAGGCTGTCAGCTTCAGTCACTTAGCCAAATGTCGGCCGGCACATATTCACCCGATGAGGAAAAACCAGCTGCGACAGTGCCTGTGCGAATATTGCACAAACGTTGAACTAAAACTGCGGGCAATCAATGGGATTGCAACCAGGATAAACAATAACTGTCGTATCCGCCACATTTACCATTCTGTCGACCTAATCACCTGTGGCAGGCAAGAGGGCGAATGGAAAAAAGACTGTGTCTACCGAAATTGCAACACCTGCAGTGCTGACAATATGGCTCATCACCTGCATCCACTTCTGCAGCAAGGCTCCTCGTCTTGGTCTAAGTGGGAGACCCAGGTCATCATGCTCAATGGGAAAAGGGTTTGCCGCAAAATGCTGAACCGGAAAGAAGGGACTGTGGCACAGCTGGTGGATGAACTGAAGGAAGAGGTCATCTTTCTCACCCAACACCTCTTCCGAGCTGATTGGCAACATCAGCAGTTTGAAGTAATGCGGAAACAGGTTCCCTTTCCCCGCAACACTGTTGGAATGGTATTGGACTTTGCGGAGAACTTTACCTGCTCGCATCAGGATGAAATCCAGGCTGCCCACTGGTATCATGAGCAGGTAACAGTTCACCCCATAGTTACATACTATGCCTGCTCCTCTTGTGGGGAGACTGTATCTGAATCTCTTGTCTTTGTAAGTGATGATAAACAACATGACTTTGATGCAGTCTTCAGCTTCACAAAAGTGGCCATCGACCATCTCCGCCAAACAAGAGTTATCCAGCTGGAACATGTTATCCAGTGGACTGATGGCTGTGGTGCCCAGTACAAGTCAAAGGGGCCTTTTGCTGACATATCATGTGCTACTGTTGACTTTGCTTGTACGTGGGAGCTCAACTACTTTGGCTCACGGCATGGGAAGGGACCATCAGATGGAGAAAGTGCAGTCATCAAACACCATGCGGCCAATGCAGTCAAGACAGGCTCCGCTACCATTGCTTCTGCAAAGGACTTATTTGACTACTGCTTTGAGAGCAAACTAAATAAGCAGCCTCATGCAGGAGAATGCAAGCACTTCCTGCGGTCCTTCTTTTGGGTGCCAAGAGATGACATTGCAAGGAAGCGAAACAGAGCTACCCAAACACTGAAAGGAACACGCTCACTCCACTCTGTTAGATGTGTTAAGCCACATGTGCTCTTAACCCGTGAACTATCCTGCTTCTGTAACCAGTGCCAAGCAGGTGTCGGAGCCTGTGAGACCATGCATGTGACAGGGGAGTGGAAAAGAGAAATTCTATGCCCCAATGCTGATCCTTAGACTGCCACTCCTCTGCCTGTCACTTCCCCATAGAATGTGTTTCTGACATTTGGATTGTCTGTTTCAGTGTTTTGGTTTCCATGTTACCATGGTGATAAACAATCTAAAGCTTAGATTAAGTCACAGTCTTCTAATATTTTTTTCCCTTTTTGTTGTCTAACCTGTATTCTGGGTAGTTAGTATTACTTTTTACACTAAAATAGTATATTCATTCAAATGTCAACACAAATATATAAATGACAAAATTGTCCACATGAATTGTAATTTTCCGCTGTTAACAAACTCCCAAATAATCCAAAGCTATTCACTTTTTTCTCTGGATTTCTATCAGAATGTACTAGATGACAAAGAATAAAGGTCGAAAAGTGAAAAAATGCACTTAGGAGTGATAAAATAACAATGTTTCTTGGGTTATTTGGGTTCCATGTTACGCGAGTGATGATATCATTTTCACTAATTGACACCCCCCTCACACCCTAGGAATGAAAATAATTATCTTTTTTTATATGGTAAGTGAACAGACATGTATTCAGCTCTATTATTACAAAAAGAAATGAAAGGTTTTCAGATTTTAATTTTGGATGGCCCATGTCACACTTTGGTGCCCAGTTTCAGAGAATGACCCATATCTATAGCAGTTATGTTTCAAATCAGGCCATATTCATGAAAGTAACCAACTAAATCCATCACCCAACTGGAATGTACTATATGGCTTTTGTGTTTAGTTTGTCCAAAGTGGATATATTCAGCAATAGGCTCTCATGCCAGCAGTTACATTGCTATAATTAATTGAGTAGCAAACTATACAAGAAAACTTAAATAGTTAGTCCTAATTGCTCACAAGACGTTAGAGGCCATCTTTCTCCTATATGACTGGCTGATTTATCTTAATATTGATAGATATACTGTACATGTAAGTATTACAAATCTAGTACTGTTGTAATTTATATGGGCAGCACCATAATAGTGATAGCTGAGCTTTATTCATCTATTTTATTGTGCAGGGATGAAAGTGGTCTCTCGGGGGGAAAAAACGGATACTCTCCCATAGGTTTAACATTGTCAGGGAATCGCAGAAAATTTCCGGAAGTCGGTTTCATGTATATTGGTATACGCTGATAGTGCTGCGCCGTTTGAAGCATGTATTAGTAGTATACGCTGATAGTGCTGCGGCATTTGGAGCATTTATTAGTAGTATATTCTGATAGTGATACAGCGTCTGCACCACATATTAGTATACGCTGATGGTGCTGTGGGATTAATAAATCCACGAAATCGTGGAGATCTTTCATCCCTGGTTGTCCTAAGAAATTGGTGGAAAATGATAATCTTTGTTACAAATATACTGCATATGCACTTAAATATTTACAGTTGTGTATTGTATTGTATTTGAAAAACAAATGTGAATAATTAAGTGTATTTGCCTTCTAATGCAACTTTGAGCGAACCATCCATATAAGTGAAAGTTGGCCTTCAGTATCTATCAAGTAACATGGCAATACTGTGCACGTAATTGGAACCAGTCACCCAAACTCTACAAACATCTACATATAGTACAGTGTGTTTTAATAGAATGTGGTGGAGGTGTCTAAAGAATGGTTGTGCTCTTGAATTACCAACGGAATATCACTTAGCAACATCGCTTAAATCTCAAATAAAACTTCCTCATCCCAGGAATGGTTTCAATGACTGCATGCCAATGATCAGATGTGCATGCATCACAATAGTAATATCAGCACCGTAGTAGAGAATGTAAATACATCTACGTTCTCTGCCTGGAGTCAGCTCATTAAACATCAGATGTCAATTGTACTTAGCATATTGCATTGGTCCATTTCAATACAACTTATTTTCAAGTAACACCATTACACACCAGAGGGAGCCACTTTGTAAATTTGTACTTCTTTTTTCATGTGACACTAAACGCATGTGCATTTCATACTAGAGGGAGCCACCCTGTAAAAATGGTACTTTTCTGATATGCCTGCATGTGCAGTTCACACTAGAGGGAGCCACCCTGTAAAATTTTACTTCTTTTCTGATATGCCTGCATGTGCAGTTCACACTACAGGGAGCCGCAATGTAAAATGTTACTTTTTTTCATGACACCAATGCAGGTGAATTACACACTAGAGGGTGGGGGGTGCGTCAAATTATTTCCATGTGTTACCTACCATCTTTGAATACTTGAATACAAAGGTTTATAGCTGTTATTTGTACAGCCCATCAAATCGACCATTACTATTGGCCAATGAATGCAGTTTATGGCATTGATATAACTAATCCTATTCACCAAAACATTATCCAGCTAACTCCCCATTATGTTGCTGGAATATAGGGTAAGTTACACGAAATGTACCTGGCTATAGACGAAGGATAACTCAGTGTTTGATTCGGAGTCTGTGGATTTTGCTAATTGAATCGAAACCGGAACTGCTTTATCTCCCTCGGCTGTGACTAGTATGGTGGCTACATCCCGGGTAAAATAAGATGTATAAGTCTTAACCATAAATGGTACTCAATGCAATTTGGTCACATTTTAGGCAGCCTTGTAGTCCAAAGTTTGTGGAATTTGAACGCACTGTAATTAGGTACATCGATTTCGATTAGCTCTTGGATTGCATCGTGAGAGTTTGAGGATATTTTAGGTAAGTGGACAAGTGAAGTAGGTCTTGCGTTTCCATGACCTACTTTATTTATAAGCTGCGCGCATTGATTCACAGTTAACCATTTGACCCATTTCCCAAAACTAATATGATTTTCCTTTTATTTTAAAATATGACAGTGATATCACCTCACGTTTATTATAGGCACCTGATGTTAAAATAAAGGTTTTAATACCCATACACAACTTTACTAAACTCCATACATAAACATGTTATTTGAATGCTAACCTTTAAGCAAACATGGATTATTCCTTAAATACATTTTTTTTAAATCACACGATTCGACGAACTGATGATGGGTATGTGAGAATATTAGAAATGATCAATAAAGAAACTTTGATCTTATGATCTGTAAGTGTTGGAAATGTATTAGGTGCTGGGCCTTGCTGTGACCACAAGGCCCCCCACGTTGAAGTCAATGGTGGTAAAAGAGGATGATGATCTACATTAGGCTTGGTTGTAACAATGTAGTTGCTTATTAAACGCTTGCATCAACTCTCTATGCTCCAATCATAGATGTGGTAAATGTTCACACTGGATTGCACTGTCAGGTACATGTACAGTTATAGGTAATCCTAAAAAGAGGAAACCAGTTACATCAGACACACGTGTATTTACCAGTCCCGATCCTATTTGGACTTTCTAAGGCTATTGTCCCTGAGATAGCATTGATAAATATGAACTTACTCCTAGTTTAACTAGTAGGTACTATCTCAGTTATATCACAAACTTGACACAAGTTATTTTCCATTGAATGCTGAGATGGGCCTTTATCGCTACTACATAACACCAGGTTGAAGATAGACACAATCTAGATTACATTCCCAATTCCTTTCCTGTGTATATGTGATTCAGAATGTTTCTAAAGGTGTGAATGGGACTCACCGTACAGCTATTGTAACTAGGTTAAATAAATAGCCTAATTTCATTGATATATAATATATGGCACTTATCATAGAACTAATGTTTTATGAACAGCCACTTATGTTGCATAACGCACTTATATATAGGCGGGGTAATTAATCAGCAGTAGATATTAAAAAATAAAGACATTGATATAACTTGTCTGCATCACCTACCATGCCAGGTAACAGAATGCCTTTACTATAATTATAAGCTATTTACAGTATTTGATCTTTGCCATAAAACTCCGGAAAAGAAGGCCGTCTTACATATAGGTGCTCACAAAAAATGCCACTAGGGCCGGAAGACCAGTGCACCTGCACTGAGATTATATTAAATCTGATGAATAAACTATAGAGGTACAGAAATAATAGATTCATGCAATAAATTAATCGCCAGTCCTTTGAAGAGGAGGCCGGCAGGGGGTGGGTTCTGACGGTGCAAGAAAACCATTCAGCCTTCACTGTGATGACAGACTACTTGTCAGCTTTTCGTCATTGAATAATTTCATATATTTCAAGCTGTTATTCTATTATATATAAAAAAAATCCTGTTATGGTCAACAAGATTAACTGTAACATTAATTCTAGTACAGTTACATCACTGTATAGTTTCACTGATATGCCTGAGAGAAGTTAAAGTTGCATAACCCGATAAAAACAGTGACACTTTTTCTCAACCAAAGCACTCGACTTGAATTGATCTGACATATTCAGTATAGATATTTGGTGCATTCATTACTGCATAGAAGGAATATTAGGTCAATTTAATTAACCTGTTACTGCTGCAAGCTTGTGATGCGCAGTATTTCACTGTGCACACCAAATTTATTCTGAATGGTCCCACTTCAAATGTCCCCAAAGTTAGCCATTATAATAAAGGTTACTCCAAACTAAAGAAACGTAGATTATCACGATCAAACTAATATGTATATAATATATGTATATATAGTATAGTTATACGAGTCTTACCTTGGTACAGATGATGGATAACTGTTGTTTTACCGAGGTATAAGCCTCGGATAGATGTGGGCTAGGGAGAGGTAAGCACGTCCGGTACCAGCAATCTTAACCTACTTATTGAGGATAAAAATGACTTTCAAACAATGGATACTATTACTTTACCGAAAAGGTACACCAACGGAATAGATGTGGCAGGGTGTGGCGGGAGGGCCCTAGCCCACATCTATCCGAGGCTTATACCTCGGTAAAACAACAGTTATCCATCATCTGTACCAAGGTAAGACTCGTATAACTATACTATTTTACCTCGGTAAACAGCCTCAGGCTAGCCTCAGGCTAGGGAGACCTTTACATAATTCATTTTTATCCTTAATATCATTCTTTCTTATTATTATAACATTCTAAATTTTTGTTCTCACCTATTCTTGTTAGTTGGCGAGAAGACGCTTTGCAACGCCGGTAGGCTTTTCTAGTCGTTTATTATAATGTTTTGCAAACGACTTAGCCGTCTTCCAGCCTGCATGCGCTAGTATTCTTTTCACAGAAATACCAAGCACCCGTGCCTTGGAGACCATGGCTCCTCTAGTTGAGTGGGAAGAGTATTTACTCGTATCCACTCCAGCCAATTTCAACACCGTAATTGTCCATCTGGCAAGTGTGTCTCGTGAAATCGCCTTATGTGGCTTTATAAAGCTCACTAATAGTTGTTGTGATGCACGTAAATCCTTTGTCTTGTATATATAAGCCCGTATGGCCGACACAACACATAATTTCCAATCATTCGGAAAACAGTCTAAGTGAACCGTTGATAAAGGGTCACCTAACGTGTTCGATTTAAGCAATTTTTCTAAATCAAACGTAGCTTGTTGCTTGTCTATTTCTAATCCAGTTAAGGATAAAGCAACAATCGTCTGTCCTCTGTGTCCAGTTACTAACAATAACAGGACCGCGACCTTAAAAACCTAACTGTTTTATATCTAACCACGAGTTGTGAGGCCAAGCCTGAAACAACTTAAATACTATAGAAACATCCCAAAACCGACTATACTTTGGTTTTGGAGGATTCCTTTGATAAATTGAACGAAGTAAATAACAAATAACATAATGTTTTCCAACTGTTTCGCCATCAATTCTAGGTAATATAATTGATAACGCACACCTCGCCGCATTAATCGATCCAAAGGAAAGTCCTTCATCCTCTAGAGAACGAAGAAACCGAGCTACTTGTGAAATCTTTGGATTTGTTGGCTTAACTTTCATTAACAAACAATGTACACCCCATTTCTTTAAATAGGTTGTATACATTTTGACAGTTCCTGGCCTCCAGGCATCTGATACTATCCTATCCTCAGTAATTCTGTCCAATCCAAATTGCTGTAGCTGCTTCCTTAGAAAAGGAATGCCAATAGGGGCGTCGTTGACACGTCGCCGTGAACCACTAGCGGTCCGTGGTGCGTCAGATTCCCGAGTTTTCTTGGGAATCGTATACGATCTTTTGCCAGTTGTGAAACTGCTGGCAGCCAAGGTTGCGTGTCCCAATCGGGCACCACCAGTATTGCATGTGTCCCTTCCAAGCCGATTTTTCTCACTACTCGGCTGATAATGCTAAATGGTGGGAAAATATAAAAATAATTATTTTCCCAGGTAATAGCAAACGCATCTACTTTCCAAGCATCCGGTTCAGGATGCCAAGAAACATAACAGGGTAACTTGTTATTATTTCGTGATGCAAATAAGTCAACTTCAGGTGTACCCCATTTTTCACAAACGAAGTTAAACAAAGGTGTAGAGAGAGACCACTCTAAATGGTCATGGAAATTTCTACTTTTATAATCTGCAAGTGTATTTTGTGACCCTGGAATATGCGCTACAGTCAGCCAGACTTGTTGAGCCTGTGCCCAGTTCCAAATCAGTTTAGATAACTGATTGCAAGACTTTGATTTGGTTCCACCCATGTTACGAATATATGCCATGGCAGTAGTATTATCAGTTAGTATTCTAACCTGTGATTTATTTATCTTTACTAAACTACGTAAGCCCAGATAAATAGCACGCAATTCTAGTGCATTAATATAGTCTGATTTTTCATCATCAAGCCATCTACCTCCTGTTGTGACCCCATCTCGATGAGCTCCCCAACCTTCTAACGAAGCATCAGTAGTAATTACTGTATTAGGTTCCGCCATGCGGATTGGATTTGGTGAACTTGCTATATGTTGCATCCACCATCCAATATCCTGTAACCCTTCTTGCGAAATAAACATCTTTCGCTCAAAATTGCCTTTAGTTCGTGTTAACGCTAAATTTTTATCTATTTCTAGCGACTTAATATGGGCCTTCCCATATAACACAGCAGGTGCATATGATGTCATTATGCCAATAAGAACAGCAACCTGTCTAATTTTTGGCTTTGATAACTTAATAAGCTGAGTCGCTGTAGTCATAAACTTAATTAGTTTTTGTTCTGTTATCGACACTGTAAGGGACTGTGTATCCAGAATAAACCCTAAACATTTGAGTTGTTTTGTTGGTTTAAACACTGACTTTTGTTGATGTACATAAAACCCCAATTTAGTGAGTAATGCACATAAATCCAAAACTGCATTCACACAACCAATTTGTGTTGATGCTATAATAAAAGAATCATCTATGTATGGAAACATTATGTGACCCTTCCTCGCCATTACCGAGAAAACAGGTTTAAGCAATTTAGTAAATAAACGTGGCGCACAAGCTAAGCCATTCGGCATGCAGGTAAACTCATAGAGTTGGTTATCCCAAATAAATCGAAGAAATTTTCGGTATTGTTCCATTATGGGAAGCGTATAATATGCATCCATTAAATCAACACTAGCCATCCACGCATCTGGTGTAATCAGATCTCGTGCCGTATCTAGAGAGAACATTTTAAAATGTCGATATTCCACCCTTTTATTAAGGATTGTTAAATCCAGGATCATTCGAACATCACCATTAGGCTTCGGTCTCGAGAAAATGTTTGAAATAAACTGTCCTGAACAGTGTGTCACTTTTCGTATAATTCCTTTCTCAAAGAATTTATGTACCTGTTTAGTTAGTGCGTCTCGTTCAACTGGTTGAATGTTATATGGAAAAGGTATTATACTTTGTACAGGAATTTGTGTAAAGGGAATGTGAACACCCCTAACTATTTTTATAATTTCTTGGTCACTAGTAATTTTGTGCCACTCAGAAATATGATTACTAATATTACCAGCCACAAAGTTGCTTACAGTTTGTGTGTTTTTAGAGGCTTCAGGGACTTGTAAAGTTTGTGTTTGGACCTCTACTTGGACCCGCCCCTGGGGAAAGGTCTCGACGAGTTGAACCCTCGGCCCATTGGCCGTGCGGTGTTGTCGGTCCAGCCTGGGCGAGCGCCCCGGCCCCGAAACCCTTGACCGAAGCTTGAACTCGGTCTGGTTCCTCTGGTGAACTGTCGTGGACGAAAATCCCCTCGTGACTTTTTGAAACGAGGAGCTTCCTGTTTCTTCTTGCCATCCATGTTTTTGCCACTCTTGGCTGCAGTCTCTACCTCTTTATAGAGGTATTGTAGTTGACCGCCAAACATCTTGGTGTTATCTAAAGGTTTCCCTTTAATCGGCTCTGGAGCAAGATAAAGCGTAAACTCCTTCCCCTCATTATCGGTAACCTTCTTAGAGCGAGCCACTTCCTTGCCAGCATCTGTGCAAACTGACTTGAAGACATTTTCATATCTTCGAAACGACAGGTAATTACCTGCCGCCGCTAACACTGCAATGCCGTTGTCCATTGTCTTAGCCAAAGACGAGAACTTATTTTCACTCTGCATCCTATTAGCCACAGGAACAATAGCTGTTAGGGTAGCCAACACTGCCTTATGCACTGTGTGCAACACATCCTCAAACTTCTTACGGTCATCCGTCATATTGACATCCCGATCCATTTCTTTAATGATGGAGTTGGGAACACCCTTTATGCCTGTTAACTCATCTCCTAACTTGGAGATAACCTCCGCCGGTTTGAACGTGCGGAAATGACCATTCACGGTCTCGCGCATAAGCGTAGTGGTTTTAACCCGCTTAGCCTTTGGCTTCTCCACCTTCTTAGCCACTTTAGTGCCAATGTCCGCATAGACACCTTCATATATGGTGTCTGAGTCTGATTCCGTAGAAGTAGACTCAGTGGACGAATCCGAAGAAGAATATTTCCTCTTCCTCTTCTTCTTTTTGGACTTAGTCTTCCGCTTTTTGCGAAACCCAGTCTCTGCCCGCTCCTTGGTGAATTCATCACCCAAAGAAATCACCTGTTTCTTCTTCTTCCTCCGTTTAGGAGAAGGAGGAGGAGGAGCCTTAAGCTCCACCGCCGAGTCTGTGTCCAAGAAATCCTCAAACGAATCCTCTTGGACACTCGGCCTACGCCGCTTCCGAGACACAGGCGATTTGGCAGTCAAGATGTGGCTTTCCAATCGCGCAAAGCGAGCCTCCCAATCTGGAGGCGCAGGCACATCAGGCACTGCGTCCTCGTCCGGGTCGGAGAGGATATATATATATATATGTCACAATATGGTTGTTTCAAACTCATTTGGACATCTATTGGTGTTAGAGAACGTGTTTATACCTTTATAACACAGGCGTAATAAGCTAAATTTGTGCGTGGGTTGTGGGTCAAGCCCAAACCTTACGCGGGGTCGGGACCAGTGTATCGGCCCGCCCATCCCTCTGTTCCGCACACTTCTCCCACCTGTGACTACTACATCAACAAGTTGGAGAAAATGCTACGAAACTCGGAGAAACGCCTGAAAAAGTTTTGTCTAGGGGAGTCTATAAAAGAAACCCAGGAGCATCTCCAACATTACTCTCTATTAGAGTACGAGAGAATTTCCACATGAGATAGGGCGAAATCCACATCTCTACCCATAGTCACACGGTGACCCGGGTGTTGACATAACCGCTAATGACTGGTTTGGTTCCTTCGAGAAACCCACTCGAGTGTTCTATCCTTGGTTGTTTATAACCAAATAACTCGTCCAAATTGGACCAATGAAAGTCTAAACTTTCCATAATGATGCTCTAATGCATCATAATTAAGCTAACCACAGTTTTTATATACTTACTGCGTGTTTGCTTGTATGTAGACTAATTTTGCCGGAGCAACCCAACGACACGTTATCCAGTCGTGAGTTGTATATGCTAATTGCTGGTACCGGACGTGCTTACCTCTCCCTAGCCTGAGGCTGTTTACCGAGGTAAAATATATATACACACACACACACCCACACATTGTCTAATAAACGCCGAGACGTCAGCAGCGAGTGAACACTTTGGAAGTGCACCTAGCAACATAATTTGTTGAGATAAAACACACAGCCCTGACATAGTTACCTAATACACATGCTAAATATAATTTGGGGGAGGGGGTTGAGCTCTGATTATTGGTTCTTGATTGACATCTTTGTAATAGCTGTTTGTAAGTTTCCAAGTCAAATGAATGTAATTGGTACTTGACCGCTATGACCCCAGTTCCATGCACTGTGAATGGCCAATACATCATTTAATACCACAGTTGCATTACATCATAGGCTAAAGAAGGTAGTTAGGGAAGTTTACACTTTTTCAGCCTGCTAATTCCATTATGAAGATATTATTATATCCACAAAAGTTAGCTTTTTTAACTCCAGTGACAAAATAAGCACAGACCCAAATAACACTACCTTCACTTTGTATGGCAGTTTACGTAAATTACCTTTTGGTGTAGACCCAAATAACACTGCCTTTAGGATGATTGTTAATCTATGTAACTTACCATTTGGCAGAGACCCGAATAACACTACCTTCACTTTGTTTGGTAGTCTATGTAACTTACCATCTGACGCAGACCCGAATAACACTACCTTCACTTGTTTGGCAGTCTAAGTAAATTACCTTTCGGGGTAGACCCAAATAACACTACCTTCAGGATGTTTGTTAATCTATGTAACTTAACATTTGACGCAGACCCGAATAACACTACATTCACTTTGTCAGTCTGTGTAAATTACCTTTCAGTGCAGACCCAAATAACACTACCATCATGTTTTTTTAGTCTCTGTAAATTATCTTTCGTCCAGAAACTACCTTCTTTTACCCATAGGCACACTGGACACCTCAGGATGCAACACCAATTCGCTATAAACAATATAGGAATTTCAGCAATGCTATAGTCGAGCAGCTGCATATGAGTACTGCCGGTATTTCTCAGCTACATCAGTGAGAGATGGTAAGTAGAATGAGGAATGCTGCCTCAATCATTATATACACTAAATAAATCCCCTAACACACACCTAGTCAGTAGGCATTCATGGGCGGGCAAACAAACACGTATTCGCATCCGAGTACATTATCACAAGTACATTATGAAATGGTATTATACCATTGTGTAATAATGATAGAATCAACAAAAGATAAAGACAAAATTTGACAAGTCTGATTAATATGGCATTGTGACGGCGTTAAACTGAGATTCCATATGTATGTACAGGTCAGTATAGTGCGTAGACAAAAGGGTTTGTGGAGATCAGGCCGCCGGCACCATGACCTGATATCCCACTCAGTCACATTATCCTGACACTGAGCTAATGAAACCTTGCCCTATCCTAATAATGCCAAGTGCCAGGCTAGCCAGCGACAAGCATCAATTTTGTAATTCATTGGTTTGACTCGACCGGGAATCAAACTCCCGACCTTCTGCACGGGAAGCCTGCGCTTGACCAATTCGGCCACCACGTCCGGTGTGGATAAAAGGGAATGGATGTAGGTGAATGAGCATGCTTTCCATATGCCCGCAGGCGTTGTTGTGTAGGGGGGGGAATTGAATCGCTACAAGTAGGGATCAATGTGTAAACTGGTACATAGGTGTATATATATGAAGTCTAACAAACGCATGCCCCAGCCTCAGCCGCAGCTGCGTACACATCCTGCTCACACACTACACTGACTCATACACATGTACGGAATGTTAGTTTTAGAATCCAACGACGGTGATTACTATTCGAATTGGTCCGAATTGTAGAACATCACACATCATGTATATAAAAGACCAACCCGAGTAGTTATAAGTTACAAACACACACCCAATACGACACCTTATGTACACATAATCAACCTACCAAATAAACAACCCACCACATTAAAATGCACCCTTCCATGCACAAGTACGCATGAAGGCCGCTGGACATTACACGATAATTGTCTAGAACATCGCATTTCCAGCTTCCAGACAAGATAGTTCCGTATGAAATCAATATTACCAAGAGAGGATAGTGGTAAACAAAATGGGGGTGTGTGGGGTGGGGGGGTGATTCTCGCATGTCGCCAAACACAGGGGCATGGCGCCTGCAGCTCTTTGGTTGCTAATTTATCAGCGTTCATGCAAAATTACCATGTACTGTACGGCGGCTTTAATATCGCCTTTCAAAAAGTAAAATATAGTTAAGTATGATAAAAAAAAACTAAACAAAACTAGTTAGCTAACAAAAATGATGTGCTTTTAAGAGATTCAAAGAAAGCTTCGATTCAAAATTCCAAAAACAATTAACCGGCGCCTAAAATAGAACCAACATGATTTTACTAATGTATTTCGGTAAGATCCGTGGAGAATGAGATAATGAGTTCCAGCGACAATAAAATGCCACCCACCCCCTTAAAAAAAAACCTACTCGACTCCTGTGTACACATAATATGTGAGGATATTCTTTTACACATCTCTCTCACATTATCACATTTAAACAGAATTTAGACGAAAGCTACGAGTAGATAAATATGGAGCCTTACTCTTTGAATGAGGAAATTTTCTGTTTTACCCTAACACAGAGAGTGTGATATTAATGAAAGCACACACACCATTTTCGTTTTGTACTGCAGACTTCTTTCAACCAATGGCTCTTACGTAAAAAGCACAAACCAAGTCAGCGACTTCTAATACACACCAACGCCACGCCCTAGTATAGATCGACAAAAATAGCATTCGAGAATTTTAGAAACCACATGGCAAAATTCAAGGTTCTGTGCACGGACCAATTTCAAGTTGTTTTTTTTGTGTGTTTTGGTTGAGGTTTTTATTTGGCATTGGGAGCAATGAAATTCAAGGGTTTTCTTTTTGTTCTTTTTCTTCTTCAAGCCATGGACCCATACCTGCCAACTTTTGTTAAACGAAAATCCTAATAATAGAAATCCATCTGAGCGAAGCAAGGCACGCAAGCGTTCTAGGGGGGTCCGGGGGCATGCCCCCCCCGGAAAAATTTGAAAAATACATAAAAAATGGTGCATTCTGGTGCATTTTCAGAGACATTTTAGGCACATTATTAAAGAAATTATTTGATTTTGAAAAAGCGGAATAATATGTTTATAATTCGTAGGGCGGAATGAGAATAAAAAAATCGTAATTATTCTGCCAAAATCGTAATAGTTGGCAGGTATGTGGACCATGTATGTAAAAGCTAGATGCGTGGGGAAATGTCATACATTTCGATGACTTGCATCAGACGATGAGCTATGGCTGCTGAATGTGTCGCTGAAGTAGACATGCATGCAGTGCTGGGCAGTGCAGTGCGTCGAGGCCGCCGGTTACATGATGATCTGCGGCTCCGGCACCGACTCCCCGATGGACTTGTGGGGCAGGATCCTGCCGCCATTAATGTACAGCTCGTCCTTAACGTTCACGTCCTCGCCCAGCACCGTCACATTCTCCATCCGCACCTAACAGCAACAAGCAGTCCATGAAGCAAACTGCAAATTGCACGTTCCGTACACATGTGAAGCTATGGAATTAAAGGCTATTTCAAGACTGTTTTTCAAAGGAATTCAAGACTATTTTCATTTTGATTTATTCCGAAATCGCCTTTTCGGAATGGCGATGTTGGACTAATTTAGATCAGTGGGGACAGTTTTATGGTATTCAAGGCTTTTTCAACACTAATTACCCAAAATAGGTTAAAATTCAAGGCTTTTCCAGCCCTTGAAATGAGGCAAATGAAGTTCAAGACTTTTCAACTTTCCAGGCCCTGTACTGACCCTGAAATTGTGTATTTATATTTAATCTATTATTAGCTCAAATTAATGCATAAATACTCAATACCACATTTTTGTACAAATAATCATTAATTGAAAAATTGCTGGAAGACCAGCGCTTCAGTGTCGACAAAAGAACTTATTTTCTCAGAATAAACATATTTACCACCCAAAATATAATGCGTGCATGAGGTTGTAATCTCACCCAATTGCCGACAGTGGAGTTCCAGCCGATGATGCAGCTGTTGATCCAGGCGTGAGACTTGATGCGCGCCCCCCGCAGAATGGTGGATCGCTTAATGCAAGTGCCGTCTTCTATCACTACGTCTGGGCCCACCGTCACGTTCGGACCGATCCGACAGTTCTCACCTATCCGCGCAGAGGGGTCCTGGAGAGGGAGTGAATGAGTGACCTCTTAGCGTATTGAGGATTTACACCATAGGGAATATCAGGACGGATGCCAACTTGTGACAGTGCATGTGATAAGGGTTTTTTGGAATGCTTATTACAACCCAAGGTTATATGTAGGTAATGGTTAGACCCCGGCAAGGGAGTGAATGAGTGACTGCTTGGTGTATTGAGGTTTTACATCATAGAGCCTCTCAAAACGGATGCCAACTTGTGACAGTGCATGTGATAAGGGTTTTTTGGAATGCTTATTACAACCCAAGGTTATATGTAGGTAATAGGAAAACATTGGCTGTTTGTTTGTTTGTTTGTTTGTTGTTGTTTTACGTCCTAGCATCATCTAAGGTCATATCAGGACGGGTACCGACTTGTGACAGTGCGCACTCATGGCGACTTTATAGTGCTGTCTCACTGGGAAACCAGGCCGCCGGGACCATGACCTGGTATCCCACTCAGTCACATTATCCTGACACTGAGCACACCAGTCGAAAACATTGGCTAAAGCCAGTCGTTATTGACACTTATGACTGTGGTCATAATCAGCTGATACAAAGTCTCGCTTCAGTAGAGATGAATGTGCTTGCTTGCTTGTTTGTTTAGTGTACCGACTTGTGACAGTGTGCACCAATGGTGACTTCATAGTGTTGCCTACTAAGAGACTCGGTTGCCAACCCAATATCTCCCTCACTCACATTATTTGAATACTGAATAAAGCTGTCCGATTTCCAGGCCAGGTAGAGACAAGTATAAATTCGGTAAGCCTCTGGTTTAAGTTAGACACAGTGGCCACCACTAAACCTTTACTAATAAATACTGCGGGTTATATTAGGAATTATGTGCGTTTCATTTATGTTTTAATTGAAGGAGAATTGAAGTGAAAAATTAAAATACGGCTTCTATTAGAACATTTACAATTCAGAAATATCGTACATATCTCATAATACGATAACGCTAGAATATATCACATAATAAGTGTTCAACTATCATTCCAATACATACTTATTATCAGGAAAAAAAAGCTGTAAATAACAGCTTATGTATGGCCGGATATGCATGGCGCTCGCTGACACAAGATTCTTTAGAAGAAGAAATATCTACCAAATACTTTTAATAAGTGCATGGTTGGGGTGAAAATTTCTTAATAGGTTGTGTTAGAGCAAATACAAAACCCTAAAGTGGAGGTAGCTACGTACGACTAGAACGTTGCCGACAACCCCGGACCCCGTGTAAAGCTGAGGCGCGTTTTTCTGTTTGATGGAGGTTAGATAGAGACACATTCCCGTCAAGAAGTCCTTGGGTTGCCCAACGTCCATCCAGAACCCTGCAGGAAGGGAAAGGTTCGCCCATATCAAGCAGCATAAAACTGCACGATCCGTACACATTGGAAGATATGGAATTCAAGGCTATTTCAAATAGGAATTCAAGACTATTTTCATTTGGATTTCAGGGGAGGGGGGGAGGGGGGGAAATGCTGAATGGTGATTTCGACTAATTTAGATCAGTGGTGACAGAATAATGGAATTCAAGGCTTTTCTAAACTAATTACCAAAAATAGGCTAAATTCAAGGCTTTTCAAGGCCTTGAAATGAGGCAAATGAAGTTCTAGACTTTTCAAGACTTTACAGGCCCCGTACGGACCCTGCAACTGGAAGCCCCGGTGGAGGTTTAAAGTAGCGATGGCTTCAATTTCTGCCATATATTTTACCCCCCCCCCTTTTCTTTAAAAAAATACAATTATAGAATATTTTTAAGTTACATAGGCCCGTGGTTTTGAGCTACTATCATTTTCTGAGATAAACATATGAGGTTAATCTTTATAATCAACCTTACTTTAGTTTGAAGTAACTTTGATTTTAAATGGCTAAATTCGGAAGATATTTTAAGTGTAAACATGCCAAATTAATGTTGGCATGCTGGTCAAAACTCTGACCCCACAGGCTCCAGCAGTAACAGGTTCTATTACATTGACATACTATGCCCTTCTATGCAGCAACATACGCTTAATAAGTGCACCAATGTTGGATAAGTAGGGTAAAATCTAGGTAAGTGTCTTCCTTTCAAAAATTTGATGCTTTCATTGGACAATGCAACTTTAACTGAAACCATGCACAATTAGTTTTGACATGCACTCCGAAATGATGGACACCATAGGCTTCAGCAGTATCAGGTTCTATTAAATTGACTTAGTATTCCATTCTATGACGCAACAGATATTGCATAAGTGCACGAGCGTCTAAGTAGGATCAAATCTAGGTGAGTGTTTTGGTTTAGACAATGTTACGCTTTCATCAGATTCTGTAGTATTAATCACACCGAACTCAGTCATGTCTTACGCTATGGAGAGATGGTGCCTCATGGGAAAACTATTGCAACTCTGTTTAAGTCCCTCGTTTTAACACCAAGGTTTAAGGATTGCTAAAATATAAATAGCAGCTGCTCAGACACATTATGGGTGCGTACACATGTGAAGATATGGAATTCAAGGCTTTTTTTTTTCAAAGAAAAAAGAAGAAGGAATTCAAGACGATTTTCATTTGGATTTCAGGGGGGGGGGAACAATAGCGAATGGCGATTTCAGACTAATTTAGATCAGTGGGGACAGTTTAATGGAATTCAAGGCTTTTCAAGACTAATTACCCAAAATAGGTTAAATTCAAAGCTTTTCAAGGCACTGAAATGGGGCAAATGAAGTTCAACATTTTATAGACCCCATACAGACCCTGCATATTACACCAATTCTTTAAACTACATCACAAGTTTTGTTTTCGATTTGCTTGCGCTAACCGACACTGATTTGCTACCATGTAATGATGTTATGCTTGAATTAACTATTGTCATGTCCTTCCCTAACTAAGTTCCCAGAATTCCCGAACTAAGTTTAATACATATATAAATTGTACCGTTTAGTTCCATTGCAAACAAATTGTTGTCCTTGGCCATGAAAGGGAAGACTTCTTTCTCTATTGAGGTAGGTGTGAGCTATGTGTATAAAAGAAAAACACCACATTCACATGAGTATCATTCCATTAAAAAAAATATGAATAAGCATCAACTAATACACTTTATTAGTTAATACTACAAAAGGTAGTAAGGGTGTACACACTGGCTTACTACATACCAGATAAGCTATGTATATAGATTGGTACTACTCACCAGGCATGTTTTGTAAATAGACTGGTATGTTTTGTACATAGATTGGTTTATTATATACCATCTAACTTAGTGTTCCCCAAAATAAATACATGCTCTTTGATTTGTGTCCAATGCATATTGAATAAATAAATTTAAAAGAAAAACACCAATTTCTTCGCTATGTTTAATCAGTGCATTGAAACCAAGCTATATGATAATGTATTTATAAAGCACTTCCTATGTAGATTCCTATTTGCACTAGATAGTGCTTCTAAGTGCCGTAATAAGTTAGCAAATTAGTATAATTCGCATACCTTTATCCTATCGAGGATACCCGGGGAAAAGATGTACATGCCGGCATTGATTTTGTTCGAGATGAATTCTTGAGGTTTTTCTATGAAACTATGAATTGCGCCATTCTCTGCATTGTAGCAGACGACTCCGTACTTAGAAGGCTCCTCCACGGGCGTCACCTGCGAAGATTCCAGACACCATGGACATTTTAAATTAAAAATAATTATTTTAAAAAAAGAGAAAATAAGATATAAGATAATGAATGTTCAAATTATCTCCGATTCCCCCCCATCCCAATTTTCTATTATATATACCCCATTACTGAATATGTCAAATGTACTATATTCAATAAATACTGCAATTCTTTAATATACATGTCAAATTTGGTGTGATTATGAATCTGAATATATTTTAAAAGAAAATGTGCACTGAACAATAACATACATTCAGATTATTGTGCAATGAAAGAAAAACTGTAGTATTAGTACTATGTTTATCTTGTGGGCTGTACCCTCCTCCAAAATTCTGATCAGGAAAAAATATCTATATGTTAATGATGTGCCTAGCTAAATCGGGAAATAGTTATGTTGGCGAGGCCAACATAGGTAATTGGCTCAATGAGGCAACTGGGTCACAGAGGTTTCTTGCTGTCTCATGACACGCTAGGTAGTCACTTGTCACCCGACCATTGCAGCAGCAGGTTCGCTCTCTCTACTACTACAGCACCACTACTCTCAGCTACACATGGTCGCGAGTCTACCACACTACTGGAACATGCCGCTGCTTAAGAAGAGATGTGGCTGCCCGCAACTCAAGCCTGCGGCTGACACTGCAAGCCCATGGAGACAGCCTAAGAGGAAAGCAGGCTCCTCTTGCAGACCAGCCCAACCACCGTCGGACGACTCCCACCGAGTGTGAGCCTCAGCAAGACGAGACCCCGCAACAGACGCTGCCTGCGACCCCGGGAACACCAGCTCTCAGGCATTCTTGTTACCGACAGGTCTCCCACTAACTAATGTAACTTTGTCTAGGGCTCTCAGAATAGCTTTGTTTCAAGTTTTCGGTAGCCACAAGGGCTTCACGCTCCATAGCCTTAGAAGAGGGGCTGCTCAGGCCTGTCATGGCTCTGGCTTGACCCTAGATAACCTCATGTCCGCTGGTACATGGAAAAGCTCTGCGGTGAATCTCTACTTGCAGAAAATACTTATCAGTGCATCACCCGCAGCACTCTGCCAATTGTTAGGTTGAGCGCTGGTTAAACTTAGAAGTTATTATCGATTGTTCAACTGTTATCGCTTTTTCATAATACGTATCATATCCAAGCTGGTTCATAATCCTGGACCCAGCTATTGTATCCTGTTTACTGCCGGCCTATCCTTGTCCTCTGATTATCCCGTTATTCTTGTTATACACGTACTAGTTAAGTTTAGGCCTTGTCCCCATATAAGCTCAATCGATCATGAATGCCCAACTTCCTGGAAGTTACAGACTTATTTTTCTTTAAAAAATAGTGTTATATTAAAACCTATATTCGCCTTGCTTCGTTTGTCTCGTTGAGTGAATTATATTATTGCAATGTCTGGAGAAATATGTGAAATACTTTTAATTTCAGGCCATTCGCTTATTAGATTTTTTATATGGATACAATATTCCCCATTTTAAGGGGTGGAGGGTTCATTTAATGAAGCAGTACCAACTTGAAAAATTAAACTACCATTTACAAATAAAGATATTTATTCTTAAGAGAAAACCAAAGCACTGCTTAAATTATGGGGAGAGGTAAATAAGTATTTCAAAATTTTCAGTGCAGGTAAATTATACATGTTATTCACTGTGTGAATAGAGATCATGCGAATTCCAATGAAATATGTTGAGATGGGATGGGATTGGTGTAAACACTAGCTTATTTTCACCACTACAATTACTCTATTCAATTATCTGATCTTTACGAAAGATTAGTGACCTGGATACTCTAGCTGGATAGGAGGCTGGACCAGAATCTAGCAGAGAACCTTACACGTTTCAGCAATCTACGATGGTACATTCAAACACGTCTACTCACGACGATGCTTCCCTCGTGACCATGGTTCTTGTGGAAGGCGACCATGTCCTTAAAGGGGAAGTCGCAGATGATGTCTGAGTTGAGGACGAAGAAAGGCTCGTTGTCCTGTGTTAACAAGTCTCTGGCGAGAGCAAGTGGTCCGGCTGTATGAAGAAACATGAAAGGACTAATTGTACAGCAGTAATTTAGAAGTTCCAAACATTCTCTTTTAAAAAAGTAGTAATTTAAATCCTAGAATGAAAGTTAATTTGTAATGCATTCTGTGCTGTGAACCTCCCCTGCGATTTTTTTTTATTTAAACAAAAATCTCTTCTGCGTCAAGAGACCTGTTTTTTGGTTGCTTTTTTGTCTTTCTACCCTTCTTATAGGATACTGGGCACTGACTAAAATATTAGCTGGCTGAGAAATATGGATGATGCAGTTTTACAACTTAATGAGAATGAGAAACTAGTGAAAACTATTAAAGAGAGCCATCTATATTTGCTTTTACTGTAATGGAAGTATAAAATGCATAGTCTGGATAATCAATTGATTGATGGTTTCTTTATCCCGTGTCGCAGCATATGCCATATTCCCGCGAGAATTGTTTGTTTTTTATTCAACCATCTAGTCTGGATGATTTAGCTGTTTTTAATCACTCACCAGTTCCTAGTGGCTCCTTTTCGTGAGACATGGTAATTTTAATTCCCAACTAAAACGACAGAAAAAAACCAAATTAATTACATCTCTCAGTAAGTCATATAAATCTGCGAATGAAGAAGACGAACATGCAAAGTAGGTTATAAGAGGCAAACAGAAAAATGTTTAAAAGAACAATAACCTATAAATAATTGTGGATATGAGATCCGATATTGTCTAACAATAACATGTGGAATAACGAATATTAAGCATATTTAATTATTAATCTGAATTACCCTGTTTGATGATCTGATATTATTGAACATGGAAGTGTTTATAGGTTTATATACCATCATATTTTGTTTACTTTACATTATGTGTAAATAACAGTTATATGAAAACTACATTACATGAATATTGAATTTGAAGCTCTCCGACTTTATTTTTAGAAGTGGGTGAACCTCGACTGTGAGTGTGACTCGGTTAATACCCACTCCATATAACTTCAGCAATGCTGAGTCAACACTGTTAATTAACAACGTTGTTATTATCAGTGTATCATCATACCATCTTATTCTTACCCTCGTCTCCTGAGCCTGCATTTCCTCTTCCAACATCTCAGCACGATAACTCACAGCAAGAATAACGTGGACAACTCCAACCTGACAAGAGAAACATCAAGAGTTATATTAAGCATTCCTGGATATGCCTACTCTGTTTCTAGAACTGTGGTATGACATAAGAGAATCCATCAGAAAACTGACTGGTGACTCCAGTAAAGATTTATATTTTAAAATTTGAATGAGCATCATCGAAATACACCATCCTACTGAAGCTTATAATAATATATTACGAATACACATGTTGCCTTGTAAGTGTAGTTACACTGAACTGCGCTAGGTGGCGGCAGGCTAGCCACCGGGCAGAGACCCCGACAGGGCTGCCCTCTACTGCGTGTGGCTAGCTCCCCCCCCCCTCCCCCCACCTATAGAGTCGATGTGGGACCTAGTGAGTGAGGGGGCAGGTCAGATGACTGTGGATGCCGCGGAGAGCAGATTGGTTCAATACACCAAGTTGAAGCGTACTTATATTGGATCTTAGTGTTCTTCCACGTGTGCGTTCCAGGGTGAGAGTCGGAGGGCCATGGGCCATTACAGAAGTAAATGCGGGAATTATTTTGCATAATAGCTATCATAATTGCTGTTATATTTCACAGAATTGTACTTACCTCAGCTAGTGCTTCCAACTGATGAAGCAGCATTGGCTTGTTAGCAAACTCTACTAGAGGCTTTGGCCTACTCAACGTTAGTGGTCGCAACCTTGTTCCATAACCACCTACTAAGATGAGTGCTTTCATCTTGATTTCTGCAGTTGAATATAAAAAATATATATATTTGCTTTTCTTGTTATTACATTTGCTGATTGAGCAGAGGAAATTTCAATCATGAACAATTTGACTTCCTCATCCTACTGTTACTAGTGTTGGGACGTAACCACTAAGTAAGGGGCCTATATGCCATAAGATAAATCATATTTATATACAGTAAAACCTGTCTAAATCAATCGACCATGGGACCGACTTTAAATGGTCCATTTAGGGAGGGTGTCCGTTTATGGAGGTTTTTTTAAATGTAGTGTCTACCCGTACGTGAGCCGTATGCATAGCCAGGCGGTCTAGGCGTATGTGAGGATGTGTGCGCATGTGTTTCGCGAACTGCACATGCATCCGTTTGAAATTTGCCAGTATATCTGTTGACATTCAGCAATGCGGACATGTGTGGAATTGTATGTTTCTTAGCTCAAAATGTTTAACTATGGCTAGTTTTGTCTTAGATATATTCATTAGCTCATTACATTGCATGTGTGCATACATGTTTATGCGAAATTGTTATGTTTCTATTAATTTTGAATAAAATCAAAGTTTTTCCCTATGCGTATGGCTTTTACTTTGCTCTCGACACAGTTTCAGAATGGCGATCGAGTTTTACACTGCTAATTTTTGGCATGACACATCATTTGACCTACTTAATTCAATTCATCAGATGCAATAGAACATAACCATTGACTAACTTGCATATTAGGAGTTTTAAAGCATTTTGATTTTTTGCTACCAATGTCACGGTTTTGGTACACAGCTTCTGAGAATGACCCATATGGCTCACGTATGCATAGCCACTGAGGATAAAGGTACGTGAGGAGCTAGGACGCATGCGCAAACACTGCCATATGTCTAGACCGGCAGGCTGCGAATACAGCTTATGTACACGTAGCCACTGCCTTTTTTAAATCATTACAATGGTATTGTATGGGTAATTATTTGGGACCCAAATCAGAGCCAAATAAATTGATCGATATCGCAGAGTGGTCGATCTGTTGAGGTGGTCAGCTAGAGAGGTTTTACTGTACATGTATACACATGGTTTGCTTTACAAATAATGTACATGACGTGGACTTATTGCAAACATATGGAATACATTTGGGTTGTGCTGCACACAATGCAACACATTCCACTTCCACTATATACAAATCAAATGTAATTTCTCCAACGCCTTGAAGACCAATGCCTCGGCGCTGACAAAATATGTATTCAGATGAATAAAAATATTTACCAAAAACACACACACACAAAATGGGATTGTAACGCACATTTTGGCCATTCTGGGAAGGGCATGTTAACTATTGGAACTATCTAGGATTCTGATGCAATCCCACCTACACAGGTGGTTCCCGTCTTACGAAGATACTTCCTACTACGTCATAGACAATATTATTGATCTGGAATCCCCCCACCTCCCATCAAATAATTAATATAAAGTAACATGTTTAAACATCTGAAATTGTATTCTGTGAAAGTATAGCATCCGACTACTATTACTGCAGTATTACGAATGTTCAATCATCAATGTAGTGCTTAGGCCTTAGCGAGTGATCCAACCACCTAGAATGTCAGATAGCGGCCTAGCCACCATCCTCAGAGAATCGTGTTATCCTGATCATTAGATGAAACAGTCCTGATATGACCTTAAATGTTGCTAGGATGTAAAATCCAACATCATTATCATCATCATGATTAGATAATATATTCACCCCTACCTTAGTACCTACCTACTTAGATAAAGGATTCACCCTGTACTCGCAGTACACAGGTGAACGACAACGTAGTATAAATACGGGCAAAAATAGCTTTGGTATAGAACAGGAAGTAGAATGCCTGCCTCCAGTATCAAATGGGTACTTATATCGGCACAGAGTTGGTGAAATGGGAGAGAATGTAAAAAGACAATATGTAGGCACGCAAAAAACATGGTGCTTTCACGGTGCGTGCGCCGAGCACTGCGCGGTGCACACCTGACTATCTTTTTACATCTCTCTTGCTATCTTTATTTTAGGACTACCAGGAATCCAACCATATGGATGATATAGTTCACATTTTGCTTCACTGCTACATCCAAAAATATTTGCTGTCCGATTTATATTAGTGAAAATAAATCTTTATTCAAATTTATGTCTGTTTAAGTCACTGGAATACCTGAAGGTAAGTTTTGATATTTTTGAAATTAGTTTATTTTGTTTCTTTATATACTTCTCTATATTAAGGTGTAATATGGTGTCAATTTGAGGACCGGAACAATGATTCTGAGGGCAGATAAAAAGGTGTGTGGTAAAAATACGGGACTGACAGGTCACAGAATTCAACTGGTTTTCCATTGAAACAATGGGTCAAAATTACCCATAAAAAACGCTTTATAAAGTGTCACAACTTCCTTGATAATTGTCACAGGATGATGATTTAGGTATCATTAGAAAGGACTTTCCAATACCTTTGCAATGATGTATTTTATGTTGGAATCTGTTAAGTTTGAAATTTTTTGTCACATACCTACAATATTGTGGCGATAAAACTATGTTTTATTATATTTTTCAACTCAAAGGTAGTGGAGAAAAATTTATACATACACATAAAGAATAAGTATTGCTCTTTAGATTGTGGATTTAGGCTCTCATTTCATTTCTCCGCTTTTTCGACAGCTTTTATATAATATAGGGTTGGTATACAGTATCATAGTACATGTTAGGTACAAGATTCACCCCGTACTGCTGCAGTAGGGGTGCAAACCAACCCTATGTAAAAGGTGGCGAAAATGCGGGTAAAAGAATTGAGGGCCTAATTTAATAATCTAAGAAGCAACAATTATTCTTTACATCTGTTTTATTATTTACCCGCTACCTTTGAGTTGAAAAATATAATATAATATCTAGTTTAATAAGATTTAAAAGTGAAATCGACGGCGTTCTGCGGCCGCCATCTTGTCTTTTTTGCATTCTCTCCCATTTCACCAACTCTGTGCCTATATGCATAATATGGGTAGCCATTTGATACTGGAGCCACATACTGGAGCCTCACTTCCATACTAACGCTATTTTCGCCCGTATTTATATAAGGCTGGTCTTCACCCGTGTACTACAAGTACCGGGTGAATCTTTTATCTAAGTACATGTATGATGGTGAATCTGTTATCTACTACCTACTTAGATAAAAAGATTACAGTACCTACTACCTACTCTGCTGAACAGTACGGGGTGAATCTTTTATCTACCTTATCATGTGTCCGCTAGTTGTTGCCTTAGCTTAGTTTAGACTATGGTCACATACCCCGAAACTTGGGCCAAAGTAGTTAGACGACCGACTCAACGCTGTACAGTAAGTGAGTAACACTAAACACTAACACTAAAGCCCTGTTCACACACACAACTTTAGGCCGAACTAGATAAGGCAAACTAGATGAGGCGAACTAGGCGTGAAAGTGTGTCGAGTACACACATGCAGTACTTGGGGCGGTTTAAGGCGGAAATCGATATCTGCGATTGAGCACGTCCATACTAACCAGCGCCACTTTCGGTTAGTCGACGTCACCACGAGAGAGTGTGGGTTTGACCTAGATATCTATCGACTGAATCGTATTGTTTTGGAACGGTCAAAACTTCTGCTGGGCAGTGAAAACCTAAAAATAAATGATGAAAAAAATATCTGTGCACAGCTAGCGGTTTCATAGACCAAATAATATAATATGCGCTTTTGATCGACCTGAAAATCAACAAACTCAGGTCGCGACTGCGCATGCATGTGACGTGCTTAAGGCGCCTCAAGTAAACCGCTACTGTCCACACAAGCAAGATGGGCCGACTTAAGCTAGTTCGCTTCATATAAACTACCTCGCTACGCGGTCTACTTGAGGCGAACTAGATGAATCGACTTAGCCCTAATTCGCTTCAGTGTCGCGTCCACACGGCCAATGTGAGTCGACTTAGATGAAGCGAACTAGTTGAGGCGACTTAATGCCCGTGTGTGAACAGGGCTTAACAGTAACACTACTGCAGTACTGCCACACTGGCAGTACTGCCACGGCTACAGTAGTAGTACTGCCAATCATGCCAAACATGTCTCTTTACAATAAAATTATTATATATAATTATATCAACACCCAGTATTGTTCTATAGTTTATGGGGATTCAATAACACATACGCAAGTGTTTTTACATACCAACTGCAACGTTGTTATTGTAATGTTTTGGTAATGCTCTCAGCGCGCTGAAACAATACCACTCTCCGAGTTCGAAGACCCGAGTGAAAGTTGGGACCAGAGTGCCACGAGTCCTGCAGCGCCCAAGAATTAACATACTTCCTCTAAGAACCAACACCCACTGACAATCCACTATAGAGGGAGTGCACGTGACGTCATCACTCAGTGGTCAGAGGTCAGAGGTCAGCAATCAGCCTTCTTGGATTACGAGCACCCTTGCCTAGCCCTGTTGTGAATGTATGCTGATGCAGTAACATCATTTTCCTTGGGTTCTGAGCGGTTCTGGGTAGTTTACATCCAATGTGTTTACTTTCAGCACTTTAAAAACAACTTCTGAGGCCAAACTGCTCAAAACAGTAACAAATAAACAAACAAATCAGTAAGTAACCACAGTGTAGGCAGTTGCAAGCCTTCTGTATGACATCCAATATGGCCACCAAAAGTTGCCTCATGACGTCATTACACCCCTTCTATAAGTGCATCATTATCTAAGTTAAATATGTACACTCAAATCTAGATAATTGTTTTGGTTTTGAACATTTGATGCTTTAATCCTTTATCGGATTATGCAGCTTTAACCATCAGTCGATGGTACTCTATCACTAGTATCAGTCGATGGTTATCAAACATGCCATCCAATGATCCATTGGAGCATCCGTTAAAATTAAATTGAAACCCAATACAATAACTGGTAACGGAGCTCTATCTAATGTAAGCCATTTCTGTATGGTCAAATACAACCGCATTGTCTCAATAAATCGTCGAAATCACACTTTAATTATCTTCTCCCCATCCCCAAAAGAATAACCGTGTTTTTAATTTGTATAACAACCTATATTTCAATTGCAAGCATATTGGTCAGATTGGTCACATCAATGAATAATATGAAATGAACATAAAAAGATGCAAATAGCCATATACGAGTAAAATTATCGAGTTAGTTGATAGCTGAAGGTCCTGGCCAACCGGGTAGTCACACGAAGGAAAGGCGGAAGTCAAACAATGGGGTCAAATTTAGAACGTCTACAAAAACTCTAGCAGGGATTTGGACAAACTTTTCCGCCAGCTTCCACGTATGTTGAAGAGAAAGGGTATAACTCACAATTCGTGTCACTCTGTCGATTATCTAAATGGCGCAGTCCCAGTTTTCGCCCTCGATGAAAGATGGATTCACCAGGTTTGAGCTGAACAGGACTGTTTGGGAAGTCCCTACGCGTTACAGCCAGTTGAGTCCTGTTGGATCGGGTGCCTATGGCCAAGTATGGTAGGTGTATTTTACTATTTTTAGTATCATACCGATTATGTATCTAAGCTCCGAGCCGCCGACAGAAGGTCATTTTACGATACAATTGTTTGATATGTATATTTTAACAATCTGATTTGAATTTTACGCAAGGGGTACAGTTAGTATCACATGATGGTAGATAATGTGTGGTTGTTACGAGAAATCGTTGTAACCTGTAACTTGATGTAAGTGTAACTGAGTGTAAACTGTACTACTACTAGAACTAGTATAGGTATATCAGATAAAATTTCAAATAACAACAAACAGTCTAAATTGAAGCTCATTCAACAGACCTTGCTGAGAGGAACTCAAATCTGTTGTAATTTTAAAAATATCTTAATAGGGGACAAAGTTATGCCACTTTTAATGTCAGCTTAATTGACCCTAATTGTGCTAATTTACCATTGAAGAAAACTGTGACCATTGCCCATTGTTTTTGTCAACAGATTGGGGCCATTTTAATGCTATATTTATTTGTCTATATCTCCCTTAATTTTAAAGTTAGAATGCCCAAATAAAAAGTATAATAGCTGTCATGTACTTTGTCAAGTAATAGGATATGCACTTATGGTGACTTTATAGTGCTGCCCTACTGGGGAACCAGGCCACCGGCACCATGATCCTGATATCCCACTCAGTCACATTATCCTGACACTGGGCCAAATAGTCCTTGCCCTATCTTAATAATGCCGAGCGCCAGGCTAGGAAGCAACAGGTATCAATTTTTAAGTCATTGGTTTGACTCGACCAGGATTTGAACCCAAAAGCTCATGGGTTCGGATCTCCCAAAACATCTTTATTTGTCTATATTTCCCTTAATTTTAAAGTTAGAATTCCCAAATAAAAAGTATAATAGCTGTCATGTACTTTGTCACGTAATAGGATATGCACATATGGTGACTTTATAGTGCTGCCCTACTGGGGAACCAGGCCACCAGCACCATGACCTGAAAACCCACTCAGTCACATCCTGACACTGGGCCAAACAGTCCTTGCCCTATCCTAATAATGCCAAGCACCAGGCTAGGAAGCAACAAGTATAAATTTTTAAGTCATTGGTTTGACTCGACCAGGATTCGAACCCAAAAGCTCATCTGTTCAGATCTCCCAAAGCATCTTTATTTGTCTATATTTCCCTTAATTTTAAAGTTAGAATTCCAAATAAAAAGTATAATAGCTGTCATGTACTTTGTCAAGTAATAGAATATGCACTAATGGTGACTTTATAGTGCTGCCCTACTGGGGAACCAGGCCACTGGCACCATGACCCGATATCCAACCCAGTCACACACACAGACACACACATAGAGACACAGAGACACACACATAGTCTCATAGACACAGTCTACAGAGACACACATACAGAGACACACACACACAGACACAGAGACACACATACAGAGACACACACAGCGAGAAAGAGACACACAGAGACAGACACACACATATACTGAGAGACACACACACACAGACACAGAGACACACACATAGAGACACAGATACACACACAGAGTCTCATAGACACAGTCTACAGAGACACACATACAGACACAGACACACACACACAGACACACACACAGATACACACACAGAGACAAAGAGACACACAGACAGACACAGATACACACACAAAGACACACACAGACACAGAGAGACATAGAGACACATAGACACATACAGACAGAGACACACATACAGACAGAGACACACACACATACATAGACACACACATACAGAGACACACACAGACACACACATAGACACACATACAGACAGAGACACACACACACAGACACACACAGAGTGTCAGAGACACAGAGTCAGAGACACACACACAGACACACATACAGAGACAGACACAGAGAAAGAGACACACAGATACAGACACAAATACACACACATACACAGAGAGACACACACACACAGACACACACATAGAGACACAGTCTCACAGAGACACACACATAGACACAGAGACACACATACAGACACAGAGACACACACAGAGATACAGAGACACACACACAAACGTGCTCAAACTGCGATTCGCGGCGATCGGCGGTATTTGCACTTTTGCCACCACATAGTCATGACACAGACACAGTCTCACAGAGACACATACATAGACACACACATAGACACAGAGACACACATACAGACACAGAGACACATACACAGAGATACAGAGACACACACACAGACACACACACAGACACAGACGCGCTCAAACTGTGATTCGCGGCGATCGGCGGTATTGCAATTTTGCCGCCACAAAGTCATAGCTACACGATGCGCACATTCATGTTTCTCGCGATTAATTAAAGTAGTTCGCGATGGAGTATCTTCATGAATTGTATATCACTGGAAAGATCATGAACTAATCTCACAAAAGTATTAATTACAATAGAAAACTGAAAAAACTTACCATGACTTTGAAGCTTAGAACATTGAAGAAATGTTGTTGCTGTATTTTCACATTAGAAAATGGTGGATATCAGTCCAAGCTGATGATGTCACAAAACCATTGTCTCTGATTGGTCCATTTCCAAAAACAGATTTACTAAAAAATCATTTGCCTAGAAGTTATGAATGAATTTGTAACACATAGTTAGGCAGTGCCTATGTGCAACGTGCAACACTCAGCCACAGGCGAAATACGTTACGCGTATGCGGCAGCGCCTCTATCGGAATCTGACATACCTAACTAGTACTAGTACAGTAGTAGTCTACTCTAGTTAGACTAGTACTAAGTAGTAGTAGTAGTAGTTACTAGTAGTAGTACACTCACTGTTAGGCACATCACATGAAAATTGTAAAATTGTTGCACAGTACTGCAAATCGGTAGAGAGACAGGGCTCACAAAATAGATTATAGGGTTTTGTAATTCGAGTAAATATGATTAGTCATTCCAAAGTTATCTACAATTTGGTTTTCCTAGAAATCAACATTTTGTCCTATTTGTTATAGCTAATAAGTTGTGACGATTTGTGTTTCCAGGATAGGTACATTTCTTTGTAGTTTCTTTATTAATGGTGAGATCCTGATCAAACTTCACACCAAGGTTCCTCGTCGTATGGCAAATCACCCCAGCTTATCAAAACTGATCCAAAAAAATGTAATCACAGAAAAATGTAGGTTTCCATGGCAACCGTAATGCAATCACTCCCACCTACAATATGAGTCAACACAACACAACAAACAGTATAAAATTAAGCTCATTCAACAGTTCTTGTTGAGACAAACTAAAATCTGTTGTAATTTTGAAAATATCTTAATAGGGGAGAAAGTTATGGCATTTCTAATGTCCGCTGAATTGTTAAATTTAGTCTGGATTCACCATTATAATAAACTGTGACCCTTGCCACATTGTTATAGCTTTGTATGCTCTAAGTATTTTGATTTTGATGTGTATTTTCGGTGACCCTCAGTCACCTTCTTTCCCGTGATATAACATTTATGAAAATATTCCAATGCAAAAGTACTTTAATCAAGGCCGGAATTGTGAAAATGCAGGAACATTTTTACCAATGACATGGTGACCGACGCACCCCTAACGGAATCTGACATACTTAATCTAGGCCTTATACTTATTGGGCCTCTAATCATAATTCAAAACCAGACACAGGTAAAGACTTGCAGAATAATTTCAAATATCAAATAGGTTTTCAAAACAAATGACTTGAAATGTATTCTGATAAAGCACTTTAACAGTTTAAAACCTATAATTTGACATATGGATCGACCTAATATGTCAAGTATAAGCAAAGTTATGGTGTATAATGTACCCCAAAAATGGGTTATTTACCTCACAGTAACTACATTGGTTTATATGGGCAGGACTTTTGACCTGATATCTCATCTCAGCTGCACCGATTCGTGAATGACAATTGGGGCGAGGCAGAGGAGTGTCAGAAAAAGTGCTATAACTCTCAAATCGTACCACATACAAACAAATCACCTGGCACACACACAGATAACATGTTTAACAACCATATTATATTAATTTTATATGGGTGACATTTACCGATTAGCGCAGATGAGCTCTCAAAGTTTGGTGACTTTTGAGGAATTTTCTCAGCTGAACTGTCACATATTTCTTTCTGGAAAATGAGCTACCGGAATGTTGATATCTTAAACATTCGAATTACCATTCAACATTTGTACTGTTGATACATAAAACATGAGAAAAACAATGTTTTATAAGGGGTGTTTGCACTCCGTGATGCTCCGCGCGGTAAACCTTTTCCTATGGAGCGAGGTATTAGGACCCATACACGCATATTTGCAAGTCTCTAACACGGGAAATCTTTTTGCCAAATTTTGGGCCAATAAATATATTAATCAGGCGTAATTCAAAAACTCGACACAGGGATTACTTTGGGCCAAAATTTATTATAATTTCATAATAAATTTTTTACAGTAGCCAGTGATATAGAAACCCTAGCTAACATTGTCCAAGCGTGGTCGATCAGAACAGATGACCTAAGGGCTTGATACTCTAACTCTAACTTCTGTGATAGTACAATCCAGAATATATAATATGAGCCTGTTTAATCAATTACATATTTGCAGGATATGATGGTTAGCTAATTACTCTACTCTCATTACATTAAGTTTAGTCATATTGATCTTATGTTGAAGTTGAAGATAGGAGACAGCAGCTGCAGGCAGATAACGGTCATACGTTTGAGCACATCAGACACACTTCACATTTACTGACTCTTGCTCGTCAGACATAACAGGAAATGGACCATCTACTCTCAGCCAAATTGGGACAGGAGAGTGGATCGTCCTTTTTTGATTAACTGTTTATTTACGTAATTAAAAATGCTATTTGATTTCCAGCACCCTAATTGTCTTAAACAGTCCAACGGCACTCCTATACGGACATACTCTTGCGCCGCTCCACGTCTCAAGCTATGAGTTGTTACCATTGGCCACCACGGTAACTTGGCTCCCTTCAGAATCAGGCGTATGCACTTGATAAATGTTTGATTAGTCAATGGGTCCCCGTTCGCCAGTGCAAATGCTGGGGAGTCCCGATGACGTCGGGTATACTGGCAGTATTCCGTCCACGCTCTTACGGGACAGAAGATGGAGTGTGGTATTTCGGGTAGCCTGACACAGTAGCTTTCGTCCGGCTTGCATACTGTCTTTGTGCTGCGGATGTGTACTAGCAGATACGATTTATGTGCCACGATGTCTCCGCCCAATAATATATGACCGCCATCACCCAGCATGTTGGAATAAAACAAATTAGACTGTCTTAATAAGCAAGTATATCCAATTAACAAAGCAGCAATAAAGACAAGACCATATTTTCCCATTCGTCTACATTTTAATATTATTATTTTGATATGTTTTATTTTTAACGGGTATGCTCTATTTACAACATTACATTTTAACTTACACACACCTTTTTTAAGGACCGATTCCGCATAACAGTCGAATACGTCCCACCTCCCCCTTACTAGCTTTACCCATGATTTTGCCCCACACAGATAGTTTTTTATTGCACCCTCTGTGCTCAATTTGTCATTCAAGTATAAAGTATATAACATTACCGTTTTTAGATTCGGGATCTTGGGGTTAACCTTTATATTTTTGCAAAATCTCAAGTATTCCTCAAAATGCACCCTTTTGTTCCTCCACGTTCCTTGCGTTAGTCCTGCTCTGAAAAATATGCCCAGTCTTCTAACTAATGCATACTCATAATCTGCGAGAGAAGAGGGGCAAAGAAAGAAATCAGAACGAGCAGTGAATTATAAATACAGGTCAAACACATTATCGTCATGAACAGCACTTACTTTAGTCAAATGACTACCAATACATAGTTTATCAGCCAGAATACGTGCCCGGTCATCGAAAAACAACCTACTCAGTGCATCAGCTAGCACCAGGGTCTTACCAGGCTTGTGTAACACTTGCACCACGCAGCATCTCTGGGCCGCGAACCTCCAGATCTCTCTGGCGCAAGCACACAACACCGGGTCCTTCCCAGCACCAGTAGATAGCACTTTTTGCGAAGCTTCATTATCAGTGTGAATGATAATAACGAAATCTTCAGGCTTGGGAGGGCACAATACTTTTAACGCAACAACCAGATTAATCGCTTCTAATTGAGTTATATGGAGATTTTTGTCGCTCAAAAATTCCGAAGAGTATAATTCAGAAAAATAATGTGTGGGACTGAAACCACCCCCTGCAAGCAAAGATGAGTCGCATTCGATTATCCATCTTTCCTTAGGGGCGCAACAATACCAGTCAATTACTTCCCTCCGCGTACCGCAGGAACCAAGCAACATCTCTGACGAGTCCTTGAGTAACCACCGTTTTCCCAATGAACGGACAGCCCCATAAAATATCAAGGATCCTATTCATGAAAATTCTAGACTGCACTACGCATTTTGAAATGAATTGGAGCCTACCCACCAGCCTTTGCACCTCCTTGCGAGTCACCTTGGCGCCCATTTTCCATTTCTTACATTCCATTAATATATGTAAAAGCTTCTCCTGTGGTATCCTCAACACCATATTGTCAGAATTTACTTCATAACCTAACCATTGCATAAGCATCCTGGGAGGGGTACATTTTTTGACTGAAAGCTCTAGGCCAAGCAATGCTGTGAGTTTTAAAATGGAATTATAGCCCCGAAGTGCCCCTTCAAACGTGTTTTCTACCCCAACAAAATCATCCAGATAACACGCCACAAAAAAAAACCTTTTTTCGCATTAAGTGTACTACTGCCGATGTGGTCCTGGCACATGCCATACAAGAAGTTCGACAACCGAAAGGAGGCGCAATATCAAAATAATATTTTTTCCTAACTTTAATGCCGAAAAGCGGAACACTTAAAGGACATGTTCGCAGCTGTCGATATGCTCTAGCTAAATCAATGGACCACATAAAACAACCTTCACCCAAATGAGTGACTTGGTCAGCCAACGTCATTATAGACGGCAAGTTAAAGGAAAACCTGGTAAAAACCCTTTACTATCCCTCCATTAACGCCCTGCCCCTTTGGATAGCTAAGGTCCACAATTATCCTTCGTTCCTGGGTATTTTTCTTAGGGCGTGTCATAACGGGACTGATCTGCGCCCACGGAGAGAATGGCACAGTATCAAATGGACCCAGCAGCGCCCCATGGCTAGTTTCAGTCGCAACATAAGCATCTAACAAAAAATAATTCTTCCTCAAGACGACAGTGATTAACCTCAGTAGAAACAGGACATGTAGAACCAGTGTAGTTCGCTGGCCAACCAAACTCTAGGTAGTCAAGTACAGCGTAATCGCTATAACCAACAAGCAACTTGTGCCAGACACTAATCTTTAGGCCAGATGGCACTGGTAATCTGGAGCCTAAATAGTTAGGCAACCCCGTTGCCCTTACAGCATTATACAGAGACTGATAAGACCACCCGGTGTCGGTCAGGGGGGACCAAGTAGGCCACAATTTCAACAGGATGGATTTGTACTGTAACGGCGACAACTCGCAGAAGGAGGGCGTCGCCGGCACAATACCAGATTGATGACAGTCCTTACCACTAACATCACATTCAACGGGGAAGCGACTATCTTGGCGTACTTTTGTCGAGCCAACATCTATCAACATAGAACAAGTATTATCAATAACTTCCAACGGATTAACAAACTCATCAACAAAGACATCACCAACGAAAACATCATCTGACAATTCATTACTGTAGCAACCTTGACGGTCAACAATGAGTGGAGATTCAACCCCACGTAACTTGTCACTCAAACGATCAGCCATAACCTTAAATTTTAACGAATGATGGTCAACTGGATTGTTTAGAACATCAACAATAAGTGTATCGGGGTTTGTGGAATAATGAGTCACAGCAGGGACATGTCGGCAAGTACAGGTAACATTGGAGCTATTAACAGGGCATGCATGTGCCAGCACTGAGTGCCGTGTAGTAGTACATTGGGTGCCGCCGAAAATCGGACTATGCACATGGTTGGTAGCAGGACCAACAAACGTCAAAGATGCGGAGGGTGGATTCAACCTCAAAGGCATAGAAGAAAAGGCACCAGGGCCCATGGAGTTGAGCTGCAACTCAGGCACATGTGTTGACATCTGTAAAGGATGGTCATCGACATCGGAATACAACGACTCGTTGACAGTTAATGTTGACCGTGAATTGTGGTCAATGGAATTGTCACCATGACAACCACTGGATGCTGACCCGGTCACCGTTTTGTTGACAATTACTGTTGTACCAGGAACTAGAGTTGATAAACATTCACGTTTTTCACCTACCGTACCCCCCGCATACGAGTGAAACTACTATTCGAAATCAACTTAACCACTTACTGTCTGCACATATCTGCAACTCGCCACTAGCACACCCCATCATATCACGCTTATTAAACCATACCATATTTCACATTAACCGACTTCTGCGGGAGCTCTCAGCCTATGAATACATTAGTCATCACCACAAAACTATCGCCTGCACCAGTAGCAGTGTCACCAACCGTCCTTAGCCCAGGCGCCGGCCAGCAGAGTCGACTGTGCAACAGACGAATGTCTATGTCAACGTCCCGACAGGCAGCATAGCATCTGCCGACACTGGACGGCACGAATCATCATAGACTTCGCCTCAGACCGCCCGATATCAAATCTTGGAAGAAGCAGCATCCGCACCCTGCCATCACGACGCGAAGTTACTTTGCACTCAGCCTCTTTGTGATAAGTTTACGCTTAGTTATAGCCACCATGTACATACAGTAAATCGTCCGCACCGACCATGACTAGAAGCAAACCCGCAGTCTTTACCCCTGTTCCATATCGTACATATACGTCCATCAACTTCTCTATTAAACTCAGACCCAACGCCGTCCTTTACCGTTCTTGTCACGCTACGAGGCAAACGACGTCCCAGCCCACTTTCGTCTCGACGAATGTCCTGTATCAGACCAGAATCATTCCAGCCATTGGGGAGCCGCTTGTCGGCAATCATGTTAAATACACGTTCTGAGTATGCAAGGCAGGTTTCCCATGTATAATTCTGAGCCATCTCCAACAGCGAGTCGACATGCTCCTCCACACGCGGTCCACAGTCTGCAGAGATATCACCACGTCGAATCATACAACGGATCACTGCCAGATATTCGAACCAGGTTGACTGGCCCTGTGACACCTTCCCCTTACGCTCACCTCTTATTACGTACCGATGAGGAAGAAGTTTACCCTTACCTGCCACCTTTCGTGCCTTTGCACCTGCAACCCTCATCAAGTCTCTCCTCACAGCCAATGCACGATCTTGCCGGCGTAGTAGGCCTGCGCCTCTTGCGAACACCCGACACGACTTGTGCAGTCCCTGACGACACTTCCGGTTCGCCCAACTCATGTACCGACAATGGCGACTCTGACACACCCGATTCTAATGTACTAAGCCTAGCTAACAATGGAGCAGTAACTGCAGAAAGTTTCACATCAAGGAGGTGGGACAACTCCTCCAGCGACACCCCTTTTGATGTATCACTCACCGTCGACGGCATGCACCCAGAAGTTGAAGCAGCAATTCTATCTGCCGCCGACGGCGAGCACGACGCACGCCTCACTGTACCACACACAGGCGACAATTCTTGACGACCTCCAGAGGCAAGCAATTGCCTGGAGTACCTGCCACTACCAGTGGACCTAGGCTTCACTATTTTAGGCATGATGATGAATGAATATCCAGATATATGATATAGGATACGGAAGCTGACCAAGCAACAACTGTAAAATATATAGCAGACAGACAAGCAGGTCTTTTCAGCTCAGCGATACAGTAAGGAATGATTCAACATGTGTATGGGTAACCGGAAATCAACTCGCCCGGGTTACCAAATGCTATACTGCAACGGTATCCAGGTCGGCATCGCTATGGGGCCGTTGTCAAGGTTTTGAATTACGCATGTTACCGGCAACATGTACAATACATTTTTACAGGAGCCATTGATATATCTATCACTAGCTAACAATTAGACATGCTCTAGGTAATCAGTGAAGATAACCTATTAGCTTTATATATTTTACTCTCATTATTTAGGATAGTACAATCCATACTATTGACTTAAGCCTGTCTATTCATATTACTTATTTGCAGGATAGCTGGATAACTATATAAAATAAGTAATGATATTGTAGTGGTCTGAACTGACCTCTCAGGCAAGGAGCCGCATAGACAGGTAGGCATGGGTAGTATGGTGATATCAGGGAGCCTAGGTGGTGTAATGGTTAGCACACTGGCCCGGAATGCAAAAAGATGTGGGTTCGAGTCCCGCTCTAGGCGCAATATTTCCCATTTTCATCACCCCCACTACAATATATTAAATTATTTTTGAGCATTTATATATATTTTTGAAATTGACGACAGGAGACAGCAGCTAGAGGGAAGATTACGGTCATACTCTCGAAGCACACCAGGCACACATCAAGCAATTTGATTTATACTCTCAGGCATAGCATTAGCAGGATATGGACCATCTAACTCTCAGCTAAATTGGGTCAGGAGAGTAGATGGTCCTTTACTAACAAAATGTTTATTCACATAATTAAATATACTATTAGATTTCTATTGCCCTAATAATTTTATACAGTCCAGAGACACTCCTATCCGAGTATATTCTTGAGAAGCTCCACATCGTAGACTATGTGACGTCACCATCGGCCACATGGGGAACTTGGCTTTCTTCAGCTTTCTTCAATATCATCCATATGCATTTGATGAAAGTTTGACTGGTCGAGAGTATGAATGGTGGGGCGCCTTCATGCGGACCTGAATGTCGACAGTAGTTATTCCATGTACTGGACAGAAGATGGAAGTGTGTACCCTAGGTAACTTGATGTTGTAGCTGTCCTCTGGTCTGCAGATTGTTTTTGTGCTACGGATGTGCACTAACAGATGTGTCTTGTGTGCCGGGATGTCTCCGCCCAACAATGTATGACCGCCATCACCCAGCATCTCGGAATAAAATAGATTGGATTGTCTTAGCAAACATAATAGCCAATTAGCAAAGCAACAACAAATACAAGACCAGGTTTGCCCATTTTTACGAATTTTAATATAATTAATTTAACATGTCTTATTTTTAATGGATAAGCTCTATTAACAATATTATTTATCAAATTTAAACACCCCTTTTTTAAGGACTGACAATGCATATATCTATCAAATACTTTCCATCTACCGCCTACAATTTTCACCCAAGATTTAGCCCCAGACAAATAATTTGTTATTGCCCCTTCTGTTTTTAATTTATCATTTAAATATAAAGTATGCAACATTACAGTTTTCAGCTTATGGTATTTTGGATTATTATTATGTTTTTTTACAAAACTTAACATAATGTAAAGTCCACGGCTGGAATCTGTGGTTTGTGTAGGCAGGCTATAGTGAAATCAATACAGGCAAACAGAGAAAGGAAGAGTATAAAGAGTGAAAGTAGAGAGAGAGCCAGGCCCTCAGGTTTATTATTTATAGTGGTACATAGATCTTGTATGGCACACCACCTGACCTTATTCTCCAATGAGAATCAAGCATCTAAAGCTCTACCAATAAACATCAAGCATTCCTGGGTTCCCATGGCTACAGTGCTCTGCCCACCACCACCATGGAGTGTGGCTGCTTGGCCACCACTTGCCCTGAGCTGAGTGTGTTGTAATCCGTGACTAACAGAGGGGGGAGGGGGTAGTGGGTAGAGCTCCAAGTGGCCCTTACACACTATCTGACTAACACACAATGATTATTGACCATGAGTAAAATATCACCAGCAACTACATAAATACAATCATGCACCTGGCCCTATATACCTTTTACACTAAATTACAGGGATGAAAGTTCTCCGCGATTTCGCGGATTTCCGTGATTTTTGGGAAATCGGGAATTTTGGTTGTTTCTGACATATCGGACTTAAAACTCCAATTGACAAGCAATCTAGTATGTTTTTAAAAATCTACTACCTATTATTAACACAAATATATACACTTGAAGCATTTAACTGTGCCTCAGGCTTGTTATGGTTGGTGTTGTGTCGGCGACCAGCCAGTCTTGGTGTCTTTTGTCCAGTCTTGGGTTGGTGGCCAGCTGCTATAATGAATTTCCGCGATAGCGCGGACATTCTCCCATAGTCTTAGCACTGTCAGGGAATCCCGGAAAAATGTCAGAAGTCAAGTTCCTTACACTAATCTCCCAGCACTATTCAAACAACATTATGCAGATCAGTCAGTACAGACTATGCTTGGAGAGCATTCTAGTATCATTGTTATGACTGTATTATCGCTCACATCGTCGTTGAGTTCCCTCCTTTTTTTCTCTGCATGATCACTCACCACCACTATTAATTACTAAGTCACTAAAATGAGTAACAATATCAGATCTGAAGCAACAAATAGTTGCTCTGTTACTTTTAAGTTGCTCGTTTTTGTTTTGTTAACATTCGTTCGTTTTCGCTGACATGCTTAGCCTTAGCCACATTGACAGTCACAGTGACACTCGGAAATGTCTGGATTTGCTCACGCACTTTTTTTTTCAAGTTTAATACTCTTTCCCCATTTTTAAATCCTTCATAAATAACAGTATTTGCTCTTAAGCAATGACTAGTCGTTCTGTTGGTTTTGTTCACTCGTTTTTGTTTATTAATACTCATTCAGGTTATTTTTAGGGTAGGTCTACATAATTGATCTACATGGAGAATTTTCAATCACAAACAATTTGTCTTCCCCCATTCCACTGCTCCTTGCCCTATCCTAGTAATGCCAAACACCAGGCTAGGTAGTCCCAGGTCTTAATTTTTAAGACATTTGTTTCACTCAACCAGGGTTTTGAGATGGTTCGAATCCCATAATTAACGAGACGGAGACAGAGGTATTATATAACGGTTATTTACTTCTGATCGGAAGGGCTCACATACGATACAAGGTCAATCTGATACATAATAACAGGTAGGTTCAATAAGTCAGATAGATACATATAGTCAAGTATGATATCAGATATGCAGAACATTGTTCAGTTATGATGGTACAAGATTGGTAACCGGCAGTCCAGAGCATTCGAAAGCTTCCCCAGTCTGTGTGAGTCAAGTGGTTAAGGACCGGGACTCAAACTCTTGACCAATTTAAGGGAGAGTTTGAGGCCTAGGGCATATCTGGTCCCTAGGGACATATGTGTGGACTGCCGTAGAGGACCATGCCCCGAGCTCCATTATCTCCTTAAGCGAGGCTCCAGATGCAGCACATGCCTGGGCACCACCCCTTCTGAGACTGTGTAGAGAGTAGTCGTCAGGTGTAGTGTGTCCAGTGGCTAAGAGGGCCATTCGTAGTGCTGCCAGGAGGATCGGCGCTGTAAGGGGGCCCCCTCTTGGCAGTGTGAATGCAGGGCCTGCCTGTGGGGGAGCGTGTAGTCGGATGTAACGGCTCCAGGCTGTCACTGGGCAGCACACGGAGTGGGGGCGTGGTGCAATGGATATGGTGTAGTCTTGTCCTGGTCTCCACCTGGTCTTTGTGGATCGTACTGTTACGGTGAGCCCTTCGCTTGTGAGTGTCAGGTCGTGTCGTCGTAGTGAGTGGCCAGGGTCTTGGGGGCGTGGCTGGCTAGCAGGTTCCCTTGTCTCAATAGTGTGGTGTAGCCAATCAATATGGCCGCTATCAGCACAGCAGCATCTGGTCCGGCAGTAATCAGGTGCCGGACCACTGCCTGTATTGATGATGGTGATAGGGGTGGGGCTTGTCGTGTTCTGTGGTTTGATAGTCTGAGTACTCCGCGCTTCATTAGAGTTAAGGGGTACGAGTCAAATGCTGAAGTGGTGCCCCCGAAAAGGAGGACCCATGTTCTGGCCCCGCTAATATAATTCATTACAGTACCTGGTGCTATCAGGGATTCGTTGAGTGATAATATGTAGGCGAGGAGGTCATACTGGGCGGGGTCCAGAGGGTCAAAATGGTGGGTTGCTGCAAATCGTAGGTATCTCTTTGCTTGCAGGGACTTGTTCTTCCACGTTCCGACCGCCAGCCCGGCGAAGTAGAGCTCCATCACCCTGGTGTGTGTGTCGTCTGGGTAACCTGGGGATAGAGGAGCAATTATAGTCGAGATCCACAGGTTATCCTAGAGACCTGTAGTGAAAATGTCATCGAATGTTATGTTAATTTCAGTCAAATTCATTTCATGAGTGAGTTTGTTGGCTTTCTTAACAGCAGTATCGTCAATGCTTTTTCTACTGAGAGCATCGGCAAGGATCAGATCCTTTCCATGCTTGTGAAGAATTTCCACGCGACAGTGTTTGGTGGCAGCATACAACCAGATCTCTCTGGCGCAGGCCGTGAGGATAGGGTCTCTGCCCGCACCAGATGAGAGGACCTGTTGGCTTGCCATGTTGTCAGTGTTGATTACAATAGTGTAATCTTCCGGATTGTGAGGGGCGAGGTTCTTCATTGCGGCTACGAGGTTAATCGCCTCGAGGTGGGCAATGTTGGTATGTTTCCTCGTGATGTCGTCCGGGTAGGTTTGAGAGTAGTAGTGCTCACTGGAGAAAGTGCCTCCCGCTTTCAGGCATGAGTCACATTCTATCACCCATATTTGTTTTTTAGTGGGGTCTAACAGAACTATGCCATTCGAGTTTGCGGCATATTGAAGAAACCACCTGATGTCAGATCTTAGCTCATCAGGCACATCGTGTTTACCAGTGCATGGAGCGCTGCGTAGGGCGTCGAAGATTCGTGACATGAAGCGTCTGGCTGGCTCCACGCATTTGGCAATGTGGTGGAGCCTGCCAACTAGTCTCTGGATGTCTTTTTTGGTTGCCTTGGGCTTCGTCATCCACGCGCGGCAGTCATTCATGGTGTCATCAAGTTTGTCTCTGGGGATGGTAACCGTCATGTCATCTGCGGATATGACAAAACCGAGCCACTCAAGGGTCTTAGTCGGGGGTATGCACTTATTGGGGGAGAGATCCAGACCCAGTGTGTCTGCTAGTCGCTTGAAGTCGTCATATGCGGCGGTCGCTGTCTGGAGTGTGGGTGCCACGCCCACAAAGTCATCAAGGTAGCAGTGTAGAAAGTGACCACGTTTTCGGAGCAGGTATACGACCGCATTCGTGGTCCGAGCACATGCCATAGAGGATGTCCGACACCCGAATGGAGGAGCGGTATCAGTATAGTAGTTTCCGTGTAGGTGGATGCCTAGCAAGGGAGTGGAGAGTGGGCAGGTGCGGAGTTGTCTATACGCGCGTGCGAGGTCAGCAGACCAGATATAACATCCCGTGCCCAGCCTCTCCACCTCGTCGGCGGCGTCCATCACATTGGGGAGTGTATAGACTCTCGGCTTGCCTTGATAATACCCTTTTTGTATGCCACTGTTCACGCTTGCCGTCCTAGGCCAGCTGAGGTCCACGATGACACGCCTGCTTGTGGTGTTCTTCTTTGGGCGTGTCATCATGGGGCTGGACTGAGCCCAGGGTGTGAAGGGAGGCTCACAGAATGGTCCGAGGAGCGCCCCATGTTGAAGTTCCGTGTTGACGTAGTCTTCAATGTATGTCAGGTGGGCGGGGTCCTCCCTGTGGTTCTCGGTGGTTGATGTGGGGGGCGTGTCTGCAGTATAGTCAACGGGCCAGCCAAAATCAAGATAGTCAACAAGTTGCTTGTCATGGTAACCAGTAAGAAGGCGCCTCCATTCAGGTATATTGAGGCCTGAGGGGATAGAGATCCTAGCGCAGATGTGGTTGGGGAGTGCTGTGAGTCTGACTTGCCTATATATCTCTAGATACTCGGGGTGACCCGCCCATTGTGCCTCAAGTGGTTGGGGCCATATCCTGTCCAAGATGGGTCTATATGCAATGGGGGTGAGGGGTGGGGGTGGCAGTTGGCCGTCCACCTCACAAACAGGAACATCATCAAGAATATATAACTATTCTACCAAATCGGAAGGTATAGGCGCTGAACTCATTCAGTCACCCTGTCTGGTCTGACAGTAAAATTAATAAGATACTATTATTGGAGCAACCTTATTTACCTACAATCACATCATAGATTTCCGCTTTTTTAGCCGGAGACCACTTTCATCCCTGCTTTTACTACAATAGACCATTTGCATTCCCCCACCAATGCGTTTTATCAGAATATTTTACAATATTCTTCAAAATGAACCCTCTTATTTCTCCATGTCCTTTCCGACAAACCTGCCTTGAAATAAATGCTTAGCTTCCTAACTAAAGCATGATGCGCGAAAAGGAAGACAGAACTCGGGAGTGGGAAACTGAGGCGTTTATTGAGACGCCTCGGGCAATATATAAACAGAGCAATATACAGCAATCAGTATCAAAACATATAGAAGAGATATACAGGGCAGGTAACAGTGCAAATATCAAAAGCTATAGAGAAGATATCGAGGGTAGGTTATATGCTGAGAGCGTCCGGCCGAGGGAAAGGCTCGAGGAGGGAGTCCTGAGGGTCTATGGAAGGGGGTGCGCCGAAGAGCCCTCCACCAAAACGGAGGAGAGGGCTCGAGGCGCGCCCGAGGGGGCGAGGCGGGGCACGTAGGAGTGCACCGCCTCGGAGGTCCAGGTCCCCTGGGCCATGAGGCGAGTGTCCGGGGGCTGCGTCGACAGGGAGCGGGCGGCCAAAAAAAAGAGGAGGCCCGCTCCTTGGCGAGATCCGGTGAGGAGGTCCGAGGAGGGCCGAGCAGGGGGGCAGCGAAGTCCTCAGGGCTGGGTTATAGCAGGCAGCGAAGTCCTGGGGGCTGGGTGATGGCAGGCAGGCAGGCAGGCCTAGGTGATGGCAGGCAGGCAGGCAGGCAGACCTAGGTGATGGCAGGCAGGCAGGCAGAAGGTGATGGCAGGCATGCAGGCAGACCTAGGTGATGGCAGGCAGGCAGACCTAGGTGATGGCAGGCAGGCAGACCTAGGTGATGGCAGGCAGGCAGACCTAGGTGATGGCAGGCAGGCAGACCTAGGTGATGGCAGGCAGGCAGGCAGACCTAGGTGATTGCAGGCAGGCAGACCTAGGTGATGACAGGCAGGCAGGCAGACCTAGGTGATGGCAGGCGCCTAGGTGATGGCAGGCAGGTAGACCTAGGTGATGGCAGGCAGGCAGACCTAGGTGATGGCAGGCAGGCAGACCTAGGTGATGGCAGGCAGGCAGACCTAGGTGATGGCAGGCAGGCAGACCTAGGGTGCCATGGCTGGGTGACGTGGGTGACCAGCAATCCGATGGTGACTGCGGTGAGGCAGGCAGGCAGGCAGACCTAGGTGATGGCAGGCAGGCAGACCTAGGTGATGGCAGGCAGGCAGACCTAGGTGATGGCAGGCAGGCAGACCTAGGTGATGGCAGGCAGGTAGACCTAGGTGATGGCAGGCAGGCAGACCTAGGTGATGGCAGGCAGGCAGACCTAGGGTGCCATGGCTGGGTGACGTGGGTGACCAGCAATCCGATGGTGACTGCGGTGAGGCAGGCAGGCAGGCAGACCTAGGTGATGGCAGGCAGGCAGGCAGACAGACCTAGGTGATGGCAGGCAGGCAGACCTAGGTGATGGCAGGCAGGCAGGCAGACCTAGGTGATGGCAGGCAGGTAGACCTAGGTGATGGCAGGCAGGCAGACCTAGGTGATGGCAGGCAGGCAGGCAGACCTAGGTGATGGCAGGCAGGCAGACCTAGGGTGCCATGGCTGGGTGACGTGGGTGACCAGCAATCCGATGGTGACTGCGGTGAGGCAGGCAGGCAGGCAGACCTAGGTGATGGCAGGCAGGCAGACAGACCTAGGTGATGGCAGGCAGGCAGACCTAGGTGATGGCAGGCAGGCAGGCAGACCTAGGTGATGGCAGGCAGGCCGGCAGACCTAGGTGATGGCAGGCAGGCAGGCAGACCTAGGTGATGGCAGGCAGGCAGACCTAGGTGATGGCAGGCAGGCAGGCAGGCAGACCTAGGTGATGGCAGGCAGGCAGACCTGGTTCCTGACCAGCACGGGCGGGGGAGGTAGGGGTGGAGCGGCAGATGAGGCGCACCGAGTCTCCCCGGAGACCCCCCCCCCCCCCCCCCCCCGCACCAAGGCGTGGGCGGGGAGTGTCGGGGGCCTGCGTCCGCGCAGGAGGGCCCCGGCGTGGCCAGGGCGGTCGTCCGGGAGCCCTTGCCTTGTCCTGGCATGCTTGGGGCGGCCTGAGGAGTTGCAGCGGTCCGAGGTGGGGTCCGGCGAGGTGAGGTCCAAAGGTGAGGTCCAAAGCAGAAGAAGGGCAGCGTGGTGGAGACTGGAGGCGAATGGCTGAAGGAGGCGGGCGGGCGGCCTTATAAGGGAGAAGGTGAGCAGTGGCAGGGAAGGCGTGAAAGCTCAGGGCCGGGGGAGGGCGAGGGTGAGCAGCGGGCGTCGCGCGAGGCGCGAATGCTGCGCGACAGCCCGGGGTCAGGAGGGGGGGCGGGGGGACTCTTCCTTTCCTCGCATCAAACGTAATGCTTCGCATTACGACCAATTGTGAGCTGTGAGGGAAAAGACCAGAGAAGAAAAGTTTGAGTGAGCAGCTTACAAAAATAAATCAAACACCTTATTATCATGTGAAGCACTTACTTTTTCCAATTTAAGTTCATTACACAGCCAAATTGCTATTAATTTTGCTTTATTGCCGAAAAACATCCTACTTAGTGCATCTGCTACCACTAGCTTCTCCCCTGCCTTATGTATGACATGTACTTCGCAACACCTTTCGGCAGCAAACCTACAGATCTCACAAGCACATGCACATAAAACAGGATCCTTTCCAGCACCAGTAGATAACACCATTTGAGATGCTTCATTATCTGTATTAATGATAATCACAAACTGCTGAGTGTTGAGGGGAAAGAGTTTTAAGTGCTACAACCAAATTAATTGCCTCTAATTGAGCAATATGACATTTATTTTCATTTACAAAATCTGGGGAATATAATTCCGAAAAATAATGCGTATTACTGAATGCTCCCCCTGCTAACAATGTTGAGTCACACTCAATAACCCACTTTTTCTTTGGAAAAGACCTTAATAAAATGAATCCATTAAACCCTTCCGTAAAACGCAAAAACCAAGCTATATCCCTAGTTAAACCTTGACTAACTACTGCTTTTCCAATAAAAGGGTATCCTTAAACCATCTAAAATTCTATTCATAAACCTAGAATTAACCACACATTTAGAATTAAATTGTCCCCAAGCCGTTGCACATTTTTTCTAGTCACCTTGCTCCCCACTTTCCATTTATTACACTCAGTTAAAATACCTAACAATTTGTCCTTAGGGATCCGAAATTCCATATCCTGACTATCAATTTCATAACCTAACCATTTCATGTTCGTCTCTGGTGGTGTACATTTCTTAATTGACAGATCCAAACCTAACAATTTTGTCAAACTAAGAACATAATTATACCCTTGCTAGACGTCCTACAGCCAAAAGGAGGTGCTATGTCCAAATAATATTTCCCTCCCACTTTAATCCCAAACAGAGGTACACTCAACGGGCATGTTCTTAATTGCCGATAAGCTCTTGCTAAATCTATAGACCACATGTAGCAGTTCTTACCTAATCTAGTAACTTCTCTAGCAAAAAAAACAAGCTATGAAGACTCTCCCTGGATACTTAACTTCCGGTGTTCGGAAGACGAAGTAAGAATATTTTAGTTATACTAGACTTACATAGTAAGTTGAAGTATTACTGAGATTCTTACGAATCTACGAATACGAAGGTAAGGATCAGGAGACCACCCTCCCGCGCCTTGTAAAAATATGAACCATGAAACTCGAGGTAAATAACTAAAAAGAAGGTTCAGAAAACAAGGGAAGTAGAAGGGGGTAGGTTTCCTGAAACGAATATTAAGGTTTTTTGCTCCCTCCAACTTTAAAGACTAAGGCTACATCCGGGCCTGCGCGAGTATCTGGGGAGAGTCTTCGTAGCTTGGTTTTTTGCTTCCCGACTTCTCCTCCTTCTACTTCCTTATATGTAACCAGAATCTGTCTTTCGGCGTTAGTCACAATTTATGTAATGGCAATCGTTTGGGTTGTACCCGTGACAATGTCATCACTTATATGCCTTTCTTGTTTAACAGATTAATAAATTCACAAGTTTGCCTAATGCTTTTTTATTGCGTTTTATTTTTACACGTTTGCTCTGCTCAGTATCAGTCTCTGCACCTCGCCTGGGTCTTCCAATGTTTTGCTGTGGTGTTCTCTGTGGCGGAGTGGTTAGAGTGTCTGAATTTTTTCTAGGTCGGCCTCCTAATCTGAAGGTCAGTGGTTCGATTCCCTGTGCCCCCACCTCTGCCAATTTGGATTTCCATCCCTGTGTATAACTTACAGCGTCATCAAAGACCAGTTGCTCTCATACCATGTCTATGTGGTGTGGGAGGTTAAAAATCCCTTGGGTCGGTAAAAGTGTAGGCTCGGGTTTTCTATCGACAAACTGTCTAATGGTGAAAACAAGTCTATTCAGACTTATCCATGATAGGCAGTATAAATCTTCAAGAAAAAAAGAAAAAAAATCCCATAAAACCTTTGCTAGAAGCCACACCCGGAAGTTTGAGTTAATTCCCGACCTGTGAGAGATGTACTTCCTTCTCCATCCATATATAGTAGTATGTTAATTGTTATAACTAATAATAAATATTTCGATTGTTTCCATACTCTGATTCTGAACTACCTTTTTTCAGTTGATTTAACAAAATCAAAACAAACAAAAACTAATGCAAACTGCGGGTATGGTTTTATGGCAGTACCACTGTGCCATATAGACCATGTGTTGTCATGTTGCCAACTGTTTCATTCGCCCACTCATCATACACAAGTGGTGTGTTTTTGGTGTGTATTTATTGTGGAAGTAATTATTATGCTTCGAACCTAAGTTTCCCGCTCTTGTTGTAGGAGTAAATATTATATTGGAAACTGATTTACCTAAATAAATGTGTCTGTGTCTGAAGACTTAAACTTCCCTAACGTCTCCACCCCACGCCCTTCTCCTTTCCCATACCATACCAACCCAGTGTCAGTGGATGTACATCTAGTTATGTTGTCGGTGCATATCATGGTATTAGCTAAGCCATTTTAGCTCAGCGAAGTTGTGCACAGATAGTTCCATTTGCACATAAACTTCCTCTTGCCAGTTCCCTGGACTTTTGCCCTGTAAAAAAATAGTCTGGTGAAAGCACTATCTATTGCAATAATATTTATATATAGACCGAGCTACATCTATTTTTACTGGCGGGGCGTAGACTACACACTATTAGTATTACATATGTTAGTCTTTGACTCATCCTTCGGTCGTTGGGATTTTATACAGTGATAGAAATAAGCAACAATTTTCACTTGTCCACCGGACAAGTCGGGTATGATTTTCACTTGTCCGTCTGAATATATATAATGGGTCGTTTTCTGAAACTGGGTACCACTTTTGTGACATGGAAGCCAAAAGTGAAAACATGCCAAGTGATAGCAGATTCCATATTCATATGATGGCTTACCTGTTGAGTGTTGTGGATGTGTCAGAGTTGAATTAAAGCGATTTCACTTTTTGATTTTGATCTTATAAAAAATTAAGCAATATGTTAAAATGTCCCGTGTAACATGGAAATTAAACACACATCATTTCAAACATGCACAACACTTTCAAATGTCAATGACACTTATGGCTGGCACACACCTACCGTTTGTGCGCACCCACCTACCGTTTACGACTCGCGCACTAAAACTGACGACCCGACCCGTTTCCCGACTGGAGCGCTCACATATACCGTCCGTTTTCGCGACTGCGATCCACGCACCTGGTGTCTTTAGCACAAACTACCCTAGCTACCCGAGCGCCTCCTAGCGTTTTGTGTGTGTTTCTGTGTGTGCGTCTGTGTGTGTGTCTCTGTGTGTGTGACTCTATGTCTCTGTGTTTATGTGTGTCTGTGTGTGTGTGTATCTGTGTTCCTGTACTCCCTCCCTCTCTCCCTCCCTGTGTCTGTGTGTGTGTCTGAGAGAGACACACACAGACACTCTCCCTCCCTCCCTCTCTCCCTCCCTGTGTCTGTGTGTGTGTGTCTCAGACACACACAGAGAGACACACAGAGAGACACACAGACACAGACAGAGACACACACAGACACACACAGAGACAAAGAGACACACACACAGACACACACACAGACACACACAGACAGACACAGATACACACACACAGCCACAGATACACACACAAAGACACACACACATACACAGAGAGAGACACACACAGACACAGAGACACACACACAGACACACACATACACAGAGGCACACACAGAGACACACACATAGAGACACAGAGACTCAGAGACACACATAGAGACACACAGAGACACACACATATACACAGAGACACACATACAGACACAGAGAAACACACACAGACACAGATACACACACAAAGACACACACACATACACAGAGGCACACACATAGAGACACAGAGACTCAGAGACACACACAGATACACAGAGACAGAGACACACACACAGACACACACACAGAGACACACACACACACAGAGACACAGAGGACTTGGATCGCAAACGGCTGACCGCTCACACCTACCGTTTCTCGAACGGCCCGATTCGTTTTTCGAATCCCTTGCGATTCGAGTTTTAAGCCCTAAAACTGAGTTTTAAGTCGCGAATCGCAAGGCTCTGGTGTGCGCGGGGGCCGCACACCGAACGACTAAAACCCAGTTTAATGCGCAAAACGGGCAGTTTTACGTCGTAAATGGGAGGTGTGCGCCGGCCATTAGTCTATCGAGGGAGAGGTCAGCCCAGTTAGGTCCTTACATTCAGACCGTATAGCGCATAGACACCCCGCCCCCACCCCCTGTGGCGTGGCTACTTCTGGCTCTGTAATATGTGAACTACTTACGCGTGTGTACTGTTACATCAGCATGAATAACATTACTGTGTCATCACTTTCCTCAGAGGCAATGCTAAGTTGCTCTGAACCTAAGTTTGCACTGTGAACCTAGGTGGCCCAATTAGCCGAATCCACACTCTGTGCCATCTTGATTCGAAAACAAGGTTAATTGCACAACTGAGCCATGGTTGTGACTGGGTGCAAAAGCGGATCAGGTAGTGAAAATGTTCTTTCAATCAATTGTATCTATTTCCCAATAATGATGACCAGACGGGATGGCCGAATGAATTGAACCTCTGTCTCCGGTTTTGGTAGATCGTGGGGTTCGAAACCTGGCCGAGTCAAACCAATGACTTTAAGATTTATGCTTGTGTTGTACAGACATGGAAAGTTTCTTCAAATGAATTATCGAAATTATTCGTGATTTCTGCACTGATTGTTCTGTGAACCTTTAGAGCAATTGCAGATCTCTTTGCATTGTGTGAGAAAAGTTTGACTGTAATTACAGCTGCGCTGGTGAGTGTGCACCTCCAGTGATTCACTAGGCATTTAGTGCAATCGTAGAGTCAGCACTGACCTTGGTTTCATTCAAAGCGAGGCTACATGCACTTGACGGTGGTGCCCCGAAAGTGTAGCATCGGTCAGTGATTTTGGCACTAGTTCGTGAATGGCAGAAATATGGGTTTGTGTCCGGCCCTAGGCACAGTTCCCCCGTGCATTTATGGCACCATCTAAGACACTGCCATAGATGTCATTTATAGGGCGTAAGACTCATATATCTCCTTTTAAGCATTCGCCGGCTGGGGGCGGGGGGGGGGGGGGAATAATGGATAAAAGGCTACAATTTTTAAAGTTTTTTAAGACCTGTTAGCTTGTTTACCAGATTCTAATTGGTTGTGTTGGTGGGTTTTTTTTTGGGACGGAGCGGTGTGTGTGTGTGTGTGTGTGTTTAAGGGCGGGGGGATTACGGTACTTTTGGGGCGAGGTAAATTCATATACCGTATGCGGTGTAACTACTAGTACTACAGTTCATTATTGTCATTTATTGTACTCAATTTCTTGTCTTCAGCTCCTCCCTGGATACACAGATTAATATGAAAGTCGCCATTAAGAAACTGGCCCGACCGTTCCAATCTGCAATTCACGCAAAGAGAACCTACAGAGAAGTTCGCATGTTGAAGCACATGCACCATGAAAATGTGAGTGTTGGCATGGTTATAATTTTTAGCACAAATATATATAATATTCTCTATGTTACGCCTCCAGTTCCCTTCTTTGATATTTGCTACTTTGCGCTTAAACCACAATAAAATCTATTGCTTGTATTCGTACTTTTTTGTTATGGTAAATATTTTATTCATCTGTCAGCGCTGAGGCACTGGTCTTTCAGCTGTTGAAGCGATCACATTTGGCTTGTACGTGGTGATGAGGAAGTGGAGTGTCCAGCACACTCCATTCTGAACAATACAAGTTGGGGAGCAGCCTATTACGGCTATTTTTTGGGGGGTCAGTCTTAATTCCTGTTTGAACATATGTACCTGATTGGTAAAGAAGCAGATGTTCCGTACTGTCAACAGAAAGAGGTCAAATTCACTGAACTGCAATATTTGTTGTCCTTGTTCTTTCGGTATACCAAACTGGCAAAAATGTTCTGCTTTATCAACCTAGGTACTAGTATTGTAACAGTTGCGTTGGTTTGTTGTGGGTTTTTATTTTTATTTTATTTTCCTAGATCTACTTTATTTGTGGTGGGTTTCCCAAATAGCCACCTGATAAAGTGATATATGTTCTCAAGGCAGTGTTGCCCAGTGAAATTATGCCCAGAATGTAAAGGTTTTACATGAGGTAATACTTCGCAGCTCACCTATTACTTATAAGTTCTAACAAAGAAACTAATAGCCTAACCTCAATAGCTCTACCTAGTGTACCATTCTGGGAGAGCATACAATGAGTCCTCTATGAAGGAGGGTACAATGCACCACTTGTCACTAGGAGCCGCGTTACTAAAGATTCCCAAACACTTATTATGGTGGTTTCTACGTGTGTATCTCCGTCGGCCCCAAAAAAGCTTTATTTGTGGGCACAGCTTCCATGTGGTGGAAGTCTCCTTGTGGGGGTAGTCTTGTGGATGCAACCTCCATGTGGGGGCAGCTTCCATGGGTTGGAGTGAGGAAGGGTTGTTAACAGTGAACTGTTGGAATTTATTCATTTTAAATCAAATGCAGTTTCTGTGAGAAGTGTAGCTACCATTAAATATTGAGGTGCTTAGTTTTGTGGTTATTCATTCTTGTCTTAAATAAGTGGTTTTTTTTCTGAAATGGTCCGATGCAGAGTGATGGCAGCAGCACCTGGAGTTAGAAGTGGGAAACAGAAAGGTGCCTGCCTAGTACTAGTAGCATACCATCCCCGCCCCCCCCCCCCCAGGTCGCTCACTGCCTCCCCCAAGGAGATCAAATAGCAGTTGGGTGTTATAGTAGTTGACATATATGATCACAATTACAAATAGAGTAGATTACAACTACAAAACAATTACATAATTAATAATACACATATAATAAATTGATACATTTCGTAATTCTAATCCTGTTTTTTATTCCATTTGTGTGTAGATCATTAGCTTGCTGGATGTATTCACACCGACCAGTACGTTGGATGAGTTCCAGGAAGTGTATGTACAAATATTCCTTAAGACAGTATATAATAAGTGTGGAGTCTGGTATTGGATTGATATATTAGATGCCTTAGGGGTGTTATACTTAATCTGCGTTGCTCCTCGACAATTTATTATAGATACTATGATTATTATGGCTTATTAGGGTTATATGTTTGTTGAATATCACTTTCAAAATTATGAGATAAGATAGTAACACTAGAATGAAATGCAACACTATTGTAAAGCCAATACGCTGGTCCAAATTGTTGAGTATTAAGTAAATAATGATTTTTTTTTTCTATGGACAACACTTTTAGCCGCAGGAATGCCAGTTTTCCACTAATTAATGGAATTCCAATAATTTCCAAATTTCTCCTTTTTTCATTTAACAATTTTTTATTAATGTTTGAGACAATTTGGGATGACTTAGATTTTTAGAATTTAACAATTTCCATGCATATCCATTACTACCAATTTTTTCATTTCTATTTTTTTCAAATTCAACTTTTCTATGCATTTTAGATAATTCCTTAGTGGAACGGCCAAAAATATGAAGAATTTGGTGTTCTCTGATTCTTACTTCATCTTCCGAATACCGGAAGTTAAGTACCCGGGGAGAGGACAAGCTCGCGCAGGCCGGAAGTAGCCTCAGTTTGAAACTCGGCAGCGGAGTGGCAACAGCGAGTTGGAGGAGGCTACCAAAGGTAAGTGGTTTTAGGAGGAAAAAATAGAAGTTGTTGAGAGAAAATTTACAATTAATTCGATTTATATTGTTTTATGGTGAAGTTGGTGCTTAATGCCCAAATGTTGTCGTTTCAGAACGACCAGTAAGACTGCGAGATCGGGTGCACTGACACAGTCTCGGCCGATCGTTCGAAGCTTCTAGGCTGTCGTTGACGGAGTGGTCGCATTACTGAGGGGGATAACTTGACCCTAATTCGGTTGAAATACCTAAATATGGCAAGAATGATGTCTACAGAAGACAAGCCACCGAGTTCACTACATGCGTTAAGTGAATCGGAGCCCGAGTCGACAGAACCTGTTAGGCTGTCAAAAGCTAAGCCGAGAAAGAAAATGGCGGCAGAGAGAAATACACGTACGCAAAATGGCGACGGGGGAAAAGTGAGTGCCGGGTGCTGCACCGTGTCGGTACCTGCGAAGGCGTCAGAAACTGACTTGTCGGAATATAAAAAGATGTACGACGAGATGGTGGCGCTGAGGGATGAAGCGAAAGGTCTTCAGCTTGACTCGGTACGCATTCGTGAGGAATGGCGAGCGGACCGAGTATCGAATGTGGGCCAAGATGGCGGCAGTGACGTTGGTTACCTTGGTTACGAGGACAATCACGAGGATTATATAGGTCATGATGACGGTGTTTGTGCGTGGGCGGATTATGAGCCGGAGGAGGAACCGTACTGGGAAGATGACGACGGTAGTGTGTCGGTAGCATCGTTGAACATGGCTGATCAGTTGGCAGTGTTAAAGTCAGGTGTGCAAGCGACTAAGTCACAGGTCCCTGAGGTGACGGAGGCGTATGAAAGCAGTGTGTCGCCGTTTGGGAAGTTTAGGGTCCCTCAGCCGCCGCAGACGGTGTCGGAGATTCCAAAAGTGGTGGCGGTGACGACCGTAAATGAAAAGGATGCTACTACAAAGCGTATGGAAACAAGCCTATCTACTCAGAGATGGGAAAAAGGGGACACATTAGTTTCCCTTATTTGGACGATAGTTTTGTCATAGGACGTACGTACGGGGATTGCGTGACGGCAATAACAGAGTTGGTAGACATGTTCGTATCTTTAGGATTCACAGTTAACCAAGAAAAATCTGTTTTGACACCTACTCGGTGCCTAAAGTTTCTGGGGTTTGATATAAATTCTTCAGAAATGATAGTTTCACTAACAGAAGAAAAAGTGGAAAAGCTAACATCAGTAATTAACGAAATGTTAGGCGTAGACTTCCCGAGCATAAGGCAGGTGGCGGGATTAGTAGGCCTGATGGTGGCCTATTCACCAGCAGTAGAGTACTCTGGGGCACACTTTAAACAGCTAGAAAGAGATAAAATTAAAGCCCTAAAAAGAAGCAAAGGCGAATTTGATGATACAATGTGGATTTCAGAGGAAGGAAAGTCAGATATTTACTGGTGGATAAAGAATATGAAGCGACCAAGGCAGATAAGGAGAGATGAACCAGAGGTCGAACTACTGACAGATGCTTCCCTTATGGGGTGGGGGGCGCATACAGAAACCAAGCAAACGGGAGGGCGTTGGCACCCCGAAGAGCTTGCTCATATAAATGTGTTAGAACTGAAGGCGATTTATTTTGGCCTAAAAAGTTTATGTAGGGTAGAGAATACGCATATAAGGATAAGAACAGATAATACTACAGCCCTAGCTTATATAAAAAACATGGGGGGAACCAAATCAGAAGACTGCTTGGTAGAGGCAATAAAAGTTTGGGAATGGGCAGAAACTCATAAAAAATTGGTTAACTATCACCCATATACCAGGAGTCGAGAACGTTTTGGCAGACTTACGTTCGAGAAAATTCTCGGATCATTTGGAATGGAAGTTAAATGGTGACATATTTAATAAACTGTGTGAAAAGTGGGGTACACCAAGTGTAGATATGTTTGCATCTAGGCTGAATACCCGACTACCAGCCTATGTGAGCTGGGAACCAGAACCAGACAACTGGAAGACAGATGCTTTCTCGTTCAACTGGGGAAATAATACTTTTATTTATTGCTTCCCACCATTCAGCCTCATCCCCAGAGTTATAAGAAAACTCCAAAAGGACGGGACGAGGGCGATCGTTGTCGCCCCACACTGGCCGGCGCAACCGTGGCACCCGCTGCTACAGGAAGAGTCGGTAGATCAACAGCACTTCCCGAAGAAAGAGGGAAACCTTGCTGGGACAGGGCCCCAAAATATAGAAAAATCAGACGTGGATTTAAGCAGTATAAAATTGACGGGGTACCTCTTCTGGCCAGGACTTTGCAGGGATACGAAGTAGACAACAAAACCCTACAATATTTTAAGTTTTACGTGGAGACAGTCGACAAGGAAGAGTTATCATGCCCACATAAATAGATGGGCCTTATGGGCGTTAGAGAAAGGGATAAAGGTCTTAAATCCCAAAATTTCTGACGTATTACGTTACCTACGCACATACTTTGAAACAGGAGTAGGATACGGAGCGTTAAATGTAGCACGATGTGCACTGAGTGTTATTTTACCACGTTCTCAGGGAAAGACAGTTGGTGAACATTACTTAGTTAAGTGGTTCTGTAAGAGCTGCCATGAACAGAGACCTCCACAACCCAGATACGACAGTTTCTGGAGTGTGGAGGTAGTACTGAATTGGATTCTGAAGCTCCAAGAAAACTCTAAGTTAAGTTTAAAGTTACTATCATATAAACTGGTTTTGTTATTGTTACTGGTCTCTTCTCAGAGGGGCCAGACTATCTTAAATCTGAATATAGACAGAATGAGAGTTGAGGACAGTTCTATAGTGTTTAAGATGAAGACATTACTAAAGCATAACCAATTGGGTCAACCGCTTGACTCGGTGAGGTTTTACCAATATGCGGCTAACAGACGACTGTGTGTGGTTAAAACGCTAAAATGCTATGTGTCAAGGACAGAGAAAGTAAGGGGGAAAAATACTCAGCTCTTACTATCTTACATAGGGCCGCATGGGCCCATTTCCAGGGCAACCCTGGCTCGTTGGACTATTGAAGTTCTGAGGCTAGCGGGAATCGACACTACAAAATATAAGGGCCACAGTACTAGAGGAGCGTCAGCGTCCTCGGCGAGAGCCATGGGGGCAAATCTGAACGCAATTATGCGAAATGCTTCCTGGAGGGACAGCGCGAGTTTTGCGAAGTTTTACCATAAGTCGATCGAAGACCCTGGGGAGGTACAGAGGGCGATCCTGAGCAAGACAGTCCGGAGAAATTAGACATAAGATAAGGATGAAAACTTAGATTCTAAGATTATGATTAAGGAGGGAAAGAACAATATGGTTGGAGTGACTTGTATTGTTGAAGAAAATTATAAGGAATAAAGAGCCCCAGTTGGGATCAATGAAACAATTTAAATAAGTTCTTAAAGAAGTTGCTGAAGCAGATGGTGTAATATAATAGATGGCTAAATTACTGATGGTTAAGGTAATTAAACCTGGAAACGCACGGGTGTTACATTGTTACAAAACAAGATACCAATGCGAGAAAGAGCAGGGAAAACAGAAAGATTGGAAAGAGTCAAAAAGAAGGTCGGTAAACAAAAAACCATGCTTCAAAGACTCTCCCCGGGTACTTAACTTCCGGTATTCGGAAGATGAAGTAAGAATATATTAGTTATACTAGACTTACTTGTAAGTTGACGTATTACTAGGATTCTTACGAATCTACGAATACGAAGTTAAGGATCAGGGGCCCGCCCTCCCACACCTATATGTTGAAAGGTACAACCCATTAACTCGAGTATAAAGATATAAGATCAAGGGTTGACAGAAAACTATAGGAATAGCTAGGGAGATAGGGGCCTGATCCTGGTTTTAGGTTTTTTGCTTACCTCCAACTACGAAGACTGAGGCTACTTCCGGCCTGCACGAGCTTGTCCTCTCCCCTGATCCTTAACTTCGTATTCGTAGATTCGTAAGAATCCTAGTAATACGTCAACTTACAAGTAAGTCTAGTATAACTAATATATTGGTCAATATTCGATGATGACTTTCTCATAAGGCTAAGCACTGACACCACAGGTGGTGCCTCCTGTCACATTACGAGAACACTACTGTCAATACTGAGCCTACCCAGTCAGCAGTGGCTGAAGTATGGTGGCGTCACCTAGCGGGTACTGCCCGCAACGCTTTTCATGTTTTCCACTACTTTCATCAACCCCAACTGGCATCCCTGTAGACGGGGATGGGGCAATAATAAATAATGTTTCTAACTATTGAAATCTAGAATCCCACTCTTTTTATTCAGGGATGAAATATCTATGCGATTTTTGTATATTTTCTGAATAACGTTAAACAAAGTGACATGGAATCAGTGGTATATGACAACAATTGATTAGTTCGAATCCTGTTCTTATCTGACCTTAAATGTTGCTAGAACATGGTTGCTGAATAGCTGTATGAATCCTGTGATGTTTACTATGCAGATACCTAGTGACTCACCTGATGGGAGCTGACCTAAACAACATCGTCAAGACTCAGCGCCTCTCTGACGACCACGTCCAGTTCCTGGTTTACCAGATCCTCAGGGGCCTCAAGGTACTGTTGAACTGTTCATGCTACACCGCGGGGTGTTTTGTACTCTGCGCGTATTCAACGTGGAAATCATCCACTCAGAAGGCAACTCCTTCGCTTCGTCTCACATAGTCCAATGGTTTTGTATTTCTACAATATTCTTTTTCAATGAATATATTGAGTTGGTCGTTATAACCTACCTTACTTTAGTTTTAAGTAATTTTTAGTATGATTGGCTTAATTTGGAGATAGTCGAAGTGAAAATATGCTTAAGTTACTTTTGGTATGCACACCAAAATTCTGAACACCATAGGCTTCAACAGTAACAGGTTCAACAAGATTGACGTAGTATTCCGTCTATGCAGCAATACATGTTAAATAAGTGCACCAACATCTGAGTTGGGTATGTTGATTCAAATCTGGATTTTGTTTCGAAACTGTTATGCTTTCACCGTACTATGTCGATTTAATGCTTAGTTAGCTGTTAAAGGATGTGATTTTCTTGGACCTAATCGTCATAATCACAATGCTTTTCTCAGTGTATATCATTTTCCTTTCTTTTTCAGTATGTCCACTCAGCCGGTATCATTCATAGGGTAAGTGTGCAATATAACCCCACACACCGCCCAAATGATATAGAACTAGAACCGTAGGCAGGACAAAGCTGACTACAGTATAACCCCGTTAAACCAAACGATCGGTTAAATATATTCCCCCTTTCAAATGAAGATTGGAATGTACGTATTAAAAGGGAATTATCAGGGGAACTATTGGTAGACTTTAATTTTAAATGCTTCTGTTCCTTTTTAGGTGTTTTTGCGATGTTATTTATGCAATTGTGTGACATTTTGCCTTGAGATTTGATGTGATTTTGCACTAACCTTTTATGGAGCATGCGCAGTACCTTTGTTCCCAATACATTAATTCTTGTTATTGCCATCTGAGGGCGGGTTGGTGGTGGAACTGATCTATAAGACCTTTTGCACAGAGTTTCTACCCAATGCATCTCGATATTTCTTGTTCTATTGTCTTGAGTCTTATTTAATAGGTGTCCCTTCTATTTCAGGATTTGAAGCCGAGTAATATTGCCGTCAATGAGGATTGTGAACTGAAGGTACAGCTAAGTTTTGTAGTAGTAATCAATACCTTGCGTTTTCAATTGGGTAGATGCAATTTTCTCATCCACTTCGATTAGTGCTACATTGCAATGATAGAACTAAGGATAGTTTACTGCATGGATTTTGTGTTTCCAAAAGTAACTTACAAACTTTATTTGTTTGTAAGCCGTTATTCATGTGATGTATAATAAGTTATACAATGTGGCAAGAACTTTAGACCATCTGACTATGAAACTTTAATATATTTTCATTTTAAACCAAAGTAAGATTTCTAATAATATATGCCTTTTTATGTTCGCAATTACTGCAAAATTACTTATGCACTACTGATTTAGTAGACTATAAGCCTGTATCAGGATGTCTACAGCACCTCATTTAGCCAGGTGGTCACCCATCCAAGCACTGACATGGCTCAATGTAACTTACCGTGGTTGATCAGATGAGACCAGGTGCTTCCAACATGATACTGGCCTTATTTGCTAATCGTGGAATACAACTGCATTACTAACTGCGCTTTATGGTGCGTAGATCCTGGACTTCGGGTTGGCTCGTCAGGCAGACGATGAGATGACTGGGTATGTGGCCACGCGGTGGTACCGAGCACCTGAGATCATGCTCAACTGGATGCGATACAACCAGACGGGTATGCACCTTTTTTTTTTTTTATTAGACTGCGAATCAAGCACATTTTGGTAACACTTGACAAATTTGTCCAGACCCACATGTACTTATTGATATACTTATTGATTCACACTAATTGGTGTGAATATGTACCCGACACAACAATTCACAAATGCACCAACTGGACTGATTCACATTATTCCATCTGGTGCAGCTGATTTATCCCTGTTCTTTACTTACCCGTTCCAGCATTATTATTGATAAATCCCCAATCATGTTTACCCAACTCCACCACTTAATATTATCATACTGTGTGCACTCAACCGATTCACACTCATTCACATATGAGGCTGTCTCAAAAGATGATAAGTTAAATGGGACAAAACTTTGTCCATTGTAACGATCAACATACGCATTTGCTCTGGATAAACTGATTAGTTTTTTACATGGTGTTTCATAATCCCAATACAATACATATTGATTAGAAGCAAATGTCCTTGTGTTTTCAGTGTAGCCGTTTCTGTGCTGTTTTGTGTCAATCATTATGCGGACAACAACAAAATTAGTTATCACCTTTTGAGACAGGCTCATATATCCTGTCCCAATACTTATTGAGATACTCGGCATACAGTCAGTACCTGTCTTCAGCGATCCCTCTGATGTGCAAACCCCTGCCATTTGCGAACAATTTTCCAACGTATAAACTGTCTGGTATCTCATTCAACTGTCCCTTCGATGACAGAAGACCGCGTGTGGCCAGGACAACATAGGTCTAGATTGAGCAGAGTTATTTTGAAGACATGTACTACTGTATTCAAAGCCATCCATATAATTATGACCAACCCTAATAATTATTTATGTGCTCGACAAATTAGCATCGGCCTATTTTAAATCATATTTGAAGGATGTGTATGCTTTATTTGTGGAGATACAACGGGGCAAACTTGAGCAAAAATATGTACATTTGATCCTTGTCCTCCATACTGTTGAGTGAGTAGGCATACCTACTATATATATATATGCCAGGACCCAGTTCCTATTGATACGATAGTACCTGTCTCCAAAGGACAATTCTGTATCCAGACCTTTGTTGCCCTTGCACAGCAGATGGCCTGTCATCTGAAGGAAGGTGAAATGGGACGAAAATAGTAGGTAGTAGAAATAGTAGAAAATTGTCCGCTCATGGCAGGAGTTCGCTGATGACTGGGGTCCCCAAAGACGGGTACTACTGTACAGCCAGGTGGGCATGTTAATTCACATACATAGTGTGTGCTGCTACATGTAGATATCTACAAAGTGTCGCTTCTTAGACAATTGTAGGCAATCATGGATTGCACTGGTTTCTGGTAGGCGTGTCACTGCCACAACTAAGGCCACCTGTTCCACGTGGGTTCTGAATGAGTTTGTTTTTTTGTGTTTTTTGTGACAAGTTTTTTGATTCTGCCCATAACATGTAAGCTCCCACGAGGGTGCTTGTTTTCAACGCTGGACAGCTGTGATACTGAATTGGTGGTCTGGTCCTGCACTCAGGAGTGTTTACCTGATCTTTCTCGGGCCAACCTTTTGCGGTTTTGGGTGTTAGTAGGTTAGCTCCTATTACATAGATAATGATTGCGGGAGCCTTGTCGGCAAGACAGAGGAGGTGTGGAATCCTGAGAGGTGTGGATGGGAACTGGTGTGACTTTTGGGAGGAGGTAGTGTGGACGGTCAGTCTAAACAGTTTACTGTTTTTGCTCTTTAAGAAGAACAATTATTTACGAAAAATTATTTTTAAAAAGGTTATCTGAATAATGCGTCGAGATCTGTCAGTATCAGGAACTAAATTTACCGGTAATATTGCTTTTAATTTTAGAAGATTAACTTATTTTAACTATATTTATATAAAATAATAAAATAAAAGATTTTTTTTTAAAGGTAAATGGGTATTTACTGCCCTTTCACCGTGAGTAATGAATAGAACCTCTTTTATATGAAGTTGTTTGAAGATCTTCGCGATAGACAACAATTTAAAGATGCTTCTTTTACTTCTTCAGGCAAAATTCTATTATAAAATCCTTTTTATACCAAAATCTGTGACATTCGCCTTTGTGTAGAGAAAGAAAAACCCTTTCTGCTCATTCATATCTAACCTAGGCCGACGAATGAGATTTTGGTTTCTTGTAGATATTGTGGACTCTGCTGAACCAATTTGGCATTAACATGAAAACCTAATATCATAGGCTGCTATAATATTCAACCCTGGTTCAATATTTATTCGGAGAACGAGTGGGGGGGGGGCGTAAACAAATAAAATTTAGAAGTAACTTTTTCTCTCTTTTTTTTGGCTTGCCTATTTTATTAGCGCCTCTCGCACGTGAGGGTAGGTTTAGCTGGAAGAGGTATGTCCGATACAACCATAAAGGTAGCTACCATGTCCGTGTTCCCTCCTCCCCTTTATCTGACCTCTACCTGACCTCTCCTCGCGCCTCCCCTGTCTTCCTGCCAAGCAGCATGCTGTTGGCAGAGATCCTTCATGATTATGATTATGATCACACTCCTAACGCGTAATCATGGCCCGTGTCCCATGTCCTCATGTCCAGTCTACGTTATTCTGATATATTTATATTTTGTTTTCTCTGACGAAAATAAAAATAAAATGAATTAAACTACCACAAGAAACAGTTTGACATGAGCTGTCTCCTTATGATGTGCAGGGCTCTATGGGTGTAACTCCTGACTGCGTTATGGTTGAGAACTGAATTCTGGGACATACATGTGCCTGTAAATTGGAGACTTGAAATGATTTGTTTCTTTATTTATTTATTTCTTTCTTTCTTTATTTTCGGCTTCATGCTTGTCACTCCACCCCCCCCCCCCCCCGCCAAATTGAAATGAAATAGACTGATAGTTAATTCCCATTACCTGCACTGCGTGTTGCATGGACTTATATTGTGGGGTCTATTCAATTACTGCTTAATGAACATATAATACATCATTTGCATCCTTTCAAGATAAAGATAGCCTAAAAATATAATCAAAATATATATGTGATTATATATGTGTATAGTCGGTACTATTTTATTAAACCGTTAATTTTACGTGTCTGACCATGAATTTAAGAGTAGAAAGTCAGATAATTTTGTGTGCATCGTGGCAAGCACGCACGCGCACACACGCGCGCGCACACACACACACACACACACACACACACACACACACACACACACACACACACACACACACACACGTGGCATTTGCTAGTCAATAATATGTGGTGTTTGCAATTTTGGTTTGTAAGCCTATATCCATTGCTCACTGGGCATAGTAACAGTCCATAGCAAAGGTTGGGAAGCATATTCAGTCTATTTCCCTCATCAAAATACCCTTCAGTGCACAAGCCTTAACTTTGTTTACTTGTTTTAGTTTTTGTTGCGTTAAAGCTAACGAGCGAAACTGATACAGCTTTATACATTGTACTAAATATATCTTTCTGTTTGGTTGTAAACTGATACGTTAATGAAATGTCACTGTTGACTTGTTCTCACTTGACGTGTGTTGTAAGCTGGTACTATTGGAAATACTTAGCTACATGACCTGTTGAATGAATACCTAGCTTAAAAGTTACTCTTTTTTTTCTTTTTTTTTTTAAAACTTTGTAACATAGTGAGTATAAATGATGTATTTTTTTTTTTTTTTAATTGAGGCTGTCCATAGCATATAAGCCTGGGTATTCAGGCTTGTTTTCAATGCTGGCCAGCTGTAGTGTTGGTGTTGTCTTATCACACAGTAGCTGCTGATAAGGTATTTGATCGCCTGTATTTCAGTAGCAGATAGATGGTTGGTCTGGTTAGTAGTCTATGTTAATTTTTTTGGATTTTCTTGGCATATATGTGCTTTATTTTTTCTAAGAAGTAGATAATTTATACATAGCTGGGCCTGTGTATTAAGCATAGCATAACACACGTGCGTGAGTTTGGAAAATGTGATTTATTAATGGTACGTGTATTGAATTGAATATTGATGAAATGTATTGTATGAAACTGGCAAGGCCTGTGATTAGGCGAGGGGGGTGGGGGGGTGGAGGGTGGAGGGCGTTTGTTCTCGTTTCATAGATAGCAATGACAGTTACCTTCCACTCATTGTGTCTGCAACACATAGATATGCCAAGACCGGACGTGATGGCTAAATCCGCAAGAGCGCTGGCTCTCCGTGCGGAAGGTCGGAGGTTCAAATCCCATCCGAGTCAAACCAATGACTTAACAAACAAAATTTATACTTGTCGGTACCTAGTATCAGGATAATGTGACTGATTGGGATATCTGGTCCTAGTGCTGATGGGCTGGTCTTCCAGTGAGGCAACACTATAAAGTCGCCTTGAGTGCGGGCTGTCACAAGTCGGTACCTGTCCTGGGATGTTGCTGTGATGTAAGACCCCAGCAAAGAAAGAAACTAACTCACTTTTGGATAACTGGACTGGATAAAATGGCCGACTGGGCTCAATTCCCATCTCATGTTTAACCACTGTATGACACTCCACCCCCCACGCCCCCTCCCCTTCCCCCAATAGCCGATGTTTACTTTTTGTGCTGGAGGGGGCGTCGTTAAGCAAACAATCAATTGCCTCCCATGTGGCAGATCGTGAGACAGTGTTGTGCCGAGTCAAACCACAATTGAGACCTCTCTCTACCTGATGCTTGGGATGAGGGCAACAATCCATTGGCTCAGTGTCAGGATAATATAACTGAATGGGGTATTGGCTCTTGGTGCCGGCAGCGCGGTGTCCCACCTTATGTCCCTGTTTTTGGTCTTCTCCAAAATAAATGTGTGCGCGTGGAGGTGGGGTAGATAGGGGGTTCAGCAGGGGTTGGGGATTCACTATTGTTCAGATAAATGTGTTTTATATATTCAAATTTTGTTTCGGGGCATGTGCGGGCATCTTGTATTCGCATATGAACATATCTGTATGTTATTGGGAGGAAAACATGTTTTCTCGATAGTCAACTATCAAAAGGGCTTTGCTAACGGGAAATCATTGCACTACACTATGTTTTTGGGTCCTTTCTCCCTTGGTAGACAACACTAAGATACAATCTGTTCAAGGCAATATGAAAATATCACCTTCTTTATCATTTAGATTCTCTTGTGTCATTTGAAACAAATTGCTTTTCACATTCTGTGTAAAAAACGATAATTAAATAATAATATGACAATAAATTTTACCACTTCTCCCCGTGAATACTATACCTTTGTTACACAAGCTACAAAACCACCCCTAATGAATCTTATCATTTTACGTACTAGTATTGTTATGGCTGTTTTTGTGGTGTTTATATTTAATTTTCGTAGATATCCTTTTTTTGTGGTGGGTTTCCCTAATAACTGCCTCTCAAAATGAAAGCCTCGCTCTTCCCCCGTATTGTTCTCATGCCAGTGTTACCCTGTGTTGTAAAACTATGATTTCCTTAGCAGCGATCCATTTAAAAAAAGAAAGAAAAGCATTACCATTCCACAATGTGCATCATTTCTATTTCTTTTTCCATTGTTTTTTTCAGTCGATATTTGGTCCGTGGGCTGCATTATGGCCGAACTTTTAACAGGGCGGACGCTGTTTCCTGGGACAGATCGTATCCTTTTGAGTATTTTAATATAATAAAACCAATGGTTGGCCTCTTTAAATACTTTTTAAATAGTCCCTTTCTAAATATTGTATTTGTAATGCAGTAAAACGTCTCTAAATTAACCGACCATGAGACCGACTTTAAATGGTCCATTTAGAGAGGTGGTCGGATTAGGAAGTTTTTTTTCACCATTACAGTGGTATTGTATGGGGGGATCGTTTGGTACCCAAATAAAGTGATCGATGTAGCGGAGTGGTTGATCTGTGGAGGTGGTCGGTTAGAGATGTTTTACTGTATCTGTAATCGAATCACCATTTGTAATAGAAGCTGCCGTGACTTTCGCAAATAAAATTCCAATTTACATCGGCACAGTTCATAGCAAGCGACCCCTCCACCCAACCCAAAAAAACAAAACAGCTGTTGCCTTGGAGAGTCATAAATAGACTGCTCTTCGGGCATAACATAACTGTTACACGACTTTAGTCAAGGCCTCATATAGAAGCCACATCTCCACTTTGGCACAAATCTATTCCATTTACCGTTTACAAAGAACTCTCGCTCTATAAGCTAAGTGTATTCATTGCACACATGTTATATGATACTAAAAGCGCTTTCTGTTTCGTCCAATGTTGCTGATGCCATGTGAAATCATAATATTTGGGGGGGGGGGGGGAGGAATATGTATATTTCGGCTTCACTGTTCAGGTTCAATATTCAGTGTCCAGTGCATTCCTATATGTACATATATACACATAAGGAATATAACCGTTACATTACCATAGTCCCATTGATAAATATTTAGTCCATGTAGAATAAGATAGACCCCCATAAGACATGATTTTACATACATGTACAACTAATGAACAAAAAAAATCTGTTTGGAGTACCTACATCATGTAGCAGAGATGAAAGACCTCCGCGGTTTCGCGGATTTCCGGGATTTCTTATATCCACCGATCAATGTTAAACAAAATTACAAAAGATGGGATGTATATATGACAACAGTTTGGTGGTTCGAATCCCGTTCTTATATGACCTTAGATGTAGTTAGAACATAAAACCTAAGCAAGAAACTGTTAGATATGGGCGATAATTCAGTCACAACAAGGCTTAGTTCAGACCTGACTTCCGGTATTTTTCCGCGATTCCCTGACAATGCTAAACCTATGGGAGAATATCAGCATTTCCGCTTTTTTTCCCGGAGACCACTTTCATCCCTGTGTAGGCACCATAATAGTCCTCCTGGGTTGACTTGATGATTTCAAGTAGGCCTCAGTGTGCACACTCAGCTAATTACACTTACCTGCACTTATGTAGAGTCATGCGTTTTGGTAGTATTGCATGACTATATGATGTAGTCACGCAATACCACAATATAGTATATCACATACGCGGAATGTTATTTCTGAGGTGAGAACAGTGCCTGTTTCACAATGCTGTTTGTGTCCCTGACTGAGATGCAGACATCGACCAGTTAACGCGGATCATGAAGCTGGCGGGGACGCCTGGACCCGAGTTACTCGCCAAGATAACCAGTGAGGAGGTAACTAACCCGTTTTACATTTCCTGCAAATATACCTTTTCCATAGAGCCTGCTCCAACAACAAACAAACAACCATCCACTGACGTCAGAGGGTGGGTTGGTAGTGGAAATGCTCTAACTGTAGGACCTTTACCACAGATCATGCTCCAGTGAGCATTCTTCCACTGGCATCAGGGGGAGGGTTGGATTAATGAAATCATCTATAGCCGTCCGCCTCCCAGATGGTGATGTTTATTTACTGCCCCCTCGGTTGCTCTGTGTGTAAATGTAGAATCTTCCCCTAATACTATTCGGATGGTGATTGTGGTAAGGAACATATTCTGGATGATTTTATTGATGTATCCGTAGGTGTAATATAATACAAGCAACTATGTTGAGAACATGAAATACTACTTCAATGATTATAAATACTACTTCAATGATTATAAATAAATAGCTAATGTTGGGCAATCCTGCCGAAAAATCTATTCATTTCTCCTTTGTGAAATAGAAAAAGAGTAACATTTTCAGTTGTATCAGCTGAATTATATTTTCTCCAAAAATATAAGAAATTATTTTTAAGAGACATAATATGTGTGTGGTTTTTGTTATTACTAAGCATGTGTTTGGGATGGGTATATATTAAATATTAAACCTGCATTTTGAATGTATATTCCATAGCTGTTCCTCGTTGTAAGATGAGCTAATATCGATCCTTATTTCTCCATCATTTTCTGTGTTATGGGGGTGCATGTGGACATATTCTTTAATCATTGATGTTTAAAGGTGACCAGTATCGAGACCAGAACTGTACTACAAATGCTCCCCGGGACTCTTTTATATATGTAACCAAATATGTGCCTGGAGAGTGGCGCTATGCTACAATAAAGCTGCTCATTTCCAATCCGGCTGTGATAAGTTTAAGAACTTCCAGAGTGTCTGAAATCGTTGCATAGCTGTTTGTATATAATAGACTGTCTTCATAATAGGTCAGATGTAGCTATTATTGCAACCGAAAATACTGGCTATCTAATGTATGATTTAAGCCATGACATTCACAAACAGTAGTAATAGGAGGTTTGTTGCCTTTTTAAATGTATTGTGTACAAGTGCAGATAGAAGAAATCTATTTGTTTCTGCATCTGTAGTTTCTATCCGAGTATAGTTCTGGATCACCTAGGCCATACCAGTTACCTTTTGAGTTTAAAATATTTCTTTATTCTACCAAAATCACAATGGGTATGACGATTTGGATTTCATTCATTAAAAATGTTTTTGGGTGTTTAACAAAATTGTTCCCGCCCTCCATCATTTTTTCGCCATCAAGCTAGCCGTTTGAATTAGAAGCTATCAAAAATGTACCATACAACAATGTCTAGATATATGTGTTCTATTACACATTTTTACCATAGGCATTCAGTGGTTGCCACTGCTGGCCCATGGTTGGAAGTGTGTATACTTTTTTTATGGAAAAGTTCCTTATCATTGTATTCCCTATTGATCTTCCTTCCTAGTTTCTTAATAAGCCTTACTCAATACATAGTTTACTAATCTGAATACAGTAAAACCTGTCAAACTGACCACCTCCACAGATCGACCACTCCCCTATATCGATCGCTTTATTTGGGTCCCAGACATTTGACCATACAGTATCATTGTAACGATAAAAGAAACCTCCATAAGCTGACCACCTCCCTAAATAAACCATTTAAAGTCGGTCCCATGGTCGGTCGATTTAGATAGGTTTTACTGTAGTTGATTTACTAATGTGAGTGGTTCGTTTACCAATGTGAGTAGTTCTGGAATATGTCTGATAATATATTGTTAAACCAGCATGATTATGAAATTGTTATTGGTGAAAAGACTGAATAAACGATCTAGATAGACATTTAAAGAAAAAGAAAGAAGATTAATCTGAAAGTTGCGTTAATTGGTACTTTGTAATGCTATAAATTATTACCATGAACTCACCATGAACTGAACATCTGTTTTTAACTATCAACATTGTAAGTAAAAATGCAGCTTTTATAAATTAAAAAGAAAAGAATTGTTAAAAACCCACTTGTTTATCCTGCCAGTATTGTTGCTTGTTTACCATACCCATTTTGAATGCTATGTTGCCGGTTTTGATGAATGCCTTTGTATTTAAATTGATCGTGGTTTCCAGGCTCGTCGTTACATTAAGTCGCTGCGGAAATGCGAGAAACGAGACTTTAGCCAATTCTTTATTGGGGCGAACTCGCAAGGTGAGAAAGTGCTCCGCATGCCATGATGTGTGCTTCAAAGCTTTTCACGCTAGGTGACGCCACGGTGGAGGTCCTGCATTCCACCGGTTGGTTCCAACTAGTCTGGTAATGAAGTAGGCTGTTATTGGGTTTGTGCTAATAATGGAGTTGTTGTCTAGTGTGAAACAATTGCTGTTTTATCCTAATTGTTTCATTAATATTGTTACATTTAAGTTACTCACACTGCGGAAGGATTCTACTGAGGTTGTGTGTAGGCCAGTCGTGTAATGCCCATAACCGCGCCATTTCTGGCTCGGCTGTTTGCTTGCGCAACCGGTTAGCAACCCGAAAGGGAAGAAATGAGGTAAACCGCAAAGAGTCATAGTAGGATGTGCACTAGGCTAAGCCGTCTGTAATTGCAATGTGAGAGGCGCATATGCCAACTCATGCCTGCACTTTACTCAAATATGATAAGACGCACCTTGTGACATTCCTTTGCGTGTCACTACCTGGTTGTACATTGCCACAGCCCTGCTGGAATGGTGAGGCATTCTGCGATGATGCCTGGCTTCACTGCTCATCATCTAGAGCATCCTTTGCAGCATCACTGCAACTTTTGCATTTCCTTCTACAGTCTCAAGTACATCCTCTGTCCAATGGCTGTGCAAGAGGAGGTACTGGTCTACTAGGATACCCCCCCCCCCCCACCCTCACCCCCCCAAGACATACACTATTATTGATGGCGGTTCTTCTTTCAGTCGCTCTCCCCCCACCCTATCACACGCACACTCTGCCGCACTCCTTTAATTTAATCTAAATGCCGGTTGTGGATTCCCATGCAGCCTTTATGCCACCCCTTTTATCCTGGAACCGTGACCGAGATCATTTCCCAGTGAACCAGCTGTTTCTGTATCCTGACAACCTCATGAGGTCCTCCCATCTGCAGCATCTTGCGTACGGTGCTTCGCTACATGTGTACATATTACATCTATTCTAGGCAAGAGCCTATGTCAGATCGCTGCCAAAGATGGTTAAAAAGGACTTCCACACCTACTTCCACTCAGCAACTCCCCAAGGTAGACTTTTTCGTCAGTTGCTTCAGTACCGAATACAACTTTGTATGGGAGATAATGTCGCATGCACTGTCGCAAAGTGACAGGCTTTAGAGGAAGTGTATCCACCCAGTATATGTGTGTGTAATGTCTAATTACAACCACGAAAACGGGGAAAGAAGTAAAGACACCTTTAGAAATAGAACAGTGAGATTGCTAGGGTTTTCTGTTGGTCATGGTTCTATTCACTCTCTGCTCCTGCTATTGTTAGATTTTTCCATTAAAATGCCAAGTGCACGAACTAATCTCATGTTCTTTCATTCTGTGTGGATTTTTGTGTGGAATTTTTTTTATCAGATATCCCCTTCATTTTAAAGTAGGCAGTACCTCAATTTGGTATGAACATCCATTTGGTGCTCATCTTTCTCTGAAACCCATTGTCCATAATTATGTCTAGTTTGGGACATTAAAATCCCGAGCAACAAATAACTACAATTTGTGCTTTTGTATAAAGGGATATGGGTGGGGAATTGCATAGTAGATCCCATCAGGAAAATATGAATTATCAATTTTCTATTCTGAGGTAAGATTAGTATTATAATACCCCTAAGTTTTAGTTAATCTAATATACAACGGGAGTCCCACATGTATGATAATCTATATAGTACCACATCGAGGTGGGCTAAATTAGTAGTATGAAACTCTACCTGTGTAACAGTAGTTCTTTGGTGATATTCAATTTCCTAATTGACTCAATTATTGCTCATCTACACGTATGTAACCTTTGTGTATTATACCGGTACAATATTTATTGTGGCTTAGTAGAGGAGTGGACGACTTGATTCCTCTGTGCTCACAGGCTTGTTAAGCGACATAAATACTCTCAAACTAACCATATCAATGTTGGGCAGTGTCGTCTGAAAATCATAGCAATCTCTTCCCACCCCCCCCACCCCCCACCCCCGAACATTAAAAAATAAATTGCCTCCATCCATGCATCGTATATAACACCCTGTTACCTATGTTGATGCTGTTGTGGTGATCTTCTCCACTCTGAGTTTATCATGGCGTCCTTACTTGGAGGAAATCTTAGTGCGAAGAAATGTAACACCGTCATGAGAGTCCACACCCTTTTATTCCCCAAAAGGCCAAAGAATAACCCCGACTTGTGTCTCGGGGCCCTTACCCCATTGCTTCCCGGTACCACCTCATTTTTAGCCACAGCACACGCGATATTTGGGGCATTTTTTATGCATAAAACATCCATAGCTGTATGTCGTGCTCTTTTCAATGATATATATAATACTGTCAAATGCACTAATTGTGGGCGATAATATATCAGATTGAGCGAACCCATGTCAACTACTCCAGGAGGCAGTTGCAATAGGCAGTCGGTTAAGTAGCTGATCCTAGTGGTGATCGTCTGTCCATCACTTGGCAACTTTAAGGAATCCCTCAGGTGACCATTAAAAGTGATTGATGATCCCCTCGCGCTAACACACCATGCTGGGTAGAGGAAGTGTGTAAGGCTAACTAGGATTAGTAATATGTTTCTGAACAGTGGTTGCCAATGTTAGCTATAGGGTCACTGCTAGTGGTGAGCATACGCCCATCACTTGGCAACTCTAGGGAATCCCCCGGTAGTGGAAGTGTACACGGCTAATTAAGATAAGTAATATATTGCGGAACAGTGGTTACCAATGTTAGCCATAGGGTGACTGCTTTTAGGCTTTATGAAATGTAACCTGTTTAAATTAAGCATTCTCAGTGAAAGGTTAGCCAGCCCCCTCCCCCCAACCCCCTTTTGAATCCGGTTAAATTATTTCACTAAAGGGCCTGTCACACTACGACCTATGGCGGTGGCGTATGCGTAATGTGGCGCAATAATTTGAAAAACGTTATAGGTCGAGATAAGACGACCTTTTTGCACTGCGGGAGCTCCCAGCGACGTATGAAGCGTAACCTATGCCTAACCTATGACGACTTGTACTGGGACGTTTGTTGACGGTTACAGGTGACAGGTCTAGCGTATGAGTAACTTACTCCGACATATGGCCACAGTATGCATAACCTATGCCGGCGTACGCCCAGTGTATGAGAACCGTATGAGCCACACGCCGGCATAGGTTTAAAATTTTGAACATGCACAAAATTATTTTTGGCGGTTCGACCTACGCCGACCTATGAAAAGCATATACAACGTATGTCCAACCTATGCGTAACCTATGACAGCGTATGCCGACATGTTGGTCGAAAATCAAATACGTTGGCATATGCTAAGGCTATGCGCCGTAGTGTGACAGCCCTTTTACAGAACATGGTGAGTACGCCAGAGACACCCAGAGGGTGTCGGTTCAATGTACGACTAACCTATGCCGACTTACCCCTAACGTGTGCATAACCTACGCCCAGCGTATGAGAACCGTATGGGCCACACGCCAGTATAAGTTGAACATTTTGAACATGCACAAATATTTGTTTGCCGCTCGACCTATGCTAACCTATGAAGAGCGTATACGACAGCATATGACGATATATTGGTCGAAAGCCGCATACGCCGGCAGACGCTAACGCGATAGGTCGTAGTGTGACAGGCCCTTAAGGCTGCAGGAAGTACATTCGTCAGCATCATGCTCCTTTCTTTGTTGCTCTTTTGAAGTTTTCTGATGAACAATGATGGTTTGTGTGTGGATGGCGTTTGTGGAGAGCCTGGCCTCATGTAGCATGGTTTGTGGAAGGCTGACTTTTATGATTAGATATTTTGCTGAAATATTGAATCATATCAGAATCGGCCATTCTTCAAGAATGCAGATTCTTGACAGATGCAACTCCCATTACATGTCATTATGTATAAAATATACAGCACATGTCTATGTGTATATAATATTTACGACTAATTTTCCTATTATTGAATGAAAGCAATTTTTGGTAGTTTAATTCCATGTTGACATTGCATATTCTAATTAAACCAGAAGTATCTCTTAACTGACATGTAAATTCTGTATTCATAATATATATATATGATTTAAATAGGTTATATGAAGAGTCCAGCTTATAGATTTTACTTCATATGTTTATATAATTTTTAATGGGTTGGCGGATTTGTTACATCGTTGTGTACATTTATTAACACAGCCATAAACATGCTGGAGAGTATGTTGGATCTGGACCCAGACACGCGGATCACAGCAGCTAAAGCGCTTGCGCACCCATATGTGGCGCAGTACGCTGACCCGACAGATGAGCCCGTCTCTGAGCCCTATGATCAATCCTTTGAAGACCGGGAGCTGCTTGTACCTGAGTGGAAAGGTGGGGCACTAGTTAAGGCATGCATGAAGTCTCACATGTAGGGTGTCATGTCTGTTAATTTTAGTTTTTGTAATTTTTTTTTTTTAAATTAAAAAAATTATTTATGCATATACCCAAATTGCAGTGGATTTAGCAATTTAATAAGTGCATGGATTTGAAGCGTTTCTTTTGTAGATATAGTCTTCTTTTTCTTCTTTTTCTTTTCCAATTCTTACTTCATCTGGAAATCTGACATGCTCATTTGTTAGTTGACTATTGATATGTTCTTTTTGGCCACGGCGGCTGAAAGGATATGACAATACTGTATTCTCTACATTTACAACCATGAAGGACATTTACAAGAAGATGTGGCAGAGAAATATCTGTACAGCCATTAGTTAATACCAAATGCTTAAAGTCAGTTTGACTCCAACCTCATCACTATCACTTACACCAACTCTGCCCATAGCGACCAATGAACAAACTGGACGGGGTGGCCGAATCGGTAAGAGTGATGCCTACATTCTTGTAATAGAGGTCTTGGGCTCGAACCCGGACCGAGTTAAACTAATGACGTACAAATTTTATACTTGTCGCGACGTAGCTCGGCATTAATAAGTTAGGGCAAGGACTGGTTTGCTCAGTATCAGGATAAGATGACTGAGTGGGATATCAGGTCATGGTGTTGGCAGCCTGATCGCCCAGTGGGTAGCATTATGAATTCACCATGAGTGTACACTGTCACAAGTTGGTACCCATCCTGATATGACCTTAGATGTTGCGAGGGTGTAAACCCCAAATAAGTAAACAAGTACAAAGTTCAAAGTGTCAGAAGGCTGGCCAGCCAGCTACTCTATATTTAGCTGCAGGAATTCACTTTCTAATGGTGCGTGCCCCTATAATGGATTGCAATATCAGTTTTGTGACATCACGTGAAAACAACCCATTGTTGGCAGAAGTTGCCAATCCATTAAACGCAGGGGACCCAGCCGCTAATGGTGGGAAGGCTTCATGCGGTTCAGTCAGCAGTGTGCGGCAGACATTAGGTATCGCCAGGAACATCTGTGTTGAGAAGGCCTTGTTAAATATCTTGTTTCTTTCCGGTTTCAAATTCCGCATATAAGCTATATTAGTATATATTCATTCACCTACTGCGTTCTTTTGGTGTTTTTTATTAATAAAAAAACAAAGAGGATAATATTCAGAAATTGAAATGTGGTATTCTTAGTGGACAATTATGCTTGAATTTCAATATTGTTATCGACTTGATAGGTTTATTTAATAAGCACCAAAACAAACCCACCATTCGTACTTATCATTACGAGAAAGAAGTTCGAATGTCATCCAAAATCTTAGTAAGTCAGTAAAAAGTTGTCATGTGGATTGCAATTGTGTTTATGCTTACCTGTATAATGTGTTTATGATTGACTATGTTGCAAGTGTAAATTACTAGACAAATTCCAAAGGGGACTATGGTTTATAGTTGTACCCCATGGTCCTGTCAGGCCGTCCTGTATGTTCTATATTTAACATCAAAGGGTTTGTATGCTTGGGTGTGTGTGTTGGTTGTTGGGGTTTTACGTCCTGGTAACATCTAAGGTGAAATCCGAACGGGAGTGTGTATGTAGTAGGAAAGTGAGTTAAGTTACGCTAATGGCTATACATATGTGCATGTGTGTGTGTGTGTGTATATATATTTTACCTCGGTACTAAGCCTCAGGCTACTCGTAGCCGAGGGAGAAGGAAGCACGTCCGGGTTCAGGCAATTAGCATAAATCCAAGCACAGCGACACACGCTGTATGGTTCAAGGTTAGTTTTTGCTTAGTTTTCGTGTTATTACTAGGATAATGAGACATTTGTTTCCATATTAATGTGTTTTTATGAACCAAGAATACAGGAGGATATTTATTCTTTGGGGAGTTACCGATATTTTGGTTGTTTTTAATGATATAAAGGTGATAATAGGCTCCCGCAGTACTAGCGTGGTGACCTACTTCGGTGTTGACGGTCGGCTACGGAGCAAGGTCCGTAAGGGATTTTCAGAACCGGTTCTTGTCGATTTACCAAAGTAAAGCAACGAGAGCCTCGTCAGTACTTGAAATTTAATTATATTTAGGACCCAAGAATACAGAAGTATATTATTCTTGGGTTTTTGACCGTATTTCGGTCTTTGTTAACGTTTTTGATGTCACTCGACTGTGTGATGTTAGGCTCACGCAGAAATGCGACGGTAGTGTTAAAAGTTGCTTAGATACGAGCCCGGTAAGGGAGTTTCGAGTTTCCTTTGTTCCACGTATTAAATTAATAAAAAAATGACCGTGGGTAATGTTTACCGAAGTTAAGCAATGTATTGTTCTATGTGGGAATTGTTTACATGTGTTTGAAGATTGGCACCCGTTGCTGAACGGAGAGAGTTGTGGTTGGAGCCACACCTCGTTGGGACTTGTCCCTGGGTTTCTGTTAAGATTCCCCACGTTGTGTTACTAAGGCGTACCTCCGAATTTCGTAGCATTTTCTCCAACTTGTTGGCATATTTAGCTACAGGTGGGAGAAGTGTACAGGATGGAGAGTGTGGGAGGCTACCAATACACTGGTCCCTACCCCTCGTTTGGTTTTGGTTTTGAACCATAACCTTACGACACTCACGCGAAAAGTTTTCTCACGCCTGTGTTGGAACGGTGTAAATACATTCTCCAACACCAGTAAATTGCCGCCCGTTGCCGAACAGAGAGAGGTGTGGTTGGAGCTACACCTCGTTGGGACTTGTTCCTGGGTTTCTGTTAAGATTCCCCACGTTGTGTTACTAAGGTGTATCTCCGAATTTTGTAGCATTTTCTCCAACTTGTTGGCATAATTAGCCACAGGTGGGAGAAGTGTACGGGATGGAGAGTGTGGGAGGCAACCGATACACTGGTCCCTACCCCTCGTTTGGTTTTGGTTTTGAACCATAACCCTATGACACTCACATGAGAAAGATTTTCTCATGCCTGTGTTGGAACGGTGTAAATACGTTCTCCAACACCAGTGAATGCACAAACTGGGGTTTCTTAACCGGTTGTGACATTTGGTTGAGCACACTCTAACTTTCATCTGATCGTTACAGGTTACAGGCTGAGGTAAATGAGCAAGTCCTTAAGGTACGAAGCGCAGTAAGCCTGAGGCTCCCATATCTGATGTTGAGGACTCATCACCGGTGGTGGCGGGTTCAAGCCTCCCCGGTACACCTGGTGTCGGGGGAGGAAAGCGGGCCAGACGCCGGCCCTGCTGGGCTGGAGGAGCGGCTCATGAAGCTGGAGCAGATGCTCCCGGCTAGATCTCGGAAGAGAACAAGGAGGGCGGTCCCTGAGTCAGACGACTCGGAATGGGAGCTTTGACGGCGATTGCGCCTGTTGCAAAACGTATGCAGGCGAGAACAGGTTCTCGTCGTTGGCCCGACATATCGACGGGGGGATTGCCATGCTGACAGCCGCCAGCAACTTCCTCTCATACGGACGTTTCGAAAACATCTTTAAGGCGGTATGTACCGATGCCGGTAAAGAGGTGGCAAGTGACATCTGAGTATAGTGCAAGGAATACGCATTCCCTTTACGCAACACCCTTTACAGGAAACTATTCCTTTTCCATATCATTCCAAGAGCATGGAGAAACCTATGACATTAGAACAATTTGATCTACACAAAATTACCCAACGAAGGCTTGTCTCGCATGCCTGGAGGAAAGGAACAGTAAAATTATATACTAGTTATTTAAGGAAGTGGGGACTTCATTGCTTGCTTATGAAAGTTAAGCCTTAAGGCCTACAATAGCTCAAGTAGTAAGATTTTTACGAATGCTGGAGGATGAAGGGTTAGGTTTTGGTGCAATTAATGCAGCCAGATGTGCATTGTCTATTATCCTACCAACAGTAAATGGACAAACGATTGGTAAACACCAGGTGATACACCGGTTCTTAAGGTCGGTTTACGAAAGAAATCCACCTAGGCCAAAATATAACAGATTTTGGGATGTATCGATAGTCCTTAAGCTGTTGGGATTTAAGTTAGCAGTTTTATTACTGCTAGTCACAGGACATGGGGACAAACAGTTGTAGTGTTATCCCTAGACGGGCTGGAGATTGATTGAAAGGAGGCGACGTTTGATTTAGATCAGTTATTAAAATCAAACCGCACAGGGGACCCACTGTCTACGGTACATGTGAATAGCTTCCCGGAAGTTCAACGACTTTGTGTAGTGTCAGCCGTACAGGCTTATATATCCAAGACAAATGGGTTACGAATTTCTAGACAGCTTTTGGTGAGCTTTATTAGACCACACAAGGCGATCTCGAGAGACACACTCGCTAGATGGACCGTTAAAGTGATTAAGGAGGTAGGTGTCGATACTGGACGATACGCTTCCCATTCGACAAGAGGAGTTATGGTCTCGAAGGCACGGCAGATAGGGATTTCGGTTAAGAGAATCCTAGCACATGTAGGCTGGAAGACAGCTAGATCATTTGCAAAACATTAAAACAAATGACTAGAGAAGTCAAGTTGCCAGCGATACGCTTGCTCACCAGTTAACATGACAGGTGAGATTTTTTGGAAAGTTTAATTGTTTAATATAAATACTGTTTAATACGAAGGTATACTGAATTGAAATGGAGTAAGGATAAAATTGAGTTATGTAAAGTCTCCCTCGGCTAGGAGTAGCCTGAGGCTTAGTACCGAGGTAAAATAGTATAGTTATGCGAGTCTTACCTGGGTACAGATGATGGATAACTGTTGTTTTCCCGAGGTACAAGCCTTGGCTAGTCGTGGGCCAGGGCCCTCCCACCCAACCCTGCCATGACTAGTATCTTTGCTTGTGCCAAGATGAAAACATTGAAGTACCCATTGAAGTTTAAGATCATTTTTATCCTGAATAAGTAGGTAAAGATTGCCTGAACCCGGACATGCTTCCTTCTCCCTAGCCCATGAAAACATGTTAGTATCCATAGAATTTTTAGTTCATTTATATCCTATTAAGTATGTAAAAGATTGCTGGACTCGGATCTGCTTCCTTCTCCCTCGCCCATGACTATCCGAGGCTAGTACCTCGGGAAAACAACAGTTATCCATCATCTGTACCCAGGTAAGATTTGTATAACCATACTATATATATATATATATTTATTTATCTATCAGGGTTGGTACGGATCCTTGAAAACCTGGAAGGTCATGGAATTTGATAATTCAGGATTCCCGGCCTGGAAAGTCATGGAATTTTCTAAAGATCCTGGAAAATGGAAAATCATAACTATATTTTTGTTAAGCCTATATTTACCGACGTGCCCAAACTAGCCTGTAGTTTATTTGCCGGCCACTGCTAGGTGGTGGCGCTGCGATAAGGTGTTTGTTATCCTGCCTCTTGATTTTTATATTAAACCTATACATTCATTCATTGTTATTTTTTATGCTTATTTGAACTTTACATCTTACACAGTGAATCGACTATGAATATGGCTCTGTTTCGGAGTAGTTTAATTTAATCAACGTCTTAGACACGTCCGGGTATTTTTGAACTGAAAGTCCTAGATTTTGATGTCAAGTTAGGTATGAACCGAGTATATATGTATGTATATATATTATATGAATTTTCATTCTTCTGTAACAAGATGGTTGGAGATGTCGGGTCTTGAAAGTCTGGACTTTCATTGGACCTATTCCATGGCCTTGCAAGGCTTTGAATTTTGCCAACTAATCTTCAAAAGTCTGGAATTTTTTAGTCAACAAAAAGTATTATTGACATGATGGGTTGCTGCTGCTGTTGGTAAGTGGCATTTGACAGGGTAGGAGCAATTACAGCATAATCGATGTTGCAAAATCCAACTGCCTAAAATAACATCGTGGTCATTGAGCAATCAATAATTCTGGGCTATGTTCTTTTCTTCTGTCAAAGAAATATATTTGCATTTCAAAGTGTCTTGATATATATATATTTTTTTTTAAATAGCCTTGATTTTCCGTTGTGTGTGGATCCTGGAGATGTGCAATTCTGAAATTTAGATAACTTAGATAATTTTATTGTTGCTTCACAACAATAAACGATTGTGATTTGCTGTACTGATAGAATACCACCTTCTCTTTCAGCCTAGATAAATTTTAATGTAGTGTTGCTTCACAACAATAAACGATTGTAATTTGCTGTACTGATAGAATACCACTTTCCCTTTCAGCCTTGGTCTTCGAGCAAATAAATAACTTTACCACTCCACAAATTTAGTAGAAGGAGCCAGCACCAGCAGTTAAGTAGATTTTGATATATTCTGCCAAGGGACGCCCTCTGCAAGACCATGTGCCACGTCCGTGTGAAGGAGACCTTTACACCACTGAACCAAGAAGGGCTGTGGAGTGGTGGTGACTTGACAGTTGGTAGTCTGTCACAGACTGCCCACTCATGGCCCGTTTGTTGAACATGCCCTCTCGGTGACATAACTTCGCGGGGCACTGACTGACGTCATGGACGGGGGCTCATGATTTCTGTTAATACTACCTTCAGCACAGGCCTGCGTTCTACTATAACTGCCAGCAGAGATGAATATCTTAGTTACTGCAAGAACAACATGAACAGACCTTAACCCTTTGGGTCCGGGAGCGCCCGAGAGATTTGCACGCTTACAGTCCGGGAGCGCCTGAATGCACCCGCAATTGGGTAGCACTGTATTTCCGATATGATCTACGAATTTTTAGGTAAGCATTTCTAAAAATGCTATTCAACTACAGGCGCTCCTTGGCTGTAAGTGCATGGAACTTGTAGGTGCCTGGCCCCAACGGGTTAAAAGCATCTCTACATAGAATCCTGCATATAGACATTTTTTGTTTAAAACGTTTTATGAGGGTTGGAAGGCTGGCTGCATTTAAGTCAATTGAGCATTGCATGGAATCATTGATTTTAAGAACGACGGAAATCCTCTCAAACTATAGTTATTGAAATGTACTTGTTTTAATGTTTTGTGATAAGCTCTTACTTGTTAAGAAAACTCATATCCTCTATGTGTCTATGTGTCTTCCTTTCAAGCAATACGGTTACCATATCCAGGGATGTTGTGCCCCACTTGTTGTGCCTCTTAGTTACCTGACTATATCCTATGTTCGCAGCTGGGCATGTAGAGTCTGTTCTTGTGATGCTCCAACATGCACGATTAACACTTGACGCCTGTTCGATGTTGGTGTGTTGATCTCAAATTATGAGTGCCACAGTGGAGGGGAAGGGGAAGTGGTATCAAGGATTTGCCACTAATGTAACCGTCGCTAAATAAAATAAAGCAATATTGCTGGCCTCTGGAATGGTATTCCAAAAAAGAAAAGAACAACTGATTGTGGCCACACTGCTTTTGTGAAGGTTTAAGTGGGGTCTGCCAGTAGTAGAGTGCCACATGATTGGGGCCTACTGTCATTTCTGACGTCACAAGTGTCATGTGTGACGCTTGAGGCAGGTTGGACTGTTGCTGGTAGTGGTGCCAATATGCTGCATTGTTCATATCACTAGTTCCTGCAATACAAGTTAATACGCTGGCAGTGATTATCGGGACGGCTTGAAAATTTGGCCCCTCCCTGACTTTGGGGCGGCAGGAAATGCAAACGCTCTGGTTCTCTTTTATAATGGAACTAGTTTAGCAGTAGAACTCAGTGATCCTTTTCAAATATCCTGATGTGGTTCTGCTACAATTTTGTTGGCAGTGAAGGTTTTTTCACATGCAGTTTTGTTAGGCTAGTTATAAGCTTCTGTTACAGGTGCACAAGTTTAGTTATTTTGCTTTTTGTTATTCAAATGTAATATAAAGTTCTATTAGAATTATTGTCATTGATGTGCTTCGTTGCTACTGACACAAACTTGGCAATGTATGCTTCATAGTATTTTTGTGTGTTTTTTTTGTTGTGGCATTATATGTTATGCAGATTTGTTTTAAAACACCGGTGCTCTCATTTGAAAAGCGCTAAATGGATCATGTTTCATATGGTTATGGGCTGTTTAAAGTCTCCAGTTATACCTCGTGCCAACGAGAACTGTACTCCGACAAATTCTCTCCAAGCACAACCTTGTTTCGTTTTTATATTTATAGAACCAAATATGTGTGGGGAGAGTAGTGCTGAGGTCAGGGTGGGGGAGGGGTTCTGAGGCTGGGAATAGCTGGCAGCTCTTGTTTAAAAATGGCTGGGTGAGTGGAGAGAAGGGAGAGTAAAACTGGGGTATTTTCAATATTCTTTAGAGTAGTTCAATCAGGAAATATATTTGCGTAATGTAAAATATATGTTAGTACAATTACATTGCATAATTCAATGAGAAACACATATAGATGAAAAACGTTTTTTTGTTGTTGAATGTAAAAAGGTTTTGGACTGTATGGGGTTTGAACCCACACCACCAGACAACTTCAGATTACAAGTTCAACACTCTAACCACTAGACCACAGAGACCACAGAGACCACACATCATTACTGGTCTCAGTTCAGGCTATTTGTGTATAGGACGTCATATATACAAGGTGTGTATGTATGTATGTATGTATGTATGTATGTATGTATGTATGTATGTATGTATGTATGTAGCCAGTTATACCTCGTGGCGACCCTTTCAATGGAGGCATTCGACTGGGCCCTTTCTATCCGCAAGATTTACGGATGGATCGGATGGAGCCACAACACACATCCGAATCATACGTATTTAACCCACTTCCGCTCCCAGTCGAATAGGAATTTGTAAGGAAATATTTTGATATTTGCATAGAGAGGCCCAGTCGAATGCCCCCAATGTTTATAAACATTGTGTATGCGTGCGCAGCTTGGCTGCAGAACGAAGGCACAGTGCCAATGAGTTATTTTATTCAAAGTTCATAGAAATGCAGAACCCTAACCTTTTAAATTTAATATAATCTATTCGTTGAATATGTTTTCTATATGTATTCCAAGTGAGTTGCTTCTAGGTGGTGTAGTTTTAGAGATATTTCACTTTTTCTGTATGAAGATTGCTCACGACCATTGACAATGCATTGAGTTTGCCGATACGTGGTGTGCAAAACGTCTATTTAATTCAAAATTAATAGAAATGCAGAACCCTAACCTTGTAAATTTAATATAATCTATTTGTTGAATATGTTTTCTATATGTGTTCCAAGCGGGTTGCTTCTAGGTGGTGTGGTTTCAGAGATATTTCACTTTTTCTGTATGAAGATTGCTCACGGCCATTCACGATGCATTGAGTTTGCCGGTACGCGCAGTGCAAAACGTTAGTTTTATTCAAAATTAGTAGAAATTCAGAAGCCTAACCTTATAAATTTAATATAATCTATTCATTGAATATGTTTTGGTGGTGTGGGTTGCTTCTAGGTGGCTTTTTCTGTATGAAGATTGCTCATAGCCATTGAGTTTGCAGTGTGACAGTGTGTTGTCCTGCAGCCAAAAGGCACGCGCACTGACCTAGATACCTATGCTGACGTCATATGAAATAGGTCTTGCAAATGCTCTCCAAGCACAACCTTGTTTAGTTTTTATGTTTATAGAACCAAATATGTGTGGGGAGAGTAGTGGACCCACTTCACCACCAGAAGTGGGTCCACTACTAATAATAGTAATGATGTGTGTGTGGTCTCTGTGGCCTAGTGGTTAGAGTGGTGGACTTGTAATCTGAAGTTGTTTGGTGGTGTGGGTTTGAACCCCATACAGTCCAAAACCTTTTTACATTCAACAACAAAAAAACGTTTTTCAACTATACATGTTTCTCATTGAATTATGCAATTATGCTAACATATATTTTACATTAAAACAAATGTATTTCCTGTTTGAACTACTCTAAAGAAAATTGAAAATACCTCAGTTTTACCCTCCCTTCTCCACTGGCACTGACCCAACCATTTTCACAACAACAGCTGTCACATGACCAATCTAGGTCACTCTACACCACCAAGTGGAAAAGTTTAGTACTAAGCATGCACCACCCTGTGGCACAAATCTGAACTATTCCGAGTTTGTTTGTTTTCCTGACGAGGTATAGCTCGCCACTTTATGTATTACATAAAGCTAATTTTGTCAAAATTAAACACCCACCTTATAACGCCTAGACCTACACCACCTATGTGCTATGTAATATTTGAATGGCCCCTTATGTTCACACTACCATTCACACCGTGACCGGTTACTCTAACAACACAGTGATCATCATCATTCGGGAACAAACCTGTACCCACAGGTCTGGTATAGTTTTAATGAATGAGGTATACACATGTACCGTATAATCAGGGTGTCCACCTTATAGGAAGTCATGATCACATTGGATAATTACTATTTTATAGTTAACAAGTTCAGAGCTGGTTCTACATACATACATACATACATACATACATACATACATACATACATACATACATACATACATACATACATACATACATACATACATACATACATACGTAGGTTTTGGGATTTTGTCCGCTATTATTAAAATCAATCTCTTCCAAGATGATTAATTGCATTGTTGAATGTCTTGGAATTTTGGCAGCAGGAAGGGTTTGAAATAATTAAGTGCAAATAGAAGTCACATGGAATTTGACATGTGAAAGATGTTGGGAAGCTAGATTAGGGGAGGCATAGATTTAAATCTTCAGAATTTTTTATCTGCCCGATCTTTTCCGGATATGGTCAAAATTTGCGACCATTTCGGCTTCTCCCGTCACTTTTGAAGTCCCCAAAAATCATCAAATGTTTTCCTCTTTTTTTTTGTCATGCCATTCTCATCTATGAGGGGTTAAGAACCAGAATTTAGTCATCATAGACTCTGCCTAGTGCCGGTGTTTTGGTTTAAATTCTCAGTGGGTTTAGAATCTATGCTCTGGGTTCTGCGCATGCGTCAAAATCGAACGGCATTTCAGCATATTCGATTAATCAACTCGAGTGACCATAGCGACTTTTTGACGCACAAATGTGAGGTCATTGCTCCTAGCCAACCACAGCCAAGAGGTGCGTTAAACTTTTTGCACAAGGCACATGTTTTTGTCAACTCCACTCGCTGTGTTCTATTTGAATTTCTAGCAACTCGGGTGACCCGAGTTGCCCAGGTCGTGCGCATAACCCCAAGCGTAGACTCTAAACCGCAACACCGGTCACAGTGTACCATGCTATCTGTAGTGCCGATATATGTTCATCTGTTATTGTACAGTTTGTGAAGCTAATTAAGTTACATTTGATTTACCGTCTAGACCTTTGGTTGTACATATTATGTTTCATATGCATATAAATAATATATATATATATATATATATTCGGCGGACATACAAAGAAAAGCTCATTTTGATATAGCTTGTGGACAGTGTGAATTTCAAATACAGTGTGCGAAATGCCAATCAACAACACAAAGGATTACTATTTGGTGGTAGCTTTATTAAATCTTATCGCTGTGAATATGGCCTGTGCTGCCAACACGCCGTAAAGAAACCAATAAATCAATCAATTATTAAATCTTGTTGATAGCTGGCCTAATGGTTATTTGATCGGCGGTGCAGTGTTCAAGTTCTGCTCGTAAGATCTGGCGTTCAACCCTCGCCGATGCTGTGGTGTGAATGTAGGGTGCGCGGGCAGCAAGTCGACGAGAAAAGCCTGACCTAGATAAAAGATTCACCCCCTTACTTGCAGTAGTGGTGGAAACCAACCATTAGAAAAAGTGGCGAAAATTATCTACATGCTGGGTAAATGAAATGAGCAGATAAAATTCTTAATTTAAGAAGCAAAATATATTCTTCACATATATCTTAATATTTGCCCGCTACTTTGATTTGAAAAATATAATAAAACATGTAGTTTAATGGACTTTTAAAAGTAAAATCGACAGCATTCTATGGTCACCATCTTATCTTTTGGCATTCTCTCCCATTTCACCGATTCTGTGCCGATATAAGTGGCCATTTGATACCAGAACCAGGGATTCCACTTCCTGTTCCATACTAAAGCTATTTTCGCCCATATTCAGACTAGGTTGTCATTCACCCCTACTGCAAGTACGGGGTGAATCTGACCATTCGTGATCATGTCAAGGCGAGAAGTGGCCGCGCTTAGCCTACTGGAAGCCAGAGTGACAGGCTGGTAGCCGACAATATATTCCTCAGTTCCGGTGGGAAGCGATAGGCTGCACCACCGTGGAATAAACTTTGCCACGCCGAGAATTACTGATGTTGTACATTCATAACATGAACAATTATATCATTTGTGACTGAAGAACCTTGCCAACGTTCAGTAAGAGATGCTTACCAGTTCTCACAATTTGGGTTCAACTATCATATATGTTTGCCCACATTAAAGTCGCATAGTCCGATGAAACTGCTTCGAAACTAAAGTATTACCTAGATTTGATCCTCCCTATTATCCAACGTAAATACTGGGTCACTTATTGAACATTTCTTGTTACATAACACTTTTAGAAGACAATTTAATAGAACCTGTTACTGTTGAAGCCATATAGTGTCGGGATTTCGATGTACCCACCAAAGTTATTTTTGCATGTTTTCACTTCAAATATATTCAAATTTAGCCATTTATACTAACTAATTCAAACTAACGTAAGATCCATTATAACAATCAAACTAATCTATTTATCTTCTTTTTTAAGGGCGAAACTAGAACTCATCGGACCATGCAACTTTAAAACTATTTTGGTTAAACCAGTATTATTCCTTGTGTATTTTTCTTACATTATTAATTATGAACACGTTTTGGGGAGGGCGGGGGTGGGTCTTGTTGGTGATGTGATGCATAATTTATAGTTATTACACGGTTATTATACTAGCATCACCGGCTTATGTGAGTGAAGATTAAGCACATCATAAGCTATTTTATCTCTGAAAAGTCAATTTGAGCAATCGAAATTAGTGTTCAAGATATAGTAGCAATTTGGCACCTGTGTATTAATAATGTATTCATAGTGGTCACATAGACACTTTTCCTATGGTCTTTGTCACCCCGAATGTGAATGACCGTTCATTTATAATATAAGAGATAATGGTTAAAGATTTAGTCAAAGAGTTGTTCTGCTCACATTAAAAAGTAAGAGATGAATTTTCCATATAGGAAGCTGCTATAAATTAAAAGATACCTACTTCTAACTACTACTGCTTTGGAGTGATAGTTGTAATGGGTACTGTCGATGGACTGTCCGATATCTGAACAAATTCACTAATGGTTGCTGTATTAGGTGAGGTGGTGTGCAGCGCAGTTGACACAGGAACTTCCGGTGGGGGGAAGGTGGGGTGGGGTCACTTGGGATACAACTGCCAGAAGGCATTTCCATTAGGCACACTTAATCCCCAATTATTTGCCTCATATTGTACACAGTGATCACCTTTTTGCTGACCGAACCAGGTAAATGACCATCATCCTATTCAACTGCGGTTAAATAAATACATTGTTTCCTGCATTGCATTAATACAGGTATTTCGAGTTCTGCTTGTCCCTCAGGAATGACTGAACCTGCGACCCAGCACACCAGCTCACAGCTTCAGCTTACATGGTGGAAGTTGTGGTTGGTGCCCCCCCCCCCACGATATCTTTCACTATAGACCCTATAAAACTTACTTTACATCTAAGACCAAATGCTTTTTGATGATCAAACTTGGTAGAATTTTTACCAGACATTTGTTGTGAATGCATTTGCAGTATAATTAACCTAGCATTAATTAGTTATATTTTTTGTCTGTTTGTTCATTACCTTCTACTGTTTATACTGAACATTGCAGTGAATTTACTTAGTCTTCACCCCCCCCCCCCCGGTCCCCCTCCTACCTTCTGCCATATAAGCTGAAGCTGTGACCCGGCGTGCTGGGTTGCATCTTTGGTCCTTCCTGAGCAACCAGTAGAACTCTGCAAGATTTCTGCAAACTCAGTGCCCCACCCCCAACCCCCACCCCTCAATCCACCAGCCCTCCACCTTTGGGTTGTTGGGATGGTGGCAGTGGGTACTACACTACCTACCGTAACCATACTAGAGATTGTCCATTGCCACACAGGCGAGTATCCTAGTTAAATCAAAGCGTCCAGAGATTAGAAACAACCGTTCAATAAGGCCTTATGTTTAGTGAGGTATGTATGTGAATTATACATCAATACTTAAAAGTAATATTGTATTTCTGGTATAAAAATTTGGCGTACATGAAATTTGCAATGCGCAAGTTATTTCTCACTATTCATATATTTTGTAATCGCTGGCTGATTTTCTGGTAATATAGAGAACATTAGGACACCATAATGAGTTTTATTCCTTAGGTTCCTAGACATTGATTGCTATTGTTTGCATGTGAAAACACAGCATGCAACTGTTGCTGGTTTATCTAAATTTATATAAAGTGTCCATAAATAAAAGTTTGAATTGATTACAATATGTTTGTCTTTTGTCTGAACAAATTAGATACGGTAAGACTAAGAGTAGGTACCAGCACCGCCATGAAAAGGTCCAGGAATGGTGCTTTTTTCATCAATATTCACATGCTTGTAACTATTTCTGTATTTATTTGATATTGATGAAATTTCATAGCCTAGAAGATCAACATATGTCCTATCCGATTTTGGATTGAATATATGAGTTTCTATTTAAGTAAAGTCCGTTAGTATGAGGAGTGTATTTAGTGAATATTCCTTCATTACTGGTGTCAATGAAAACGACTCTGAAAACAGGGTATTTTTAATGGGCTTGCACCACATTGTAGAAAGTTGTGGATGGTACCAAAAGAAGCGCAAGGACCTCAGCTTTCTATTCGTATATAGTTTGCCATAGGTCAAAAAAGGTCAAATTCTGCGATTTAAATTATTTCGAAAGTTTAAAACCCATTTACTGAATTAAAAAATATGTAAAACCAAATAAGGTTTTGTATGGATAGATAGACAATTCGATTCCCTTTCTAATGGTACCAATCTTACTATAGTGCAAGGAGCTGCAGACAGAATATTGACACCAACTTGTTTGGACCTTTGCTGACCACACTAGTTTCACAATGGTAACACCCATGTAGAAACATGCATATGACATTGATGTCTATTGAGATATATAATCTAATATTGGGCCAAATTTGGGGAGGATCCAACCATTACTCTAGGCATGATGAATATTTAAAGATTTACTTAAATCAATATTTTTGGTTTCAGACACTTTTAATTAGTATTTGCAATCAAACTGCAGCTTTTGATATTTTTCGCAATATTATTGTTATAGCCAATATGCATTAGTTCCTACTATGTGTATAACATTTGAATAAGATGCACCTATTGGAAGAGCCACAGTGAGTGGTCAAAGCTTTTCTTTTGTATGTGCAATCAAAATGCACTTTCTGTATTTCTAGACAATATTAATACACTAATGTGTACTACCTCCAGATAATCTGCACTGTCAATTTATAGGAAGTTTAACCAATTGGTTAAAGTTGCATAGTTCGATGGTTTTGAGTTTTGGTCACTTTTCTGAGGTAAATATATTAAATTGATTGTTATAATTCAAGACACGACACAAACAGTATATAATGGGTTTTTAATAGGTTTTGTTTCATGGTACAGAGATCAATTGTTCAAATGTTTCAAGTAGAGTTTAGATTATTCAAGGGGAGGCTGGACCACGCGATCAACCCTATTGTCTGATAGATGGGTGGGTGGGATGGCTAGAAAATCGTACAGAGTCTAGAGCCACGCGGCAGGTTCGGGCACACTGGTTGGTGTGAGCTGCTCAGGCTCTCGCCAGCCAGGCGCGCGGAGGCCGCTATGGGGAGGTTCAGTGCTGGAGATCAAGTGTAGGTGGCGGCAGGGTCGCCCATAGGAGAGAGTGCTGGGGGAGGTGTGGGAAGTGGAAACCAGGTGGCGGCAGTGTTGCCCATAGCCGGCAGTGCTGGAGGGAGGAGTTTGATCCCGTGCCCAGTATTACCCATGTTGCCGCCGCAACATGCACAATTCAAGACACAAGACACAAACAGTATATAATGGGTTTTTAATAGGTTTTGTTCCATGGTACAGAGGTCAATTGTTCAAATGTTCAAGTAGAGTTTAGATTGTTCAAGGGGAGGCGCGATCAACCAATAGAGGAAGAGAGTGCGGTGGGACAGGCTCGTATGACGTCTCGTGGTATGTAGAGGTGGACTGCTGATGATGTCCAGGTCCCTAGTGTCTGGATGTCGTCCAGGGTGGCGCCGCTTGCGGCACATGCTTGGGCCCCCCCCCCCCCTGTCGTAGGCTGTGTAGTGTTACCGATCGGGGAGAGGGGTGGCCTGTTGCAGCGAGCGCTAGGCGTTGTGTGGCCAGTAGCGCAGAAGGGCGAAGGGGCAGGCCCGACGCGGTGATGAAAGCTGGGCCCTGCAACGGCGGAGCGGTACGAGTCGCGTACCGCGACCAGGCGGCCACTGGGCAGTAAGGTGAGCCGCGTATCGCCGGCACTGCGATGTCGAGGTGTTGGCCTTGCCGCCAGCGAGTCTTGGTTGATCTAACACGGACATTAAGGCCCGAGCTCGTGATGAGTATGTCTCGGGCCCGGAGCGCGTGGCCTCGGGTCGTGGGGTCGGTGGACTTGAGAAGGTTAGATTGGCAGAGGATGGTGAAATACGCCAGCAGGGTGGCCGCCGCGAGGACGGGGCCATTGGGTCCTGCGCTGCCGAAGAACACCACGGCAGCCTTGATGTGGTCCGGGGTGAGGGGTGGCGCCCGCCTGGTGGTGTGGGTGGAGGCTCGCTGGATGCCTCGCTTAAGTAGGGCTACTTGGTAAGTGTCAAAGGGGGGCCATGCTGGCTCCCACGGCTCTCGCCCAGGTTTGGGCGCCGCTGAAGTAGTTGAGGGCGGCGCCCGGGGAACTGAGGCCGTCTGCGAGGTGAAGTAGGTATGATAGGACTAGGTATGTGGTAGGGGCGGCCGGGTCTGCTCCATGCTGGTGCATGTACCGCAGGTACATGGAGACTTGCCTCTGCTTGTTGCGCCATGTCCCGGGCGCCAGTCCCACAGCTATCATGTTGGTGAGTCGGTCGTGGTGGTGTGCCGAGAAACCTGGGGACGAAGCAAAAGGAAGTTGGGTACCCAGGTTATAGCCGGGGGGTGAGGACGTTGACCAGGTCGACGTGGATCCGTACCAACCCGCGCTGTGCCACGATGATGTCAGCCGTGCGCCGGGCCCAGGGATCGTCATGCCGCCTGCTGAGTGCGTCGGCCAGGACGAGCTCCTTGCCTGGTTTATGATGTATGTGTATGTCCGTGCTGAGGGTGGCGGAAAGAAGCCAGATCTCCCTCGCGCATGCCGCAAGGATGGGGTCGCGCCCGGATCCCGTGGACAGCACCTGCGGGGAGGCGGGGTTGTCGGTGTTGATGTGGATGGCATGTACGTGTGGGCGGGCAGGGAGGAGGGTCCTGATGGCCGCCACCAGGTTGAGCGCCTCCAGTTGCGCTATGGTGTGGTCCCTCTCCCGGACCCGGTTGGCGTTCCTGAGTGCCTCGAGTATCCGCGACATGAATCTCCGGGCTGGCCGGATGCACTTCGCCACGTGCTGTAGTCTCCCGACCAGTCTCTGGAGGTCCTGCCGGGACACCTTCCTCCCGGTCGAGCAGAGCCCGCACTCTGTGAGGACGTCGGCGAGCCTGTAGCGGGGAATGTCGAGGCGAATCTTCACCGTTGATATCTCGAAGCCCAGCCACTGCAGGTTTTGGGTGGGAGGGGTGCACTTGGCGGTCGCCAATTCGAGTCCGAGGTCCTGCCCGAGGCGCAGGAAATCGTTGTATGCCCCTGTGGCTTCCTGGTGTGTGCGCGCCGCACCGACGAAGTCGTCCAAGTAGCATAGGGCGAAGTGCCCCTTCTTCCGCATGAGGTGGACGACCGCCTTGGTGGTGCGATCGCACGCCAGGGAGGAGGTTCTACAGCCGAAGGGCGGGGCCGCGTCGATGTAGTATCGGCCTTGGTAGGTAATTCCGAATAGTGGGGTCGAGAGGGGGCAGGCCCTCAGCTGCCGGTAGGCCCTTGTGAGGTCCGCGCCCCATACGTAGCAACCGGCACCGAGGCGAGTGACCTCATCGGCCAGGTCGAGCATGCCGGGCAGGGTGTAGGTGGAAGGGGCGCCCTGGTACTGTGCGCGGCGGATGCCGGCGTTGACGCTGGCCTTGCCCGGGTATGACAGATCGACGCTGACGCGGCGGTCGGCTGAGACCCTCTTCGGCCGCGTCATCATCGGACTTATCTGGGTCCAGGGCTTGAAAGGGGGCCGCTCGAAGGGGCCGAGGAGCGCCCCGAGCTCGACCTCCTTGTACACGTAGTTGGCAATGTGTATGTCGTGTGCCGGGTCCTCGGTGTGGTTGGCGGTGGCGGGGACCGGGGGTCTGGCGCTGGTGTAGTCCGCCGGCCACCCGAATTCGAGGAACTCCACGACCTGGTTATCGTGGTAGTCTCGTAGCATGTGCCGCCAGGCCGGGATGTTGAGGCCTGAGGGGACGGGCACTCGGGCCCCCATGTGGTTGGGGAGAGCGTAGCGTCGCACCCGGTCGTATAGTGCCTTGTAGTGCATGTTGTTGTGCCATAGCTGGGCTATGGTCGTGGGCCATAGAGCGTGTAGTATGGGCCTGTACTGTGTCGGAGTGAGTGGAGGGTTGTATGGCGGGGCGGCGGCCGCGCCGTGGTCGTCGAGTATGGTGTCGATATCGTCCGGCTGGGTGTGGCGTAGGAGAACGTCTGCCTGTGCGGCATGTGGGCCGCAGGCATCATCATAAGTCTCCTCCGTGGGCGGCAGGGGCGCCAGCTGTGTTCCGGTGGGTGCGGCCGGGTGTTGATGGTTTGTAGTCAGTGGACGGTCCGTGTCGGTGGGGGGCGCGTGCTCGCCGGTGTGTCTGGGGGCGGGGCGGGCGGCGTGCCGTGCCTCGGTCCCCATGCCGCAGGGGGGCGTGGCCCTGTTGATGTTGTTGTTATGATTCGGGGAGGTGTCATGGCCGGCGCCGGCGCCAGTGCCGCCATCTATCGGCTGCGCCGGGCACCAGCCCAGCCGGGAAGCCATCTCACCCTCCGCAGCGGTGGCGACACCTTGTGTGTTGTGCGGGCGCCTTCGCGGCGAGCTGGCTTCCCCGGCCCGGTCACGTTCAACAACAACAATGGCTGCCTCGGGGTCATGGGACGGGGCGTGGTCGGTTGCTGTTGGCGGGGCGCCGGCGGGGGTGGGCCGGGCGCGTGGTCCGGGGTCGGTGGCGCCCGTCCCTCCTCCAGTGGGCACGCCGTCAACTGTGGGTGCGGTATCCGTTCCTTCGTCAGTATGACCGTCGGTGCGGCCGCCTATCGAAAATCCGCTTTGGCTTCAGGTTTGTCAGTGCCATTCTTGCGCTCGAAAAACCGCCGTTTGTTCTGACAGTCTTTTTCAGGGTGTGGGTTAGCTTTTGAGTATTTTGAGGCACACCAGGCGCACAGGTGGCACTTCCGATCCGGTTGTGATGTGTGATGTGTTGTGGCCGCACTCGTTTCCCCAGTTCCACTTTGTGCAGGGTTTACCGTCGGTCTCTTTCGTGTAGGCAGGTCGGACATAGTCTGGCTTGTCGGATCTGTCGGCGCGGCCGCTAGTAGTGTCGGGTCTTTTGTTAGTGTGTTCGTCGTTTGCCTTGGGGTGTTTCTTTCCATCTATCTTATTTCCGTCTACACAGGCGTCACGCTGTACATCTTTGATGGCGTACTGATCCGCCCATCCGTGCTGCAGGCGGCCGTCGCCGATCATGGTGAACACATCCTCAGACCACCTCCTGCAGGTCTGCCATTCGTACTGAGTGGCCATGGTCGTGAGTTGGTGTAAGTGTTCAAACATAGGCTCGATCCAGCTCGTCGGCATTGCGTGGTCTTTTATCATGCGGCACAGCGCGGCAAAATACTCCGCCCACGTCGCCTGGTCAAGGCCAAGGGAGCTATTATATGGTTACCTTTCCTGTCTCCCAGGGCTGATCCCGCGGCGGCCAGGAGTTCGTTTACCACATCACTGCGGTCGTTCTCCTCATAGTCGGTATGGGTCATTACATCATAGAAGGGGGTGCGGGAGGACGCTCGGTCACGGGCCATGGCAGCAGGCGTACGGAAGGGATTGTTAAACGGAACGAACTCACGGTTTGTTTTGGTGCCCTCCGCATAGTAGTACTGCTCGGGCCGTGTAGGCTGAGGATCGCGTGGGTGTGCGCGTCGATCCTTACTGTTGCTGCGGTGTCGCGCTGGGGCGAGCGTGTGAGCCATGTTCCTGTTGTCCGTGCTACGGCTGCGCCTTGGTGATTTCCTCCGGTGGTTGGTATCGGCATCATCTGTGGCGGTCGGCTGCCGTGGGGAGCACGATTGTTGGCGGCCATCTTGGTTGTCGCGCACGTGGTCAGCTGGACACGTGGGTCGGCGGCCATCTTGGAAGCCACGTGGTGACGCTGTGCACCGCCGTTTCGCTGCTGTGCGCTCAAATTCGTCCATTCTGTCTGCCATGCCGCGATATATCTTGTCGAGCCGTTCGTCCATGCGGGTCTGGAATCCGTTGAGGGCATTAATGAGAGCCTCATTGTTGCCTGCCGAGTCGCGGCGTCTGCTGGGGTTTGTGGGGGTGCTGTCCGGCGTTATGGTAGTAGTCTCGCGCCGTTCCTCGGTTCGGCTTGAACGAGAGCGTGCTTTTTTTGTTGATTTTTCATGTGACACAACCGATTTGGGCCTGCCCCGCGGCTTACGGGTTGGTATAGGTTCCTCCGGTGTCTGTGGGTCCGTGGATGGATCCTTGTTGCGGTTATTCCGGGTTGACGGCATCTTGGGGAATCCTAGAAAGTCGTTCAGAGTCCAGAGCCACGCGGCAGGTTCGGGCGCACTGGTCGGAGTGAGCTGCTCAGGCTCTCGCCGGCCAGGCGCGCGGAGGCCGCCATGGGGAGGTTCAGTGCTGGAGTTCAAGTGTAGGTGGCGGCAGTGTCACCCATAGGAGACAGTGCTGGGGGGAGGTGTGGGAAGTGGAAACCAGGTGGCGGCAGTGTCACCCATAGCCGGCAGTGCTGGAGGGAGGAGTTTGGTCCCGTGCCCAGAATTACCCATGTTGCCGCAGCATCATGCACAATCTACCTTAATTTAGTTTGAAGTAACTTTTATTTTAAATGGCTAACTTTTGAGATATTTGACATGCAAACATGTAGAATTAGTTTAGGCAAGCAAGTCAAAACTCTGACACCATCGGCTTTAGCAGTGACAGGTTGTATTAAATTGCCTCAGTATTCCCTTCCATATGACAACAAATGCTTAATAAATGGATCAGTATCTAAGTTAGATATGTAAGATCAATTCTAGATAATTGCTTTGGTTTTGAAAATTTAATACTTCATCAGACTATGCAACTTTAAGCTGCAATGAGCATTTAGAGATTCATCAAATTGATATATTTGGTTTTCCGACAATTTGTCTGTATATGTTCAATCAAAATTCTATATTTTGGGATATAATATTGATAGAAATAATATCTATTAGTCTTAGAGAATGGTTATTGTAATACTGTGCCAAATATGAGGAAGATTCAAAAGGTTGTTTTGTTGCAATGAGCTTTCAAACATTGAAATGTTGAAAATAATGCGCTTACAGATGCTGTTTACATGCAAACAATAACACGTCTTGACATTTTAGGATGCAAATATCTTTTGATTCTCTGCAGGTAGAGCTCTGAAAGAAAATAGGGTGTTAAACTGTTATGAATAGGTTAACTATTTAGCATTTATTCAGTGTTGTTGCAGTTTTCCAAGAAAATACCAAGTTTGAAAATGGCTATTGGCCAAATCAGAATGATTTTTTGGTTGTGAGTTGCACTTTTTGACATTGTCTTATTAAAAATCTGCTTGACTAATTGATTCAGCAATTGACACTTTAAATTCCTTTATATATGTAGAATGGAAATTGGTTAGCAGAACTCGCCTCACATCCTTCCACTTTTCATTATATTTGGTCAAAGTTCCACTTTTAATTCAAAATTAATACACCTTTATATATTTAATCTTAACAAATTATCCCGAGAATAATAATATATATAGCCTAACTGTTTTTGGATTTAGGCTTGTAATTTCAATGTCTACAGGATGAAATACAAATATTGCACCCTACGCATATTTTTTTAATTTTGCTGCTGGTACCTACTAAGAGCATTGACTGGCTTCCCATTCGGGGGTCATATGTTTGAACCTTACTAACCACTGACTTATATTTGTCACTACTTGGCCTGGCACCGAGCATTGGTCGTAATGCGAAGCATTACGTTTGATGCGAGGAGAGGAAGAGATCCTCCCCCGCCCCGGGCTGTCGCGCTGCGCTCACACCTCACCCGACGCCGCCGCGCGCCGCTCCCTCCCCCGCCCCCGCGCCGCTCCCTTCCTGCCGCCTTCCACCCTCTGCCCTTTTCTCCTTTGGGCCTCATCTCCTCTACTGCTCCACCTCGGACCGCCGCTCCTCCTCGGACCAATTCATCATGCCCGGGCGCGGAAAAGGGAAAAGCCGGAGGAGCACCAGGACTACCAGCACCAGGACTTCCGTCATGGCCACGCCAGGGCCCTCCTCGGGCTCGCCGGGAGGCTCCGCACCCTCCTCGGCCCCGGCGTCACCCTCGGCGCCCTCGGGCCGCCCCTCCAGCGATACGGCCGCCATCCTGGAGGCGATCAGCCGGCTCGCCACCCGCGTGGAAGCCGTCGAGACCGGGGTCGCCCGAGGAGCCCCGGACAGCCCCCAGCCCGCATCAAGGCGGGAGGCCGCCTACACCCTGCCGCCCGTCCCAGCGCCTCGGGCCCATGCCGCGACCGGGAGCCGACCGCCTCCCCCGCCTCAAGCGACTCTGCCCGGGGCGGTACATCCGCAGTACGAGGGGTACAGCCGCCTCGCCGCCGCCCCGGCCCCGGCGCCCCCCTACCGCCAGGAGACGGTGGAGCACAGCCCAGCATCCGCGGCCGACGCAGTCCGCGAGATCCTGGCCCCCGCCGAGGCGCACCACACCGTCCGGCGCCGAGGTGTCCCCTCAGATTATGTCTTCCCGTCCGACCTGGTGGAGAGGGGGCCGGGATGGAAGCCGGTGAAACTGGGTGAGGCCACCAAGGACGAGTATCACCTCGCCCTCCTCACCTTGGTCAGCCACCCCTCCTTCCCCGCCCACTCTCTCCAGGGCCTCCACCACCATCACCTCACCATCATGAGGGACAACCTCGTCCACCCATGGCCGACCGTCCGCCGGTACTCAGAGACCATCTTCTCATGGATCGCGGACGGGAGGCTCCCCCAAGGGTGGCACGACCCCGTGGCCCTCAACATGCTCCGAGTCGACAGCATGCTGACCATGGACTCCCTCACCACGCCCCCCACCCCGGCAACACCAGCTCCCCGAGGCGAGGATGGGGCCCGAGGCGCACACCTGCCCCGGCCCCAAGTCGACACCCGCACCGCCTACGATAGGCACGCTCAAGGGGCCCCCTGCCCCGCTTAGAACCGCGATCCCGCCTCGTGCGATCGGGCCCCCGTCGGGGAGGCCCACGGCGAGGTGGGAGACAGGCGCCGGCACGTCTGTGCCTATTGCGCCAACGTACGGCGCATATTAACTATGCACAGCGAGGCCGGATGCCTCACCAAGCAAGCCCGTGAGCGCCAGACACCGGCCGCCTCGGCGGATTTTTGATCCGCCGGCCGGCCCGGGGGGCCCTTCCCGGCGCCTCACCCTAACCACTGCCGACAGCCCCGCGACTTCCACCGACAACCTCCCAGCGAACACCGATCGAAACGCCGCCCAGACGAAGCCGGGGATCATCACCTCGCACCTCACACCTCAGACGACACAGCCCAGCCTCACGAGGGACCCTCGCCAGACAGCCCAGCCACCGACCCTCATGACACCGCCTTCATGAACCCGCCCGACCCGACCCCGACTCCCACCCCGCCCAGCCCTGAGGAGTTCGCTGCCCCCCTGCTCGACCCTCGCCGGACCTCCTCCCCCCAGGCCTCAGGAGCGGGCCTCCCTTTTTTGGCCGCCCGCTCCCCCTCCACGTAGGCCCCGGACCCTCCTCTCACCCAGACCTGCATCTCCGGGCCCCCGCCTCGGGCACCCCGTGCCCCCGCCTCGGGCGTGCCTCGAGCGTGCCTCGAGCCCTCTCCTACTCTTTGGCGGAGGGCTCCTCAGCCCCCCCCTCACCAGAACTCTGACATTGCTCCTTATGAGCCCCTGTTGTATTTATCCTTTTCTGCTCCTCATGAGCCCTTCACTGCATTGCTCCTCATGAGCCTGTTTATTGTTGCTCCTCATGAGCCCTATCATTGCTTTTCTCCTCCTCAGCCTGCTTATTATCTGTTCCTCTGTATGCTCTGTTGTTGAGGCGTTAATAAAACGCCTTTCTTTCCACCCCCGCCTTGCTTTCTTCCTTTTCGCGCATCAATAGGATAGGGCAAGGACTGGTTTCCTCAGTATATGGTCATGGTGGTTCAGCTTTCCAGTGGGGCAGCACTATCAGGTCACCATGCATGCAGAGTCAGCAGTAGTTATCCGTCCTGATATGATCTTAGATGTTGCTAGGATTTAAAGCCCCCAACAGACAAGTGGCGGCTAATTGCCTAGTTTACTGTTCCTTTCCCAGTGCATTGTGTACAAAAGTGGGGACTCTGCCCTTTAAAGCTGCCAAATGCGATGAAGGCATCACTCATTAAGGATTTATTACTGTATAGAAGGAATACTGCACCACTTATTGGAGTGTGTCGAGGTTTCCAACCACACTATGTTGTATAAAGTGATTCGTTCTCCTGCCTCCAGGCTGTTGCTGGACTGAAAATAGACCACCCTATGGTGGCAAAGGTCATTTATAAAATGAACCAACTGGCAACAAATGGATATGACCTCCACCTGTGCTGGGTGCCTGGCCATGCCGGCATCCGAAAAACGAACGAGTTGATCAGGCTCCGAAGAAGGCTCTGAACTATGATGGTGGGTCATGGCTGAGCCCTCACTCTGATTTGAAACCTCTAATAGCCACCTACATCAAATCCAAATGCAACATGAGTGGGATGAAAACATCAATAAACTGCAAGAAATTGAACCATCTGTTGGAAAACCACCACAGACCCACACGGCAGTTCGGCGGGACCAAGTGGTCCTTAGCCGCTGCTGTATTGGCCACTCATGGCTTACACATGCTTTTCTGTTCAAAGGGGACACTCCCCTGAATGTATTTGGTGTCAGTCCCCAATTACACTCAAACACATTTGATTAAGGTGTGTTGAGTTCTTGGCCTTGCGCCAACAGTTTTACACTGCAAGCAGCATGCCCAACCTTTTCACAAAAGTATAACAAGAAAACATTTTAACCTTTTTAAAGGCAGCTGATCTATACCATCACATATAGTCCATTAAACCCATTAGATCAATTAAGAATTTATCTAAATTCTATTTTACTTAGCCACAAATTATGTAACTGTGAGCTTTTTAAATCCATAGTGTCTACTGACACAAAATTGATTCTGTGCTTTTGCAGTCTGTAAGAGCAATAGTTGAATAAAAACCAAACAATTCTCGCCGTGAATATGGCCTATGCTGCCGACACAGCGTAAAGAAACCACCAATCAATCAGTCAATCTGCTGAAGTCATGATGACAAAATTAATTTAGCATGTTTTCACTTCCAAGTATCTACGCTAGCCATTTATAATCAGTTACATTTTGAACATGCCTTCCGTGCGGGATATCGGGAGTTCGATTCCCGGTCGAGTCAAACCAATGACTTACAAAATGTATACTTGCCACTACACAGCCTGGTACTTGGCATTAATAATAGGATAGGGCAAGAACTGTTTAGCTCAGTGTCAGGATAATGAGTGATGCAATCAACTATGCTATATCCAACATGTAAGGAGTAGCTAACAAGAAGTAAAGTCTATTTGTGTTTATCAAATACATGTATTTTATTACTATCCGATGGAAATACAAATATGTAAAATATAAAGGTCCACAATGAACGATACGACGGAAAAATCATATAGCCATTATAAAAAATAGGCCTAGATTGTGTCAAAAGCAGTTATCAAAGCCCAATGCAAACACCCCAGGTCACCGATTCTTCTCGACGAGAATAGATTGATTCTTTTTCTTTAAAATAAATAAATAAAAGAGAGAAATTAGGTTGGTAAATAAACCATGACAGTTTATGACTTAGTATACAGGAAATCTACTCTAGTCCTAAGTTGAATACATGAATTATTTACGTCTAGCTGTTATCAGAGCTACGCATGACAGTAGAGTGAAGTTTGAATACGCATCAAGAACCTAATATTCCGATCCTGCAGACAAGATAGATTCCTGATTGATATTCCAGAATTAGTATTCAGGAGGCTGAGTGAGTGCTTAAACTACGTATTAATACGGCACAGTCTGCAACAGTCGAGTCCAAACACTGACAATGTTCGTCCGAATCATATAAAGTACATTTTACAAATATTTCATTTTGTCTTGGACAATATTTGTATAAAAATCTACACTAAGCAACAGTTTTGTTGTCGGTATAGTTATATGGAATGGAATGCACAATGCAAATGATATATATATATATATATATATATACATATATATATATACATATATATATATATAATGTATTTAAAACATGTTTGGTATTACATCATTGTTATTGTTGTCGGTATCATCAATGTAGTGTGCTTACGGAAAACACGTAACGATAAGCACCACGATTATGGAGTTAAAAAAAACAAGAATTAAGTCGGCATTTAAGCGACACATCAATTTCATACTAGAGTCAGTGTAGAGTGTGATCTGTATAACAGTTCACATTTTTAATTTAATAAGTTATATTCAATACTAAGGGCTTAAGCTGACTTTCATATCAGGTAGAGGGGAAGTGTTTATAGTTCGAGTTTAAAAGTTTTGCTCGCAGATAATAAAACAAAAAGAAGGAAAAGGTTTAACCTCCGAGATGTAGAGCGCATTTCATAATCGGCAACGTTGGAATGCTTTTCAGTTTGTTCTCAAGAGTTTCTTCCAAAGCGTATAATTCAACACAGTGGATTATTCACTCTGGACTTCAGCTAGAACCTTGAGGTCAATAAGTATACTTATACATATATAATTATATATGTGATTATATTTATAATTATATAGTATAATTATATATATATATAATTACCTCGTATAATTTTTTTTTATAATTATGTAGTATTATATGTATAATTATGTAGTATAATTATATATAATTGTACATATAATTGTGTAGAATTATATCAACACTTATATATATATAAGTATATATAATTATATACATATAAATTATAAATATGTATATATATATGTATATATATATGTATATATATATATATATTCCATTGCTCACCGATCCCAGTGGCCTGCTAGTTAGAAACTGACTACACTCCTCTTTGCCTGGTATGAGTAGAGGGTATATATTTCATGGATACGAGTTTTGGAGCACTGGCAAGTGAAGATATTACAATGCTTCAGGTATTGTGTCACTTCAGGCATATTATATCATTGCCACACAGCCCCTGCGCACCAATGCGATGATCACGGTGGTGTAATCAATATTGGGTGGTAATCTCCCTGATATTTAGGTACTACTTACAAATGCCCCTATTGCAAAACCTTCAAATGAAACTGGGTTGCCTGGTGTTGTAAACTCCAATCGCTTCCATACCAGAAGTAGGCCTAGCCGCTTCAATTCTCAGCGAGCTAGTCATTTCTTTTCTTGGGGGGTGGGGGGGGGGGGTGTGTGCGAAATTATCCATGTATCATGTGTTGGTAATTAAACTAACTTAGCATCAATATAGTAAAATACCTTAAGCTTGTGGATACTATTAGATTAATCCCGTTTATGGGGATGGGAATGTACACAAGAATAAACAACACACGTGCTGTATAGGGCCTATTGTGGGCCTACATTCGTACAGTACCGCACAGAAATTAACAAACAGCAACAGTTTTGGCAATTCGGAACCTTGAGTCTCAAGAATGAAGGACATGATTCCAAATGCGGGTATTTCTCGGCGTGTATATATATATATATATATATATATATATTTTTATATATGTATGTATATATATATATATGTATATATATATATATATATATATATAAACTACACTAAAGCTCCATGCTTTGCAACTTGCAATTAATACTTGATGATTTCACATGGTTGATATCGATGCCGCCTAAATTAAGTTCCATTTGTGGTTAGACGACGTAATGATATTGTTGACAATATCATCCAGTAAGTTCTCAATTCGTCGGACCAGTGTCATCTTCGTTAAATGTGAAGCTTTAAAGAAAGAAAAAAAGCAAATAAAAAACACAAAAATTACCATGGAATGATTACAAAGATATAGCCCAATAGGCAATAAACAAACAGGACACTTTTATCCAAGTCAAACTTAGATTATGATCATTATAAATCACGGGTAGCAAACAGATGTTATACCACATCCTGTTGGCGGGGTGGGAGTCAAGTCAGGGCGAGGTGGACAAAACAGATAATATGCACAGCAAGGCTAACATTCCTTTTATGCGGTATGTGAATGCGACATGAAATGGAAAACATGTAAATATAATACAAATGATTCCATATATGTCCAACTGTAAGCATAGACAGCAAACTGGATCACTCCATGTAGCGATTGGTGCGAATGCATATACAAAATCAGGGGCCATATGTATGAGCAACTTTTTATCGGCTCCGGTGTTAACGGCGGGTCCTGGGTTATCTAACGCCGGTGTTCCAGATGTGTCACGGGGTATGTATGTGTCCAAAGCGTGGCGGGGTTAGTTAAATATGATCGCATTGAATAGATTTGGGCCTAATATATTGCCGCCGATGCGGCGGTGTTCTGGCAGTATGGATATCGACGTCGCTGCGGCGGCGGCGGTTTGTTTAGTTTACATTCGTCGATTCAACAATATGAATTACACCGCCAATGCGGCGGCAGCGTTAACAACGGTTCGATTTTAGGGTTAATTTGATTAAACTTCACTTATTGCTTATGTAATTCTGTTAAATATGATCGCATTGAATAGATTTGGGCATAATCGGTCCCTAACATCGACGTTAACCATCCTATGGCTTGGGGTTAGTGCAGGCGACTTTAAGCTCTCAGTGTTTGTCTAACGCCGACACATACATACGGCGTTATCGCCGCTAACCCGGTAAACCCGCCGAAAACCAGCTTCGCAGCGCTAACCCCGACACATACATATGACCCCAGATGGAGCGACCAACAAAATGCATGGCTAGACTTCTTTTCGTATTTATCGGATCACGCTTACCTAATACACATGCATTCGCATAGTGCGTATATGAAATCTTAACTTAATATAGCATGCACCCGTGTATGCATTCAGTGTACGCTCAACCTCACACGAATTAAGAAACATACACTAGTTTGGCGGTTTGAAGTTTTGTTGAGCTTCGTGGACGAAACGAGTGATTTGAACTGATGATGTTTCATGCTTTATATATGAATGCGGAACTTGTAGTTCTATATTTCAACATGTTTGTAGCCTCCAGTTAATGTGTTTGATGATGTATAGGCCTATGCTTCATGCCACCGCCTATTCAGATCTATGTTGTTTATTATACAGTCTGGTCTCAAATAACGATTCCCCAACCCAAAAGACTGTTTGAAATGATTAACTGCCAATTAACTGGTGTGGGTATGGGTGTGGGGGAGAGGGGGGGGGGGGCGAGAGTGGACAACTGTCACTTTAAATTAATACCAGGGACTCTGCTCACGATGAGCCAAAATGGCGATGTTTGAGGCTAGACTGTATGGAGCACGGGAAGCAAAAGTAGTGTCCTACACATCCGCTTTACAATAGAAACTCCAATATAGCAGTCACGTGGGCATTATAGGACAACAGACAATGGTGGCACGCAACTATAACGACCAGAGATGAAATACATCAAATGGATGTGAATGGCCAGTGCACCTTTAATCTTTTCAGCTGTTGTTAATTTCATAATGTCTTAAACCTCTACTCGTTTAATGACGAAGCAGCCCTGAACGACTGGATTTGAACATACAAACCAGCATGACGTCATTACAAGGATATATATATATATAATATATATAATATATATATATATATATAATGAAGGGCCAGCATTAAGCGAATTGCTCCAAATTGGGCTCCATGCTATGGTAATCTAGTCTAGTCACTAAATCAATTAACTAAAATAGACCTTAACTGTGAACCTGGGGGCGGGAGGCCGGTTGGGGTGCCCAAAATGTTCCAAATTGGGCCCCGCAGCCCTGTGTAAAAAATGTGAAATGGTTAATATAACTTATACGTGCGGTGCCGCGTGCTTCCCGTTGAAATCCGTTTTGGATTGTGATCACGCTTTATATAGTACATGGGAGTGTTTCTCATCTGTTACTCTAGATCCTAACTTGGCATGTCAACCAACAGAATTTGACATGTATGGCCTAAACCATCTCCGCCCTGTGAGAGTAGCGTGCTAAATGGATCGCCCATCCACAGCTGTTTCACTCTTTTAAAAGTGCCCGTCTGGGCCCATATGCATGGAGCGGTGTTAGCGAGCCAAACCGTGGTTAGGGCGGGATTTCTGGTTTAGCGCCGAAAAGTCGCGATGCATGGAGCAGTGTTAGGCCAACACAGCGAGTTTAAAGTCAGAGATTCTAACACTAGCCCATAGCAGGTTTACAGCGGTGTTAGTGTTAGGTTAGGGCCAAATCTATTCAATGCTATCATATTTAACAGAATTACATACTCAATAAGTGAAATTTCAGCAAATTAACCCTAAATTCGAATCGATATTAACGCCGCAGCTACATCGGCGGCGATATTAATATTGTCGAATCGATGAATGCAAACAAAACAAATCGCCACCACCGCCGCCAAATCGGCTGCGATATATTAGAGCCAAATCTATTCAATGCTATCATATTTAATAGAATTACATACTCAATAAGTGAAATTTCAGCAAATTAACCCTAAATTCGAAGCGAAATTAACGCCGCCGCCAAATTTTGGTCAAATTAAACCAATAATCAAACTGATATTAACGCCGATGCCGGTTCGGCGGCGATATTGTCAAGTAGCGGTGCTCGCCAGCAACAGGCTCACCTGTAACAAGGCTGCTGGTTCCCAGCCGCCGAATCGGCGGCGATATTGTGAAATAGCGGTGCTCGCCGGCAACAGGCTCAGAGGGATTTCCCAAATCTATAAATAAATTCACGTTTAGCTAACACAAAGCGTTTAGGCCCCCATGCATATGATGTGACATACGTCGCGATGCCCCTAATAACCGGTGATAGCTACCCTGTGTTATATGGTTAACACCACACACCGCTAACACTTCTCCATGCATATGTCCCCTGGTGCCCCCACCCCGACCCCGACCCCAACCCCTATCCAACTAGTGACTCCCCAATGCCTATAACATTGGCGTCAGTGAAATAATGTTAACCATATTTAGTACATGCATATTGATCAGTGGCACATATATATATAGCTACATATATACATACATATATATATATATATACACATATATACTTTACACACATATAAATGATATACACATATATGTATATATACATGTATGCATAAACGAATATTAAACATCCCCACACTCGCAGACACACAAATGGAGATCCGAGGTATGAACTATATAATATGTCCTACTTTTAAAGACACGGACATTAGAGAAACGCACACCATTCTGTAACCATAAAGGCAATACTCGGACGTCGTGAAGTCCATTGGTACTCAAGTAACTCGCGGTATGTAGTGCTGTCACTGTCAGTGCTGATCTGGAAACCCAAGGTAAGTCATGGGCATAATGTCAACTTGGACTTGTTATTGGACATGGCTATTGTGAACCAATTTAATTATTGCCACCACCACCCTCACATGCATACACGCAATTAAATGTATGTATATATATTATATATTTATATATATATATTTGAATATACAGTAAAACCTATCTAAATCACCGACTATGCGACCAACTTTGAATGGTCGATTTAGGGAGGTGGTCGATTTAGGGAGTATTTTTTAATAATTAAAATGCTATTATATGAGTGATCGTTTGGGACCCAAATAAAGCGATCGATATAGGGGAGTGGTCGATCTGAGGAGGTGGTCGGTTAGAGAGATTTTACTGTATGTGCATGTACACATTTGTGTGTATATGAAGTATATATACATGCACACATACATATGAATATATGCATATACATATATCTGTACATGAATATATATATATATATATATATATATACTCGCATAGCTACATATACATACCCGTACATATGAATATATAGTATATGTACATATTATGTAGTATATAAAAAATATATATACGCATAGTCAGTTTGACAAGTGATTTAATTATATCAACTTAAAAAGAACCGATAATGCATGAACGTGGGTAGGTTGACAGTTATGTGTGGGGGGGGGGGGCTTTGTATAAATAAACCTGTGTTGTGGTGGTATAAAATAACTGGCATGTCCTGTTCTAAATTCACAACTCACGCTGACATATATCATGCAGTTTGATTCAGTTACCATTTGTGGACACCTCACATACACTAGTTCCCACAACATTCTAGTTTAGAAACGATCATATTGCAGCTTTTTTTCTTCTTTTCTTTGCCACTGAGATACTTCTGTTACTTCTGAGACACTGCCAACAAACAGTAATCATCAATACTGGCAGGATCTGTAGATCAACAAGACATTTCATTGGCCTCTCTCTCTCCTGGTTATCAACAACAGTAATGATCACGTCACTATACTAACCTGACAACCCCTGTACTGGCACTGATCAGTGATGGTGTGTCCAGTAGGACAGTGTCTGGTGTAATTGCTCGTAAACCAACCTTAGATCTAAGGAGCTATTTATACCAGAGCATTCCACATTGTCAAAAGTAACCAACTGCACTAAAATTGTGTCGATATACATGTAATATGTATTTGTATTTTTTTAGCCAGTTCAATTTATGGTAATTAAATAATAAATAAAAAGATATTAGCGCCTGACAAAAGGGTTTTGGGCAAGGGCCTTTGTTATAGAATACTACTACAGTGAATGCCACTATCTCCCAATTTGCACTCTTTGTCTCAGATTGAGATTGAATATTTCAGACCAATTAAATTGGCTCTGGTGATTTTGAACGGCACTGAAACCATTCGACCAACAATACAGCACCCGAGAGAAAAACATAACACGTTTATATATAATTTATATCCACATTCAGGATATAACAGAAATTTCTTACGTCGATCTGTTCTTTTCCAGCTAAACATGAACATACATGACATCAAATATGGCCGGTTTATTCTAGAATTATCATCACCATCACCATCACTGGCTTCTTATCTACAATAAGCAGCCTCAGCGCCTATATTAACACAACGGTGAGCCAGAATTTGTGCTGCAAATCCACCTTGTTCTACTAGTCATAAAACATACTGACCAGTATAGTTTACAGTTGAAACAAACCTATCTACCTCTGCACATTTATCGCCGCTCCACTTCCACACGTGCAATGTATATATATATGTATATACATATATATATATAATATATATATATATATAATATATACATATATATATGTATAATATATATATAATATATATATATAATAATATATATGTATATATACGCACTTAAGATCATAGATGCCCCATTTAGCAAAGTTACCACCAGCATTATGCAAGCTTTGAAATCGGTGGTCAATACGGTTATTCCAAGTTCCGCTGGTCCCTCAGGAAGGACTGAGGCTGTGACCCAGCATGCTGGGTCGCAGCTTCAGCTTATACACAGGAAGTTGGGGGGTTGGTGTCACTCCCGGCCTTATCCTTCCCTATAAGCCTTAGATCTCTACTTTTAAACTCATGTTTCCTGGTGGATTCTTGCCATACATTTGTTTCAAATGTAGATTGTAGTGGGAATTATACTAGCAAATATTTTTAAATTAGAGTGAGTGTGAGTGACTTGGGAGGTTACGCCATGTTGGCAACTATGACCATATTCTTAGTTTGAATTAGATTAAAAAAATACCAATTCATTAATGTGTATTCAAGCCTACACCCCCTTTGCCACTCACACACACACAAACTTCCAACATGTAAGCTGAGGCTGCGACCTGGTATGCTGGGTCGCAGCAATCAGTCCATCCTGTGGGACCGGCGGAACTCGGAATACCCGTATAGAGGGAGTGCATGTGACGTCATCACTCAGCAGTCAGCGGTCAGCCATCTTGGATTACGAGCACCCTCCCTAGCCATGTTGTGAATGCATGTAGATGCAGTAAAACAGAGTTTTATTGTGTTCTGGGAAGTTCTGGTCAGTTTACATCGAATGTGTTTACTTACAGCACTTTAGCAACAGCGTCTCAGGCCAAACTGCTCAAAACAGTGACACATAAACCAACAAATCAGTAGTAAATAAGCACAGTGTAGGCAGTTGTAAGCCTTCTGTATGTAATCCAATATGGCCACCGAAAGTTGTCTTGTGACGTCATTACACCCCCTCTATTGTGTTGCTGCACTAGGCACATACATGTGTGTATAGTTATATGAACGTGAAGTTTTCTTTTGTCAGGCTAAACCCGGAACCTCATCGTGAAGTTGAAATGGAAAATCATGAGGCTGCTGAGGACCTCTGAGCTAGATGAGTGTGATGGTCATGCATGGTCGTGTACCATGTTTCAAGCGTAAACATGAAAGTATATCACCGAAGGCGAAGTACGCAGCAGTGTGGCGCGACAGAACATTATTGTGGCAGCTCACTCTATCCTTGTCAGTCTTTGCTATAAAAAAAAAAGAATATTAAGACAAATTTAATCAATCTTTAACAAATTAAAATTTAAAAAGTTTCGGAGTTTTTACACTATGCACGCATACATTTCTTTCATATGTGCAGTCATATCTTCCCTCCATATACTGTAGTGTCGTAAAATACTGGTCACCCTCCCTGGATCCTTTTATTCCATTTGACTTTAAAGTTGCATAGTCCGATGGTTTTGAGTTTCTGTCATCGTTCTGGGGTAAATATATTAAATTGATTGTTATGATCTGCCTTACATTAGTTTGAAGTAAATTTGATTTTAAATTGTTAACTTTTGAGATAATTTGAAGTGCAAACATGTCAAATTAATTTAGGAAAGTACGCCAAAGCTCGGACACGATAGGCTTCAGCAGTAACTTTCTATTAAATTGATTCAGTATGATGCCCTTCTATGTGGTAGCAAATGTTTAATAACTTTACTGCATCAGTATCTAAGTTTGATATGGAGGATCAAATCTAGGTAAGTGTCTTAGTTTTGAAAATGTGATGCTCTATCGGATTATGCAGCTTTAATTTATCCGTATTAAAGTGTTCTATGGCCTACCATGGTGACTAGAGTCCTGATGAGAAGGGTCAGTTTGAAATCAACCTGTACATTCCCAATCGCCAGTTGTCACATCTGGTTTGTGTATGTGTGGGTTTTTTTGTTGTACATTAGTTGATTAAATGGGTGAAATTTCAATCACATACAATTGGCCGTCCTCATTCCTCTGCTCCTTGTCTTATCCTAGTAATGCCAAATGCCAGGCTAGGTAGCGACAAGTAGACCTATCAGTTTTTTAAAGTAATTGATTTGACTCAGCCAGGGTTCGAACTAGGGGGTTCTAACCCCATGACCTCCCAAAGCGGGAGGTGGGCTCTCAACTCATTCGGCCCTCCCGCTTGGTTTATATATTTACTCTTCATGGTATGTTACAGGGGGAATGCATGTGTTGATGATAATGAAAGGTGTTTTGTGTGAAATTTCAACAATAGGAACTCAATAATACAGACGTCCCCAGGCATCTCACACAAGTGGAGGTGCAAACTAAGGCGTGACACCAGGGCATTAGGATGTGTAGGACACATCGAATATGTTTAGTAAATGTGCATAATATACACGTCTGTTAAACGTCATCATCAGAAATACCACAAACTTCAAATGCAATGTTGGTCGATGGTGGATGAAAAGTGGTTGGGTGGGTGTGGAATTTCTGCATCCTCAGACTCAGAGCTCACTGCACGTTCGGAGTGCTGGTGTGAGTAGTGGCGACTGCATGGAACACGTGTCGCCCCGCCTCCCTTAAAGCTGCATAGTCCGATGAAAGCGTTAAATCTTTTCAACCAAAATACTTATCTAGATTTGATCTTGCATCTCCAAGTTAGACAGTGGTGCACTTATTAAAGTGTCTGTTGTTGCAATTTAATATAAGCTATTACTACTGAAGTATAGTTTTTTATATGCATGCCAGAATTAATGTGGCATGTTTGCACTTAAAATAGCTCCAAAGTTATCCACTTCAAATAAAAGTTACTTTAAGCTAAAGTAAGGTAAGTTTATAACTATCAACCTAATAATATATTGCATCTTTACAAAAGAAAAGACAGAAACCATCGGACTATGTACCTTTGAGGTGTGATCTCAACAAACTGGTGATGTGGTGTAATGGGTGACTGCTCGTCACACCATATACACACACCCTTCACACTCTTCTTGATATTTTACACGCATTACATATATACACATTGGTATTGCATACCACCCAGTGCTTAGTTATTTACAGAGGCTATTGGCGATTTGTTGTAAACCTAGATGATGTGGTATTTTGCGACACCAAAGTATACAAATGAGCCTGTCTCAAAAGGTGCTAACTCTTCGTTTTTTTGTCCATTGTAACGATTGACACAAAACAGCACAGAAACGGTTACACTGAAAACACAAGGACATTTGCTTCAAATCAATCTGTATTCTATTGGGATTATGAAACACCATGTAAAAAACAAATCAGTTTATCCTGAGAAAATGCGTAAGTAGATAGTATGTTGATCGTTACAATGGACAAAGTTTTGTCCCATATGGACAGTCTCAAATACATAATGCCTATATGATTGTTCTTCTAACGGGGACTTAAACTGGTACTTAGTTGATTCAGCTACAGAAGGATGCATTGATTGCAAGTGACTTTCTCCGATTTCCCAAATGCTGTCACTTGTTATTCACTCATCTAACTCCTATCTTATTGTAGACATTGTAAATAAATGTCTGGTGAAGTGTTGCCTTTCATTAGACTGTGGTGTCTCTATTGGATTTGGCTTGTTGTGATCATGAGTATGTGTATGTAAAGATTCGATAAAAACGCTTAGTGAATTCTTAGCAATGGTAATCCAGTCATAGATACGGCAAATAGCACAATGGTTCATGTCATAATAATGCTGTTTGGGTGTAGGTTATACACAATCCCAAATGTTATAAAGAAACGATTTAAAAGTTGGGAAAAAAAGAACAAAAATTAATGTCTTTTCTTTTTAAACTACACCTATATCTACTGTAGCCGTGGACAAGATCTCTCCTGTCTCTACCAGCAGCACTGCTTTTCCACCCCGTGTCATTGCTTAGCATTGGATCCAATGGTGGTTTCCACTGCCTAGGTTTTATTTATCATGAAAAAAAACTCACAAGCGGAAAACTTTAATAGCCCAATAGGCCTACTACTAATTACCTTAGTGCATGGCAATTGCAATTACCGGCGGGATGGACAATGCTACGATCGATAAGAGTTGGTTCTTACCTAAGGTATGCCATCGTCTTTGGTATAAATTAATTCCTTAGAAAACAGTTCTTTTCTTCGTCCAAAAAGAGAACAAGTGTGAAAATAATACCTCAATAGAGGATCGATTTCTGAGGTCTGTTTTCTTTTCTTCTTTTTAATTCTACCAGCAGCCATTTTTCAACATTTACAGCTTCGGGGAAACGAAACTATTTAAGGTTTCAAGTAAAGAAAAGAAAAAGAACAAAACAAGAACAAAACAAAAAAGAAGCAAACGTACATTCCTCGGATAAAACCCCTATCCACATATATATAACTTCTTCACTAAGCACAATTAGGGCCACTGGTCGGAAGAATAAGAATATATATATAATATATAGTTAAAAGAAAAGTAATGATGATAACCATAATGATAGGATACCATGATTATTCCATTCAATAATAATAACAACAAAAAAGAACTAATCAATATTTTGCATCAGCTATAATAATTATAATAGTAATAATATGCCAGGGTTTGTTCGAGATTCTCACCAACACCATTTAGCACTCACAGTTCCACCAGGGTTTAAATGAATGACCACCCACAGCAGTTGTTAACAGCAGTAAAACTACGCCTCCTCCCTACTCTCGTCCACTAGCGGGACTTGCGAGGCCCCATCCCCGGCGCCGCTGCCGGCGGCGCCGTGTGTTGACGGGACTTCAGTGATGACGATGCCGGCGGGCGTCAGATCGGCCGCCACCAACGGGTTGGCCGCCGCCTCCGCCTTGATATCATCGGGCGGCTTGGTGTGACAGACGTACGTGCAACCGCACACGTGGTAGATTAGCAAAAAGCCCAAGGCACAAAGAAGCACCGCCCCGCCCGGCCACAGCAGGGAGCACAACGGAAATGGCGCCACAGCGTCCGGCTTGCGGATGACGTTGGTGGCGTCGGCGGGGTCGTACAGGCAGGGGACCTGCAGTCCCAGGGCCCCGTGGTCGCGGTCGTAGTCCAGCACGCGCTGCTTGTTCTTGAGCGCATCCTTCTGGCAGAACGGCGTGTAGGTACACTGTCCAACAAAAAACACAGCAGCTATATTACTCTATCCGATATAGCGAATGGTAGACAGGAAGTGTGAACACTTATTTGTCTCTCTTTTTGTTTTTTTGGTACATTAGTTGTCCCAAGCAGGGGAAATCCCAGTCACAGATGACTGGGTCTTCCCCACTCCACTGCTGGTCGATAGAAAGCCCGAGCCTACACTTTTACCGACCCAAGGGATTTTTAACCTCCCACACCACATAGACATGGTATGAGAGCAACCGGCCTTTGATGACGTTGTAAGTTATACACAGCGGTGGAAATCCAAATTGGCAGAGCTGGGGGCAACTGGCTACTGATTTTTTTTTTTTTAATTCTCCAAATTTACATTCCAGTTGAAAAATATCTTACTTTCAGCACCGAGGCACTGGTCTTCCGGCCTTAATAATGATGGTGCATATGAACTATTTATGAATGGGATGATGAGATGGTATGACCAATATAGACCCGACCCCCCCCCCCCCCAATAGCCGATGTTTACTTTTTGTGCTGGGAGGGGGGGGGGGGTCGCTAAACAAACAAACAGAACAATATAGACAATAACAGGTTGAAATCAGGCATTACAAATATTATGGGGATATTATTTTGTACATGTAGACTGGAGAATAGCCATTTACATTTTAGACTCTATCATTGATTTTCTTATCATACCTGGTAGGCTATAATGTAAGCCTGCATTTGTACGCTGTCAGGAAGGCAACAGTGACTTAAAAAGTGATACTTGTTACTAGATAGCCTGGCATTCGGCATTACTAGGATAAGGCAAGAAGCAGTGGAATGAGGAAGACCAATTGTCCACGATCTAGAATTGCCCCTGCTTGAATGTTTTCAGCATGCGTGTTTTGCAATTATATATATGAGCAGGAAGTTAGAAAAATATTTAAAACTATATGGACTAGGCCCACTCTGCTGAAGTTTCCCGAGAGTTGGCTTATGCAATGACACCATCAATATCAGTGCAAAGAGCCAGATGTACATTTTGTGAACTAATTATAATTTCAAGGGGAATTGTGTCAAGGGTATTACGCTATCGTAGTAGGTCGTAGGATTTAATAGAGAACCCCTCCTTTCTAAGTCTATGATGTGCGATCTGATTGGCTATGATCATTTGGTAAGTTTAATTATACAATCCGATGAAAGCATTTTATTTTTCATAAACTAAAACACTTACTTAGGTTCGATCCTACGTGTTTAACTTAGATATGGTGCACTCATATGGGGTGTTTCCCCTTAGGAACATAAACACTCACCTCCTCCAGACATGATCTAGTTAACATAGCATTGGTGGGTTGCACTTGAGTTCAGTTTGGTAATCAGAAAAAGTGTTTTATGAGTTCATCGTGAGTTTAGAGTATATGCCATCGCCTATAATTACGAATACTGCTGGGATAGACACATAATTGGCCGCATGAGTTGAGTGTCCGTCTCCCGTGTTGGTAGATCGTGGGATTCGAACCCACAGGCTCGAACCCTGGTCGAGTGAAACCAATGACTTAAACATTTATACTTGTTGGCGCTCGGCATTATGAGGATATGGCAAGGACTGGTTGGCTCAGTGTCAGTATAATCTGACTGAGTGGGATATCAGGTCATGGTGCTGACAGCCTGGTCTCCCATTGGGGCAGCAATGGGCGTGCACTGTGACAAGTCGGTACCCATCCTGATATGACCTTCGATGTTGTCAGGACGTAAAACTCCAACAACCAACTAGACACATAACCGCCCCTCTTCCGGGTGGCTAAGCACACCGGGTCACAGCTTCAGTCTGCCCTCAGGAAGCAGCGGAATGGACGAATCGAGAAGCATAGTGTCCTGTACTTACAGACTCGGAGACCTGTGAATCCTTGAGCATGGTGGTGATGTTAAGTCCCTCGCTGGTAATGAACCAGACGTAGACTTTGACGCAGGGATACTGTGACGTGCAACCACTGCCGCACGAGCAAGACATTTGGTGAACGTTGTCGTACTCCTTGTCATGCGTCGTACAGTTGCTCTCTGTGTAATCAAGTGGTTTGTTGAAGGGTTGGAAGATGAGAATGGCCAGCACTGTAGATAAAAGAAAATACATCTCTGTTAGTTGCGTTTGTCTTGTTTTCATTTGCTTTTACATTGTTATGGTGATATTGATTCCCTCCCTGTGTTTTATTAATCGTTTACCATTAATCCAAATAAAACAGGTTGGGGGGGGGGGGTCTTCTGTTGTTTTGTTGTTGTTTGGAAAATGATATTATATTCAGCAAGTAAAGTAGGTTTTTTTTCAGGGTTTGGGGAACTGGCCTACAACTTTCATTGCTGTTAACAAGGGACTTACTTTGGTATAAGTGGAGCTATTGAGTGTTTATTTGGCTAACCATTTTGAAGCTAAATATAGTGGGTTATGCAGTTTATACTGTTTCATGGCTTTACCTGTTGTCGTCAGAAATAGGAAACTGTCAATCCCATCATTGCATGCAACATGGAGTATGGTTTTTCTACTGTAGTATTAGTTGTTACAGTGACATTGATAGGGCAATTCGGACAGGAAAGCCAGAGAGCGATATCAGTTTTGGGAAATGGAGGTTTTATTCACATAACACTCTTATACAATCTTAGTCAATTTTAGGGTAGTTTTAGGTCATAGTTAATTCATTCAGGCAACCTCCTACATCTCTGCAGAGGGCAGCGCGGGTCACGGGTTCGAAGCCACCGAGGGGGAGCCCGGAGCCAAGCCTATTTAAAAAAGAGGGTGGGTGGGTGTGGTCAAGCAAATGTTAGGTTGGGGGAACCGGGCCGAGTGCCCGAGTGGCGGAGCAGAGGCGTCCCTCTAAGTGTGGGGAGTAGAATCCAGGGGTCAGCACTGGCTTTCCCGCCGAATTAACCACAATTTGAAATTATGCGCCAATGCGTGGAAACCCCATCGCATGATATATTCAGTGCTTTCATGGACTGTATAGCATTTAATGCTACTATTTGTCAGTCATTGCATGTCATTTTTATCACCACGCAGCATAGCCCTTTCATTACTAAAACATCGAATACTCAGACTAACTCGTAGCTGCGGGATCAAAGAATGGCTGAAAGTGAAAGCATTCTAAAAAAAAGTTTAAATTGGCCAAGTTGAATTTCAAAGCTAAGACACAAATTTTATTCAGCAATCGATTCCTGGTTGAAATCATGTCCTGCACAACTTGTTACAGTGACCCGTCTTATTAAATGGAATTAATATTCCTTCTATCCAGCAATAATGTCTAAGCAATAAATGAGTACCTAAGTTAGATATATAGGATCAAATTAATGCAAGTACTTTGGTTTAGAAAATGTTCTGCTTTCATCAGACTATGCAGCCTTAACCGGAGTCACACTATGGGACTCTCCTTCTTTTTCTTCTTCTTTTTTCCCCCTTTTTTATGGGATGTTTATGCTGTCCATAACATATAAGCTCGGATGGTCGAGCTTGTGTTCAATGCTGGGCAGTTATTTGTTTGTGTTTCTTAAAGTTATAATTTGTGGTTAGTGATCTATGTTAGTTTTTTTTAATTTTCTTGACAAGAGTTTTCCTCTTTTATTTTTTTCCTACACTTAATTCTAGACTAGCCTACTCTATTTACATATTATACTTGTATGTAATAGGTGATTGGTATATGTTTGGATTCGATGTTATCTGGCTGTTTTCTGGCAGGGTTGCCTCTCATGGGCTGTCCAGTTGGTGGGCCGTGACATATCACATGCCCCGTTGTGGAGCAGCTTAGAGGGGTTTCCTGGTTTTATTTTGCACAGATATTTTTTGTATGTTTTTAGGTCAGGAATTTGTCGTTCCTTTACCATTTGGGCGTTCCATACTTTGGCAGCCATTTCCAGTGTGCTTCTTTCATGAGCTTTGATTTGGCTTACGGTCTTCCTTAATAGTTAATCCAACTGGTTTTCGCCATATTTCCCAATGAATATGGACAAATTACCCTAGATTGAGATGGATATTCATCCTTTTACTAGTGCTGTCTTTAGTACATACAAATAGCTATGTGGTTAGAGATAGTATGTGGCATAATAGTCATGATTATGAACCACAACTCTGCACAATTTCAATTCAAATGGCCCAAACCAGTAGAACTAGTGATTGACAGGTCAGTCACTATAACAACTGTTCACTCAGTGTTTATAAACAACCATCACAAGGCGATAAACCACATGGTTTGATTCAGTAAGTATCCTGATTGGCGGACACAGGAGAGGGCCATGAACGTCAACATTAGCGACATACCATGTGACCTCCTGAAATAAGACACCTGTCCCAAATAAGATAAGGGGAGTTGAGAGGCCCAGGGTCTTAGCTGGTAACCAGTTCATCCTGCCACTGAGTCTCCTGCTTTTAAAGGTGTATAGTCCGATAGTTTTAAGTTCCTGCCAGATATCTGAGATAAACATATTAGGTTGATCGTTATAATCTACCTTACTGTAGTTTGAAGTAACTTTGATTATAAATGACTAACTTTATAGATATTTGAAGTGAAAATAAGGAAAGTTAATTTTGGCACGCATGTCAAAATGCTGGGCACCATAGGCTTCAGCAGTAATAGGTTTAAGAACATTGACTTAGCATTCCTTTCTATATAGCAACACTATCTAAGTTAGGTATCTGGTATCAAATCTAAGTAACTGCTTTGGATTTGAAAATTTGGTAATATCATCGGACTTGACCCCTTTAAGTAGGCCTACCATCACCTTCTATAAGTGAGGAGTGCCATTGATACAAATCTTTGTTTGGTGTGGTAGATAAATTCTTAGAACGGACGAGTGATGGAGGCACGAGGCAGTATGGAGGTCTATTGGTATATATTTTTCACCCCCCTCCCCACTCCCACCAGGATATCTCTTAATCTAGAGGCCCTGAAATGCCATTTTCAGCCATTCCAGGGAGATTACATACAGTCGTGTTGTTTTTGTGTTTTTGTTGTGTGGTTGTTTTTTTCGGGGGGGGGGGGGGGGGGGGGCGGGGGCGCCCCCCCCCCCACCTAGCTACGGCCTACTTACCGACCAGCATGGCTGCGGTAATGACCCCGAACGTGAAGAAGGTGACGTAGTAGCACATGATGGTCATCCGGCGGTAGCACGAGAAGGGGCAGCACCCGAACAGACGCCCGAGACATCGCTTCTCCGAGTCGCGCTGGATCCACTCCTGCGCGATGTCCTGCTCGCGGGCCGACCACTGGTCCGTGAACATGGTGCCGGAGGCCGGGCCGCCCACCTGTCGACAGGACACACACGGTGAGAGGGAGCTAGGGACTTGGCCATTTTATGACAGTGAGGGGGTAGCCGTTTTATGACAGAGAGGGGGTGGCCCTTTTACGACAGAGAGGGGGATGGCCATTTTATGACAGAGAGGGGGTGGCCATTTTATGACAGAGAGAGGGTGGCCATTTTACAACAGAAAAGGATGGCCCTTTTATGACAGAGAGGGGGTGGCCCTTTTATGACGGAGAGGGGGTGGCCATTTTCAAGCAGACAGGGTGTGGCCCTTTTATGACAGAGATGGGGTAGCCATTTTACGGCAGAGAGAGGGTGGCCATTTTACGACAGAGGGGGTGGCTGTTTTATGACAGAGAGGGGCTGGCCATTTTACGACAGAGTGGGTGGACATTTTACGACAGAGAGGGGGTGGCCATTGTACAACATGCCGGAAACTGGCAGACTAGTGTTCATCGTGAACATCAATTTTGCTTTGTTTTAAAGCAACAAACAATAAATATCATTAAAGACTAGTGCATATCGATAAACCCTCCGCCTGTTCCTTATTGTAGGGTGAGTGATTGATGGTGATCTTATGTCATACAGGCAACTAAGGCTAGATGCACAGCGAGAACCTTTTTTAAGGCAACAATGAAATCATTAAACACTAATTGCACATATGAGTGTGTGAGCATGGGTGTGTGAGTGGATGTGAGTGGTTAGTAGATGAGTGGGTGAGAGTGATTGGATGAGGTAGTGGGTGAGTGAGTGATTGTGTGGGTGAGTGAGGGTGGATGGGTGTGAGCGGGACAGTGTAAGTGACTGTGTGGGTCAGTGAGTGAATGGGTCAGTGAGTGAATGGGTCAGTGAGTGAATGGGTCAGTGAGTGAATGGGTCAGTGAGTGAATGGGTCAGTGAGTGAATGGGTCAGTGAGTGAATGGGTCAGTGAGTGTGAGTGTGTGGGTGGATCAGTCAGTGATGGTGATCTTACATCATGTCAGCAACTAAAACCTGGTTGAGAAATGAGCAGAGCCCATTTCAAATCTAATACCCCATCAACTTATTATGCACTTCCTATAATCGTGGATTGACATTTTAGCGCATTTCTTTGTGGGAACATTTGAATTTGTTGTATTTATGGTGTACCTGACTTAATCAAATACATTCTACTGATTATTTACAAAGTTTGTTTATCACATTATTGTTGCTATCATTGTTTCTACTATTGTTGCTTGACAACTATGTTCACGTAAAAAGGATCTAATCAGATTGTTTTCGTGTGTTGCATATGTCTTCTCTAAAATCTTTTGTCCAGCCACAAGGCCACCTCCCACTACATAATAACTCATATTGAACCGCTTTGATCGGGAATCGGACATTCCACTTCTAACTGTCAGCCTACTTATTCGTGGATTGCGTCAACATGGTTAAATCAGGGACCACGGAGGGGGGGGGGGCCTCAGGGGTGAGATCTAATAAAGGAGTGGCAGTCGGTTGGAAGGAGTCGATAAAGTTGCTCAACACCGGTGTACAGGTTCAGAATTTAGAATGTTCCCAATATGTGAACAACAATAGATTCCAGACATGTGTGGTGTAAAGTATCCATTATAGGAGCGCACATAACTTATTACATCATAACAGTAATATATATATATATGGTTTGTTTGTTGGAGTTTTATGTCCTGGCAACATCCAACAGGTACCGACTTGTGACAGTGCGCACTCAATAGCAACTTTATAATTTCACCCCACTGGGATACCAGGTTGCCAGCACCATGACCCAATTTCCCACTCAGTAACCTTATCGTGACACTGAACTAAACAGTCATTGTCCTATCCTATTAATGCCAAATGACAGGCTGAGTAGTGACACATATCAATTTTGTAAGTCATTGGTTTGACTCGACCAGGGTTCGAACGCACGACTTTCCATACTTGAAGCCTGCGCTCTAACGATTCGGCCATCACATCCGATATATATATCCTCCGGTGCGACTGACGCTGGGCTAATACACCCAGTGGAGGTGAGGAGGGAAGGTGGAGCCACCGGTACAGTGTTGGTCTTATGGAGTATAACAAATAATAATAATAATTAACCCTTATGTATATTTATACTCGCATAATTCATTATACATCACACATATATATATAGGCTGTATAAGAATTATACGAGTATAATAATCCAGAATTCTATACCATCCTAACACCCACCCACCAGTCATCAGGTGGTTGAGCCTCAGACTACTCATCTACTGCTTAAGCTTCAACTCTGACGGTGGCGCCACCACTCGCCTGTTCACTGACCTACTCACTAAACACCGAAAATTATATATATATATATACATATATATATATATATATATTTCTATATATATACATATATATATATATATATATATAATATATATATATATATGTGACTAGAGATTTTACTGCTGTGCCAAATCAGTTTACCTTCCCTAATTATTGTCTACACCAATATCCTTATTTTCGATCCACATGAATACAGACATACATCTCCGTGGTGTGCCAGTGTGTGTGGCCGATAGTTTTGTTTCTTCGCTAGGCTTTTACATCCCAACACCAGCCAAAGGTTGTATCAGGGCGAGTACCGACTTATGACACGACGCGTTCATGGCGACTTTATAGTGCCACCCCATTGGGAAACTGGGCCGTCAGCACCATAACCTGATACCCCACTCAGTCGCATAACCCCTGATATTTTTTACGGGTTTCCCTCAATGTGTACAGTCCATAGGATTTTGTAAGGAAATCTCCATAAATGCAACCTCCATTTTTTAACACTACATGACCCAAATGGAAATTTTACCTTATTTTTTCTTCTTTTTAGGCAATAGATAATATTTCCTATTTTTAACATTTTAAAATATTTTTAACTATGGTTTTCACAGCGTTATTCCTTACAACCTTTCCCATTCAGGAAACTTTAATCCAGAGATGCATTCCCACTCTTTTGTGCATTTTGTTATTTCAACCATCAATTGGCCCATTTTCGTGAGACAGACTCATATATATATATATATATATATATATATATATATATATATATATATATATATATGTGCATGCTGTGCAGTGGTGCTAATAGGATCAGACATGCATTCGTGTAATATGTGAAAGTATTTATCCTGATGGAATAATCTTACGCCACAGACGCATACGTTGGTAGTGGAGTGAGCTACTCTCTGAAGCGGAATACCAGTCACCTAATACACCACTGTCTTTCCTGATTCAACTGACATCACGTGACATGACGTGGCGTCACGTGATTCGATATATGTCCCATTCAAAACCTATGAATACACCCAAGCATACAAATAGTCACTGAAGACAACGTGACGCCATGACGGCAGTTAACACAGTAGTTCTTGCTGTTGTATTTGGGAAGGGGAACATCTTTCTATCGGGACAAGACGGGATGGCCGAATGAGTTAAGCATCCGTTTTCTGCTTTGGTAGATCGTGGGATTGTAAACAAACCATGTTCGAGTTAAACCAATGACTTATAAAGGTATACTTGTCACTTCCTAGCGAGGCGCTCGGCATTATTAGGATATGCCAAGGACTCGTTGGCTCAGTGTCAGGGTAATGTGAGCGAGTGGAATATCAGGTCATGGTGCTGGCGGCCTGGTCTCCCGGTGGGGCAGCACTATAAGGTCGCCGACTGTATTATCGCCCATATTATATCCAACTATTTCTTGTTTGAGTTTCTTGTTCTAGCAACATCTAAAGTCATAAAATAACAGGATTCGAACTAACAAATTGTTGTCCTACACCACCGATTCCATGGCATTTTATTTAACGTTATTCGGTAAAAAGATTTAAAAATCGCGGAAATCCGCGAAATCACGGAACCATTTCATACCTGCTTTCTAAAAATGTGCTGTTATATCCGGTATCTATTACATCTTATAGATATTATATTTTCTTGTAGTATTGTCCTGGCTTCTGTGGTGTTGGGTATTATCCAGTGGATTAGTTCTGAAGTCCTTCAAGAACACAAATTCTTGCCGCTACCACCAGAGGGCAGGTTGGTGGCAGAAATAGTCTATTGTTGTGGCAGAAGTACAAAAAAGTAATGCAACTAAAGCGGAGTAATGGTATCCCTTCAATGACCGAAGGGGGGGGGGTTATCCTTTTATTTTAATCTTTAGAATAACACATTCGTCAGCGCCGAGTCGAGTCAAACCAATGACATACACAATTTATACTTGCGCTTCCTAGTCTTATTTTCTTCTTTTTTTGGATGGGATGTTTATGCTGTCCATAGCATATAAGCTCGGATGGTCGAGCTTGTTTTCAATGCTGGGCAGTTATCGGTCTGTGTTTCTTAAAGTTATGGTTTATGATTAGTGATCTATGTTATTTTGGTGGTGGTGGTGGGGGGGGGGGGGGTTCTTGGGAAGAGTTTTCCACTTTTTCCCCCCTATACTTAATTTTAGACTAGGCTACCCTATTTACATATTATAGGCTTGTACTTCGTAGTTGTAGTCTGGCGCTCAACATTATTAGGATAGGGTAAGGACTGGTTAGCTCAGTGTCAGGATAATGTGACTGAGTGGGATATCTGGACGGGCATTGACTTCTGACAGAACGCACTCATGGCGACTTTATAGTGCTGTCCCATTAGATCATGACCTGATATCACACTCAGTCACATTTGCCTGATACTGAGCAAACCAGTCCAGGTTGGGTAGTGATAAGTGTCAATTTTGTAAGCCGTAGATTTGACCTGGCCGTGGTTCAAGCCTATGCCCTCCCCCACGCAAAGCGAGCCGTCGCTCTTACATATTAGTCCATCCGGGAGGTCTATTTCGTTGAGAAAGACATTGTATTACCTATTTAAGAATCAATCGTCTCTTACCGAATTGGAGTTCATATCTCCACATTTTGGTCCAGCAGGCATAGGCAAATTCACAATTATTCTAAGGATGCTTCATGATATATTTCTCCGGGGTTTCATGATATATTAATTTCATGATATAATAATTAGTGGCATATTAGTTTGCAGAGATGTTCTACTTTTATTCCATAGAGAAACCGTGTGTGTGGGTGTTCCCTATTTATATAAACATATGTCACTGTACTTATCATATCATTGAGGAGGATTCTATGCGGAATGAGGAGGGGGATTGGATAGAAAATTAGAACCTCGATCACAAAGGATACCGCCTAGCTTAGGCCATATATAACTTACACGGAATAACTACTCTCAAAACGTGCAAATTCTAAATAGCCACATTTCATGAAGGTGCTTGTGAATATGATAATTTTTCTTGGTCATTTTAGCCCACCTCTGAGTTAAAAGTGCATCCCGCACCAAATCACACATTCGTTATACTACTTACTGCGAGTAGTATATGCAAAGCGGTAATGCCGACATGTCCACATTTGGCAGAGCGTCATTATGTTTACCCATCCTTTGCTTACCAGTACTGGTAACAAACTGCTATTGTAACTATAGTATGCCATTTTTATGTGTACCATGATACCACGTGGTTAGTGTTCATAATCCTATCCTAACGTACCCGCTGCCTAGCTATACTCTAAACGGACGCGGTGGCCGATTCAGTGGAGTTCAGGCTTTGAGTGCGGAAGGTCGTGAGTTCGAATTCCAGTCGAGCCAAGCCAATGACATAAAAAAATTGGTACTTGGCACTTCATAGCCTGACGCTCGGCATTGCTAGGATAGGGCAACGACTGGTTAGCTTAGTATCAGGATAATGTGACTGAGTGGGATATCAGGTCATGGTGCCAGCAGCCTGGTCTCCCACTGGGGCAGCACTATAAAGTTACCATGAGCGTGCACTGTCACAAGTCGGTGCGCGTCATGATATCACCTAGATGTTTCTAGGATTTCAAACCACAACAAGCAAAACAAAAGCTGGTTATTAAGCGCCCAAATATGACATTTGGTGTGATTGGTTGTTGTTGGAGTTTTGCATCCTGGCAACAACTATGGTCATATCAGGATGGGTACCGACTTGTGACAGTGTGCACTCATGACGACTTGATAGTCCTGCCCCACTGGGAAACCAGGCTGCCATGACTTGATATCCCACTCAGTCACTCAATCCTGACACTGAGCCAACCAGTCCTTGCCCTATCCTAATAATGCACAGCGCCTGGCTAGGAAGCGACAAGTATCAATTTTCAAGTCATTGGTTTGACTCGACCAGGGTTCAAACCCATGGGTTCGAATCCGACGATCTACCAAAAAGGGAGAAAGAAGCTCAACTCATTCGGCCATTCCGTCTGGTCTATTCGGTGTGGTGTTGTGGAGACTACGGAGTCTGTCATGAAATACCCCCCCCCCCACACACACACCCCGCTCTTCCATCTCATTGATTACTCACACATGACACCTACATATTGCTTCAGCACATCTGGCACAGAGGGCATAGCCTACATCTAAATATGGATCGCACTCTGTAATATTCACACACATAGAGATCACCCAGCCACCTCCAGCCTCCTTTTGAAATAGAACACTGTGCACGTCAACCTAGTTCTGCATTATTTCCGAGCCAGCCGTCTGGGTAGCCTACCGGTCGGCGGAGCGGGTTTTGTTGTCTTCTTGTAATAGAAACTGGTGACGAACGTGTGGATATGCTCTATGCTCCGTCTCTAGCATCGCACCTGTTTGTCCTCATTTTACACCTGCTGGTCTCGTTCTGGAACTTGGGGAGGGGGGGAGTCGGGGGGGGAGAGGGGGGGGGGGTGTCGCCGTGCCTGGAAATTAATCACCCAGAAAACCATAACCAATAATGCGTCAGTATAGTGGGAATGTTATCTTGGGTTGGTTTACTTGAAACACACTATAGTACTTTAGTAGGCCTAGTTGCTGATTTTAGCCGAACCTTGTCATCAGCGAGTCTTTACCGTGTACGGAAATATTTTGCAATGTACCAACTGTTTTTGTCTCACTTGACTCTTCTTTGATTACAAGACATCTGCTATGTCAGGACAATATTGATTTTGTTTCAGGTGTCCCGTGAAGACTGGCAGTGGCATTACTACTTCTTTTTTTTTGGTACATTAGTTGTTTAAGCAGGGGAAATTTCAATCGTGGACGATTGGTCTTCCTCATTCCACTTCTCCTTGCCCTATCCTAATAATGCCGAGCGCCTGGCTAGGAAGCGACAAGTATCAATTTTTAAGTCATTGGTTTGACTCGACCAGGATTCGAACCTCCGACCTCACGATCTATCAAACATGGGAGACGGACGCTCATTCGGCCATCGCGTGTTACATGCACACCTGTATTGAGCCTTGATGTGTACCCAGTCAGAGATGATTAACTACATGGCCGTGATGGGGAGGGGCGGGTAGAGCTAATTTAAGCCGCCTTTATTTACGTTGCATTAATTTATTCTCACGCACACAATTACTCTACACGCACTAGGCATAGATCTATATAATGGACCGTTTCTCCCATTAACCTACACCCGTTGGCTCACCGATTAATATACATAAAGGAACAGCGGAAATTTGGTTAAAGAGGGAATTAGATCGACTCTTTAAAGCATTTCTTTAAAGCATGACTAGAATTACGGTAAATTTGCAATAATAAAGAATAAGAAAAGTAAGCCAATTCTGTCTAATTTAAGTGGTTTTATGCCGGCACCCGTCACAACGCACGGTACGTTATAATTCGTGTTCGGTATGTGTAAGGCCTAGACTATATAGACTGCTTTCATTTAAAATGAAAATATTAGTATTGAGGCAGTGCCGATGGGATTTAGATTGATCGAAGAGGTATTTTCTTTAAAATAGTTACCATATTTCTCCCCCCCCCTCCCCACCCCAACTTTTTAATTTGATGCTGTTCCTCTGTTATCTCCAGTCAATCATATATGATGACAGAGACAGTCCAGGTAAACATGTAAAATTTAAGACCTAAATGCACTGGGATTGGTCGGACTGCTTCACTGGTCACAGCTGGTCCAGTGTATTATTAACAACCCCACCCCAACAACATAATTCATAAACTCACATAACTAACTGCATACAGAAGATAACTTCTGCTTACATTCTAAATACTATGTAAATACTCACATTGATCTGACTAATATTGATCTAGTTATATGACACTACTGTACCATATTGTTATGGAACTTTTGGGTTTCAGAATTTCATTGTGTTACATGATGCAAATTGTGTAATCAACAGGTATTGTACACCTTATTCTATATACCTTTTGTGTAAATAACCCTGAATTGAAAAATGGCTGGAAGACCAGTGCTTTGGCACTGACAAAAGACTTATTCAGCAGAAAAAAACATATTTACCAAAAGAAAAATGTGTGGTTGCAATAGCTGACATAAAGGAGGTGCTTATTGTTCAGTTCCAAGCACCTACTAAGCTTACCTTAGAGACGTAAACGATTGCGGGTGTTGATAATGCAATAAATTAGAGCCTGTAGGCCTACTAACGCAACCATTCTAGACCTGGACACATTTGTTCGTGTGAGAATAGATCTACATTTGAGAACATCCAGTAAATTGATGGTGAGCTTTAGTTTTTCTTTTAAAATATATTTGTTAAATACTGTGCTTGATTCATAATGCAGTACGTTTTAATGTGGAATACTACCATTCTATCATGTTATTCGTGTGTGTCATCGTGTCCTTTGTAACCATTATTCCCCCTCTGGCTGTGGCCTTTGACATACACGTGAGGGCAGGGTGTATTCCCTCTCCCCCTCTCGACGTATATATATATATATACATATATATATATATATATATATATATATATATATATATATGAGTAAAACCTCTCTAAATCGACCGACCTTGGGACCCACTTTAAGTAGACTATGTAGAGAGGGGGTCGCTTTAGGGAGTTAGAACATGGTTACAATGGAATTGTTGGGACCCAAATAAAGCGATCGATATAGGTGAGTGGTCGATATGTGGAGGTGGTCGGTTAGAGATGTTTACTGAATATATATATAGTTTGTGACATATCATGTTCATGTGCTCTGGACCATATATTTAGTACATAGATCACATGGATAGTCAGTAATTCATGTTTTATTTAATAATTAGCTGGTTATAAGGGCACAACCTGTCTATTATATATACATTTATATACACATGTTGCGATAGATCATGGACACATACTCTGTGACATATATTTAGTGTGCGATGACATGGCTAGTCAGTAATTTCGGTTTTTATTTTAAAATGAGTATATATATGGCTATATAATCTTATATCTCTATCTCTCTATATATATCAGCTAATTATTAAATAAAACATGAATCACTGACTAGACATGTGATATGGTACAGATCATGTACACATGATCTGTCAAAAGAATGTATACATAACCGATATTATATATATATATATATTCCTCATGTGTATGCCTTAGGCCATATATATATATATATATATATATATATATATATATATATATACAGTAAAACCTCTCTGTACCGACCCCACCACAGATCGACCACTCCCCTATATCGATCGCTTTATTTGGGTCCTAACAATACCATTGTAAGGATATTTTAGCTCTCTAAACTGACCACCTCCCTAAATGGACCACTTAAAGTCGGTCCCATGGTCGGTCGATTTAGAGAGGTTTTACTGTATATCTCACAGTTTTGATTGATCACATATTCGAATTCACTACAAATACATATACACACTATATAGAACATAAACGGCTAGAAACTTAATACCATTACTAATATAGGATCTGTAGCACGTGCGACCTTTCTAGGCGGATACACAGGACGGTCAGTTGCATATTCGGCTCAAAACGGGATACCTTGCTGGCTTTTCTGTTCTGTGCAATGTGTTTGTGCCAATTGCTAATCATAATAATGTGAGGGGGTGGTGTCGGAAAACTATGCCACCTGGCTGGGGCGCTGGGTGGAAACATAGGTTGCGTTGTTGTCCCGTATAGCATGCATTTAACGCTGGCCACTCAATGAGCGGCGGGGTGTGACTGGAAGGTCAGAGCGGACTGACCGACCAGCCCTTATCGTAATCCTATTTTCACCCCATAGTACCATTGGGGGTTGAGGGGGGGATATGGGGGAGTGGGGGGTTCCCACACCCACAGCTATAGCCAGGCAGGGCATGGGTGGTGTGGGGAGGGAATATCCCTCAGTGGTGGTGGTGGCGGCGGCTTTGGAGGAGAGGCTGGGCAGGCACTCCATAATGCCCACCACGCGCCATGCCCGGGAGGAGGAGTGATGACTGTGGCATAGTACCATAGCACAGCATCACGGGCGGAACGACCGTGTGAGCTGCAGCGCACATATAGGCTAACCCAGGCAACACTGCCCCGGTTCTATTGCGGGCCAGACGGGCCTGCCGACCGCCGACCACTGCCCCGTGCCCGACGCTCCGGAATCCTACCAGCTTCATGTAAATAGATGATTCCCCTCCATGAAGGCCGGGCCACTGTAAGGCGATAATAATATGGACGCGGGTTTCTGTGGGCTGGTCACCAGGGCGGAGAGGCGGGGTGTGGCGGCGGCGGCGACGGCGGCGGCGGCGACGGCAGTGATGATGCTGGTGGTAGTGGATGCCACTTACCTCGGCTACTGTCGGGTGGACGTTGTAAACCACCAGCTGGGGGTGATCCGGAGCTAGACACGGCGGTATAAGGTCGAGTGGGTTGTGTTATTGAGGTAGCCCGACGTGCAATCCGCAATGTCTCATTTTGGATCCATCCCCCTTCCCCTTCCGTCGTGTGCAGCGCTCTGGTGACAGTGGCGCTCCTATGTCTACTACTGCTGGTGGCGGTATGGTGGCAGTGCTGCTTCTGCTGCCGCCGCCGCCGCCGCCGCTGCTGTTGCCGGGTCTTCCTCCCGCCACTCCGACGGTGTTGGTGCTGCTGCTGCTGTTAGTGCTGGGTGCCTTAGCTGCTGCTGCTGCATTCACTCCTGCTGCGCATGGCGTTATAGTTCAGTAGAGTGTTACCTGCCTAGAGCTCATACTCATAGCTAAATGTATCAATGCTATCTCATAGCCACCCATGCATGTTCACCAATGAAACCAAACTCCATCTTATTAAAAGCCAACAAAACGAATGTGATTCTCTGTGGCGATTCTCTCTCAATACAAGTACAAATGGATCATTTAGCTTCTTGTCTTGCAACACTTCTAGGCACTTCATCAGAAGCAGTCCGGTATTTACATTTTAGTGCAGGAGGTAGTCATCCAGAGACTTGCAATTTCCTGCATATATAATTTCAATAGAAGGCGCACTTTAGGCCCTGTACGGCAAAGTTTACATTATAAATACTTAGAAAGGATAGGTGGAATTGCATAATTTATAAAGTATAGATTAAATGCCCCAATTCACTATTATTGAAAGGTTGATTGGTTGTTGAATTTTTACGTCCTAGCATCTAAGGTCATATTAGAACAGATACCGACTTGTGACAGTGCACACTCATGGTGACTTTATAGTGCTGCCTTACTGGGAAATCAGGCCCCTTGCCACCATGACCCAATATCCCACTCAGTCACATTATCCTGACACTGAGCTAAACAGTCCTTGCCATATCCTATTAATGCTGAGTGCCTGGCTAGGAAGCAACAAGTATCAATTTGATAAGCCCGCGCTCTGCCGATTCGGCCACTGCATCCAGTACATTGTTCAAGCAGGCTTGTGATACTTTCCTGTAGGGTTATATGGAACCTTTCTATCACATTCACAGTAGATTGCTTGTTCAAAGCCCTCCTTTTAAATATGGTGCAATGCTATTTCAAAGAAGAACTCTGACAAGTTCTATGGTTGCTTCCCAACCTATGTCCACTCTTACCGCTGAGAAGGGGCAGTAGGACTGAAAGGATGTAATAGTCACAGCTTGACCACAGTGGCCCTTGGTCTTGGTTGGGTTCTAAATACCTCTAAGATAATGGGTAGTTTCAACATAAACAAATTATGACTGGATATATTGGATTATAATAATTATGGATAAGTAAGATTGTGTTGGTCATGTTACTGTTCCTTTAAACACTGTACATTCTGCATTGGGTCTGTTAGCCGGTTAGTCACTACACAGCAGCAAATGTTTAGTAGGTGCACCAGATTCTAAGTTGGATATGTATAATCAAATCTAGATAAGTGCTTAGATTTCTGATACTTGATGCTTTAACTGGACTAAGCAGCTTTAAGCCAATCACCCAGCAGCTTTAGGGCTGTCATATCTATGTGGACCTCATTAAACATCACCATCAATTTGTCTTTGCCATAGCTGTCTGGCCATTTTAACTGAGTTTACTTAGCCAAAGAAAACAGTTAACCGCAGATCGAAAGCAATGGCATTTGTCACATCCATTAAGAACCATATTATGATCAGTGTAGGGAATTGTCCAAGAGCAGAGATCTGGAGCAAATGAATCGAGCTTTTGATATAGTGACTGGTGTGTATAAATTGCATAGTCCAGTGGTTTTAATACTTTTTTTTGTTTATAGATAAATAAATATATAAGCTTGATTGTTATAATCTATATTACTTTAGTTTGAAGTAACTTTTATTTTGAAAGACTATCTGTTTTTGAATAGGTCCTTATTAATATATGCGGCGCGGCATTCAGCTAGTTTTTCAGCATCAGCTAATTTGACCCTCTGATTTGCAAATAATGTTTCTTAAGCTTCAATGTAAGAGGGCTCCGAACGAAAGTGGCATTGCAAGCACCAAGGGAAGATGAAGTTCACGGTGGTACACCATGTTGAGCAGCTGAATAAACAAATCAATTGTAGAAGTATATATATTGCTTCCATAGTCCAACTCGAACTGGACCAAAGTTCGGTACAGGAACAACGGAGTGTCTGTCTGCTCATAAGTCTGAACTGGTCAGCATCTTTACAATATCTATAATTTTCAGGAATTGCACGTTAAGGGAATTAATATTTGGTCACCTAATTTAGTAATTAGGTCTAAAAATTAGGTTTCTTCGACAACGTAAATTACACCTCTATCCATTGTCAGTTCTAATTCTGAATGCAACCAGCAAAGCTAGCAGAAATTCTAGCTTTGAAAATGTAATGCCATCCAGGACTGCATCCTATTAATAAAAGGTTGCAACTGTTTCTCGAGGACTTTCATACAAGAATCACCACAGCAAATCATGAAATCAGCCACATAAATACTACAGCCCCCCCTCCCTGTTAACAGCATCCTACTCAAAAAGATTACTGCATTGGGGGAAGGGGGGCATCTATCAATATTTATAGAATATTACCTCTAGATTTCATTAATGTGCATTGGTCATGTTGTTTGGCTGCGTTACGAGGAACCGATCCCCATACCCACCGATCACTGAATTACAACACCACTGCCATCTGCTGTGTTCTTATGACACTTTCAACCACTTCCGATCGACGATATTGCAACTCCCCGTCCCTACTCTAGGCGGTGCCACAATCGTGACCCACCAACTGGTGAGTACTCAGTGAACCCAATAACATTAACACCTCCGGTAGTCTCACCCAGCTACCAGCACTTCTCCACCAAATGCCGGACCACCAACACCTCTATGCCTATTTTGACCGCCCACCCATCCCTGCACTCAAAAACCATTAAGCAAGGGTTGATTGCCAGGGTCGTGGGAATTGAACCCTTGACCTCATGACCCCATTACTTGAACTTTGACCTCATTACCAGTAACCCCATGACAACTCTCCCACTCCTATTGACACTTCTATCATTTGACCTATTATATTATACCCATTTGACCTTGATGTAACATTCACCCCATTCCATTGACTGCCCTTGACCTTAGCATTACTATCTTGACCTATTTCTCCTTACATGATTTCACATTGGTAAACACCCCCCCCTCCTATTAATACATTACTTCGATACATTAATTGCAAATCACCTAACCACATCGACCTGTTCTGCTCTTCACAATTCATGCCAATTTATTGTGGTTTTTTTTGGTGGTTTTTTGGTGATGGGTGTATTTATGCTGCCCGTAACAGTTAAGTATAATGACTTGTTTTTGCCGCTAGACAGTAATTGTCTCGTGACTCCCCTTCTTTATATCACTTTCAGTTGTGTTTGTAAGCATTCTCTCACATCCCCCAAACCTCTGTGAGTTTGTTCGTTCTACAATTAAATAATTGTTTGGTTACCAATAGTTAATTTCTCTGAATGTCTTCACCTTGCTGTGTTAGTGGTTATTAGGTTTTGATTTTAAGTTTAAAGTTCACCTTTTGTATGTAAAACTTTGCTTGAATTATCAGTGAACTTTCTATTTATTTATTTATCTTTCTTTTTCGTTTTTAATTCATTTTATTTGTTGTTGTCATTAGTCTAACAGTGCATTTAGCTCTCTTTTGATTAATGTTTTACAAGTTTCTATTGTCCCTGTATTTCTTCTACTCCCAGTGTATTCCATTCCCTTGCCTTCATGTACTCTGTACTCCTCTCATACGATCTGTTTTTGGCTCTATTTCTTATCAGTCTGGGGCCATCACTACCTCTTGTTGCCTTTTTTGTTACCTGCACCCTCCCAGGCTTCCTTGTCTCCCTGAATGCTGCTATTTTGAGATGTGCTTTTCTCCTGTCATTTAGTGTGTTGACTCTTTCTTTCCTATGGTGATCATCAGGTGGGTGTCTATGTTCCACCTTCAGACATATCTTAAGTGCTCTATTTTGTAGTCTTTGTAGTTTATCCAACATATTTTTGTTACCCCCCATATATATTACATCACCATAGTCGAAATATGGTAGTATCATACCTTTATAGATTTTAATAGTCATATTTGTAATTAGGTATTTTCTGGTATTCGCTAATATCCAGATTTTGTGGTTTGCCTTCTTGATAACTTCTTTCATGGTAAGAACTTTTCCTCCCAAAATTATTGGCTCCTCATTGCCATAGTTGATTTTCCCCCTGCCAAACACTAGGACCTTCAACTTCTTGTGGTTTATGGACATCTTGTTGGAGCTACACCAGTTATCTAAAGCTACTAGTTTCTCATTTAGCTTATCTCTGTTCTCTTTTCTGCTATTGCTTGTTGTGTAATTACCATACTATAGTTCCTTGTCGTGTTGTCAAATTATGCAACATGTCTAATATAGCGATATAGCGAATGGTAGACAGGAAGTGTGAACACTTATTTGTCTCTCATTTTCACTTGAGTGCAAGTAAATAAGCAACACAAGGAGTAATTAGTAGCCTGTCGTGAATAAGGGGTCAAATTTCCCTGGATCATCAGCCCATGCTTTTTCTAATCTATTCTTGAATGAATTAATTGACTCCGCATCAATAACATTTTGTGGGAGACTGTTCCATATATTTATGATCCTGTTTGAGAAACTATGTTGCCTTAACTTTGAAATGGCTGTGGGTTTTACTAGTGAATGTGTGTTCATAAGAATATTGCAGCAAAACAATCAAACCCAATGTCACAAGTCAATACCCATCCAGACCTCGGATATTATTTCAAATGTTGTTGGAACTAAAACCTTATGTGTTCGCTTGGCATTTTATCCTAACAATTGTGCAATTAAAAACTTTGTAATCTCATACCAGGGGTCGCCTAGATAAAATATTCACCCCCAACTGAATAAATTCGGCAAAGATGACCTTGGAATGAATCAACTTTAAACAAGCTGTGGATGTCCTTGTTCCAGTGTGCAGTATTTATCGATATTGGCATAGAGTTGTTGAACTGGGAGAGAATGTTATGGAAGGTTTGCCGACAAAAGTTCACAAGATAAAAGCTCACAAGACAAAAGCTCACACCCTTAATGAAAAAAAGACAAAAGCTCACAACAATTAATCTTTCTAATATTATATACATATAAATGTCACAGGTGTATAACAAGCTGGACTATCTTGAAATGTATTTCTTAAGGGACTGGTCATAGGCGTTTTCTTTTGTTTTCCATTAAAACAAAGGACCAAAATTCACCCTAATTGTCAACTTTCAAAAGGACATAACTTTCTTCATATTTGTCCTAGAATATTTAAAGACTATTTTAATATTAATTCACAGTTTTTTCCAATGGAACCGGATGCGGTGGCTGAATCGGTAGAGTGCAGGCTTCCCGGGCAGAAGGTCGGGAGTTCGAATCCCATGCGAGTTAAACCAATGACTTACAAAATTAATACTTTTTGCTACCTAGCCCAGCGCTCAACCTTTTTATGAGGGTAAGGACTAGTTAGCTCATTGTCAGGATAATGTGACTGAGTGGGATATCGAGGCATGGTGCCGGCAGTCTTATCTCCAAGTGGGGCAACACTATAAAAGTTGCCATGAGTACCCATCCTGATATGACCATAGATGTTGTTAGGACATAAAGCCCCAACAAACAAAAAAGCAAACAAATCTGTCCATTAGCAGCCTACCAGTTAAACTAAAACTCCAACAAACAAAACACGCAAACACCTCTTCCAATGGTACCAGTTATAATACAATACTTTTAATATTTTTGTCATATAGGCCTACTTAATGTGTGATTCAGGAGGTGTGAACTGAGGTGTAGTAGGTGAGAGCAACTGACTCTGGGAACACCTCTGATTCAGCTTGTGAGCTTTTGTCTCTTTTTTACAATAAGGGTGTGAACTTTTGTCTTATGGGCTTTCATCATGGAACGTTTGTGGAGTTAACCTAGTTTTCGAATCCAGATGGCATGAATGTGGAAATGGTCAATTCAATCATTCCCTGCTAATGTTACTAATACCATCTAACTAGTACTACTTTCAATTTAGCAAAGTTCTAACTAACACTTGTCTAATATTATTCCACAAGCTCTGGGTTTGCTAAGAAATTCCTTATTTGCCACTGGTCCCAAATCAAGAGCAGGTTTTGATGCCAGTATGAATGCATCAGCAATGAATTTAATGGGTCTTGAGTTGTAGTAAAAACAGAATATTTTGGTGGTGTAATAAACAATTTATATTATTTCCACCGTTTCCGTTACAGGAGTTACCTATAGAGACTGGGCGCGGTGGCCGAATTGGTAGAGTGTGGGCCTCGCGTGCAAGAGATCGGGAGTTCGGTTCCCGGTCGAGTCAAATGCATACTTGTCACTTCCTAGCCTGGCGCTCGGCTTAATAGGATAGGGCAAGGAATGGTTAGCTCAATGTTAGGATAATGTGACTGAGTGGAATATCAGGTCATGGTGCCAGCAGCCTAATTTCCCAGTGAGGCAGCACTATTGAGTTGCCAAGAGTGCACACTGTCACAAGTTGGTAACCATCCTTAAATGTTGCCAGGACATAAAACTCCAACAACCAACCAACCTGTCATAGATTGTTGGTCTTGGGAGGGGAGGAGGTCATTCAATGTTTTCAACATTTTCAGAGTACCAGGTACTACAACAAATATTTTTCCACCCAGCCTCCCTCAGCCTCTACGACTGGACATGGTAGCCGAATCGGTAAGAACGCAGACTTCAAGGGCGGAAGGTCAAATCCAAACCAGGTCAAACCAATTGTAGAATGGCTAAAGCTCGAATCTGTGGTTGTGTAGGCAGGCTATAGTGAAATCAATTCAGACAAAGAGAAAGGAAGAGTATAAAGTGTAAAAGAAGAGAGAGAGTTAAGCCCTCTGGTTTATTATTTATATGGTATATGGGTTCATTGTAGAGTATCACCCACCCTTTTCCCCCAATGGGAAACAAGCATTCTTGGCCCCACCAATGGGGATCCAGCATTCCTGGTCTCCATGGCTACCAGTGGTCTGCCCACTGGAAAGAAGCACGCGTTGATACAGCGAGTGGAGTTGAACGACTGGTTTATTTTAGCTCTCACTTTACCACATCGACTAGCCCGCCCCCGCTCTCCGCGTGAGCACGCCCCCGCAGTTACGACATGGGTCGCATATATTACATCTCCCCCTTTTTTTCTTTTTTTTTTCAGCAACAAACGTATGGGCACTGGTACAAGCTTAAATCTAACAACTTTCTCGAGCAGTACATATTATCTTTAATGATAGAGTTTACCAGACGTAGTGTCTAAGTTCATTTGTTTTCATTAGAGGCAACTCTGCTTTCAAATAAGTATATCTCTTAAGCTAACATTGTCGCTTACCTGAAAGATAGAATGTATCAACTTTTAACTAGAGTGTGTTCAATTAAGCGATTTGTCGTATCAACGATAGTAATAATAAGTCCAGTATGGTTACGTATCGTCTGTTAATTTCTAAAGTCTAAATCTTAAATTTAACAATGTGTCATCTTTTTTTTTCTTTTCAACTAACTATCATAGTCAATTTCTACTTGCAATAGGTCTGTATTTGCAGTTACATTTATCCTTTAGTATATATGCCGTTCAATTTGCACGTGGTCAGGCCATTTGGCGCACGTGGCCTCCATGTCACGTACACGCGTTTACTCGCGCCGGTGCCTAATTGTTTAGCTGTCCCTTGCCGTGTCTGACCACAGGTGCGTAATTGCTTGTCTATTTGTATGCTTGACAAACCTAGTCTGACCGGCTTGTTTGTCAAAAGACCGAACCTTGTTTTGTAACCGCCAGCCTGTGCGATTTGACCATTGATTGTTTTTCTTACAGTCGGTGTAATTGTTTTCGTCTCATCTACTGGTTGCGGTTTGGGCGCTTTGAATAGATGTTTTCGATTTCGCCTCAACCTATTCCCTTCTTGATTAATTACTTCGTAATCTCTAGGTCCTGGGTTATTTACTTTTGTAGCTTGCCCATTTGCCCATTTGCCTTCATGTGTTATGTACTTAACTAAGTCATTTTCTTTTAACGGAGTGTGCTCTTTTCCAGCTCGTTTATTATAATACTTTTGTTGTATTTTTTGTCGTTGTTTAAATTTGGCAACCTTTGACTCCGGGACAAGGGGTTTCAAATGCAGTCTGGTCGCCGGTAATTTAGAACGCAGTCTGCGGTTCATTAATAGTTGTGCGGGCAAAACATTTATGGTATCTAGAGGGGTATTTCGGTGGTTTAATAGCGCTAAATTATAATTTAGGCGTGACGACTGAGCCTTTTTTTTATTAGCTTCTTTATTGTTTGAACATAACGCTCCACCTGGCCGTTACTCTGTGGATAATGTGGGTTTGTATGGTTGTGCTTAAAACCATATTCTCGTGCAAAATTCAGAAATTCTTGGGACGCGAATTGTGGGCAGTTATCAGAAATTAATATGTCGGGTACCCCATGTGTACCGAAAATTTCGAGCAATGACTTGATATCGTTACTGGTGGTCTTTGATAATTCTCTAACTTCTGGAAATTTTGAGTAGTAGTCTATCACCAATAAATATGTTTTATTTTCAATTTGAAATAGATCAGCTCCTACTTTTTTAAATGGGCTGTTGGGTATTTCGTGCGAAATTAATGGCTCAGAATGAGGGAGATTACGGTGTTCTTGGCAAATTGAACATCTAGCCACGATATCTTCCAACCGTTTGCTCATACCTGGCCAGAATACATTGTCTCTGGCCAGTTATTTGCATTTAATCACCCCCATGTGTGTCTCATGTAATATCCCCAACACTTCTCTCTGGAGAGCTTTTGGTATAATTACTTGGTTTCCTTTGAATAACATATTGCTATCTGCAGTTATCTCATCCTTAAATGTGAAAAATGGTTTAACATTTGCTGGCAACATTTTGTTATTTATTGGCCATTCACTCTTGACTAACCGTGTTACTTCTATGAGCGTGTCATCTACCAATATGTTGTTTTGTATGCGTTGTAGCATGTTTGGAGCTATGTCGATAGAAGCTATGGACAACTGGTTGTCGAAAAGGTCATTTGGCGCTGTGCTAGCGGTGTGAGCCCGGGACAGTGCATCAAGTTTTCGGCCTCAGTGCTTTGGCTGCCCTCGTCTCGCACTTTTTCTTGACTGATTGCAGCAGGCCTCGGTCGCACTCGTCCGTACTTGATTTCACTGACGCGCTGTATTAACTTTAGGTCGACGCACGCATCCTTCCCCAGGATTGGGCTTCCGCTTGCGGTGACTTGGAAGCATATCGTCTGTCCTTCCACTTCTACGTGTATTTCTCCTTCTGGGCGAATCCGCTCTCCTGAGTATGTGACAAGGCAGCACTTGGACGGATGTAGAATGACATTCTCCATTTTGTCGTAAATATCCTTGGATATGATATTTGCCTGCGCTCCTGAGTCCAGCTTGAACATGATAGTGATGTTCTGAATTTTGAGCGGGGCATACCATAAGTCGTGGTGCTTGTTTTCAACCTTCGAAAGCTCACCCACGTACAAGTCGTCGCTGTCTAACTCTGCCAGTTGCAACTGCTCATTCAACTCTTCCGATTCAATCTCAAGTTCATTCACATTTGCTGTTGCACTTTTCCGAGCCCGACAAACTCGCTGAAAATGCCCTATTTTCTTACAAAATAAGCATGGCTTATCTTTTGCAGGACATTGGTTGGCCGCATGAGTATAACCACACCTTGTGCACTGTACTCGTGGTGCTGTTGATGGTGAGCGGCGCTCCGCCCAGGCTTGACCACGTGGCCTCGGCGATGCGTAAGGGCTTCAGTTCGGTGGCTCTGACCTGCGCGCCCCGACCATGTCAATACTCTCGTCCGTTATGCTACTTTTGCTGAGCTGTGCATGGCAATTCTCACTCATTCGACAAATGTCACGGCACTGATTCAATGTTAAGTTTGGAGTCTGCAGCAGCTTATCTCTCAACTTATTGTCTTTTACTCCGCAGACTATACGGTCACATAGCATGGAGTCCTCGATTTCTCCATAGTCGCAGTGCTATACAGTGTTCCAACTCACATATGTACTCATCTATTCCTTCATTCGACTGGTTGTAAGAATTAAATTGATATCTTACCACTGTCACATTTGAATGCCCAATACAGTAATCTTCGAACGCGTCAATTAATGGTTGTATTTTGTCCTTGTCATCACTTTCGATTTTAAGTGTTCGGTGTAGTTTTTGGGCATGAACTCCAGCCACGTGGAGGAACACGCAACATTGAATTTTTTCTCCTTTGTTAGCAGCTCCAGAAGCGATGGAGTATATCTGATATGAATTCAACCACGACCTCCAGTTTAATGCCAAGTTGCCCTGTAAGGATAGTGGTCCTGGCGGTTTCAAACCTGATAACACCATATCCATTGGTTTGTGAACATCTGACACCATGTAAAGAAGCACGTGTTGACACAGCGAGTGGAGTTGAACGACTGGTTTATTTTAGCTCTCACTTTACCACATCGACTAGCCCGCCCCCGCACTCCGCGTGAGCACGCCCCCGCAGTTACGACATGGGTCGCATATATTACACCCACCACCACCAAGCTGTGTGGCCCCCCCTGGCCACCACCAACCTTGACCCTGAGTGTGGTGATCCTACCCAGCAGAGGGGGAGGGGGTAGACCCTGAGTGCCCTTACGCACAGCCCTGCCAGCACCACTATGTCTATTTACATCCCACTTAGGCACCAGCAGGGCCGCGTTCAGGGTCCTTCTCGGAGGCGCCGCGGAGACGTCTCGGCAATGCTTTTTGGTCTATTTGCATTCAGGATGCGTCTCGGCGATGTCTCCCTTTTCAGACTGGAGATGAAAAGCGCCTCGAAAATGGCCGCTGTTATTCAGTGGTTTCATCCAATCAGAGCGCAGCTTTTCCATTGCAAATGGCCGCCCCCTATGGAGGCCGCCATTTTCGAGGCGGCCAACAGCCAAATCCGTTCAGACTAGCATGACGTCAGGCCCGTTGCCGAGGCGCCTCCGAGACGGACCCTGAATGCGGCCCAGCACTTACATATATATACACATACATGCGCTTGGTCACGTACACCTGTTTAGTAATAGAACATTTGCATTCCCCCATATGCGGTAAATCGGAATATTTTACACAATGACTTACAAAATTGATAGGCAAGGACTGGTATCAGAATAATGTGACTGATTGGGAAATCGCGTCATGGTGCTGGCACCCTGGTCTCCCAGTGGGGCAGCACTATAAATTCGCCATGAGTACACAGTCATAAGTCGGTACCCGTCTTGGTATGACCATAGATGTTGTCAAGCCGTAAAACCCCAACAAACCTCAGCCACTACAAAGTAGTATTTTCTCCAAATTTTACATAGCGTGATAGGTCTCATAGGGTTGTAATTCACCTCCAGTCAGAAGTGAATCGTTTATCTAATACTAGTAATAGGCCCAACATGCAGTTGTTGATTACTGTGTGTAATTAAATACCAATTTAGATAGTAGTTTAGGTCGAGGTACCAACAATTTCAACAAATCAACAGCAATAATGAATAAATCACTCAATGACAATCTTAATGAGACAAACTCAAAATCGTCCCTAAGCAATATTACCATTGACCTTTCATTATATAATTAGATAACATTAAGAGATATTCACAAGTTTCGCAACAATATGTCAATTTTAGGCATAACAGTGCTAACAAATGCCACAAAAATTGGTGATAGACATTCGACGAGAACAGAGAACAGTTTACTGGAGTGCACTTGGCGAACTATCCAGAGTTTGTCATATTTTGAACAAACGTTGTGTCAACTTATCAAACCCAGAGAGTGCGTCAGAATCTGACCAATCAAATACGAGCTACTAATTTTCCTCTGACGTCTTAAGCAACTTCCGCCGAGCCATCAGAACACAACGATGGTAAGTGTAAAAGTTAAACATGTTCGCCGACTCAATAATAATGGGTACATTCTTCTAATTGTGGCATAGTAATGTTGACGATATGTATGTAATCGGCCATGGACGTCGCTTACGCTATTTGGTTACATGCATATGCACTGGTACAACCCTACGACTTGAAGGCGGATGGCGGAAGTGTGACAACACTGTAAACCTATCTAGCCGGCTACACTCCCCCTTCAAGTTCTACTCTACTTCTGACTAGGCTTCTGACCAATTCACCCAGTTCAGTGACTACTTGCTTGTTATAATTGTCTTTGCACGCCAACATTGAACGCAGTTATTGATTAAATAGCCGATTCTTTATAGCCTACAGTATGTTGTGTAGCTTGGTGAATAATTACAACAATCAGGAAATAAAGGAAGCATATAAACTATTCATTGAATGGGACTTCGGGAGCGAGGGTAGAAGCTTGCAGAAAAATTTCAAATAGGTTTTCAAAACAAATGTATTCTAATAAAGCACTTTAAGACCTATAATTTGACATATGGATGGAACTAATATGTAAAGTAGAAGCAAAGTTATGGTGTATAATGTACCCACAAAATGGGCTGAATTGTCACATATCTTTTCCTGGAAAATGACCTACCATAATGTTGATATCTTAAACATTCGAATTACCATTCAACATTTGTACTGTTGATATATAAAACATGAGAAAAACAATGTTTTATAAGGGGTATTTGCACGCCACGCGGTCAACTTTTTCCTATGGAGCGAGGAGCGAGGACCCATACACACAAATTTGCCAGTCTCTAGCGAGGGAACTGCTGAATATTTTAATGGTCATACTTTAATTAACATACTTTAATTAAGTGACCAGAATAATTCAACGAGGTGTCTGTTCTTGTAACATTTTGCTGCTTTGGATATCCAGTTCTTATTGTTTTAGCGACATCAGTGACAAATCTGTTGCCATTTATAGGTAGATGTGCTAAAATTTCAAAACACAACAAACTATAAATTTAAGCTCTTTCAACAAATCTTGCTGAGACAAACTCAAATCTGTTGTAATTTTGAAAATATCTTATTAGGGGAGAAAGTTATGGCATTTCTAATGTCAGCTTAATAGTTAAATTTAGTCTGGATTCACCATTATAATAAACTGACCCTTGCCACATTCTTACAGCTTTGTATGCTCTAACTATTTTGATTTTGGTATTTAGATGTATTTTCGGTGAGATTAGGTCATGTTCTTTCCAGTGATATCAAATTCATGAAAATATTCCAATGCAAGAGTAATTTAATCATGGCCGGAATCGTGAAAATGCAGGAACATTTGACTATAGACATGGTGACCGACACACCCCTATCGGAATCTGACAGAACTACTCTTTACCGTTATTAATTGCAAAAGTCTCTGATATTTTACAATTAATTGGCTTACATCCAGAGACCAGTCAAGCTTAGAGTAGTTATGTATGCATTGTGGTAAAACGTCATCTCCACAGGCTCGGTCGGGTGTCAATTACGACTACTACTATCATAGAGAATGCTCAAAATACCATAACTTGTGCAGTGGTGTGTGGCTTTGACCTTTGTGTGCAGAGACTGCGAAGTACTCTCATTTTGATGGCATAGTTCACATCTTCCTCTTCAACCTTGTATTCCTTCTTCCTTTAATCGATAAACGGAAAGTTCCTGAACTTACTGCGAATAAATAGTTACCGATTTTGCCCAGCAAAGTTACTATGCCCATCAATAATCACATTGATATTAAGTGAAATACTTCATGAAACCGGTGATATATATTTTTCAATGTATTTGAGATGTGTGTGCTGAATTTGGAGGAAATTCTGTCAAGATTTCTTCGCACAAAAGTGTGAGTCATTTCTGGAAAGGCCCAATCTAACTTTCCCATCTGCCAGTTCAGGCAGTTGTAGAATATCTTTTTATATTCAAATTGGCATAGCTTTCTTAATATATACTTAACAAAATATATAATAACCATATCGAGGCTCTTGGCATGCGAATTGAGCAGTACAGGTTTCATCCCAATAAGTCTATTATTACAAAAGATAGGAGAGCTTGGTGTACAAAATCTGGATTTGGGCCACAGCTTTTGGCTGTTTTACTATAGACCAAAGAGGCTATAATTAGACAGATTTTCCATAAGTTCAAAATCTAGATTTGGGGGTCACAGCTTTTAGTAGGTATCCCAAGTGATTGTTAAAATCAGGTATGAGCTTAATTTAATGAAATTCATCTGTTAGGATATTTAATTTGAAACAAAATGATACTTCATTTGTCAAAATCACTCTAATATTAAGGAAGATATGGGTGTTTTTAGGTTGTTACTTAATTAGGCCCATCCGAACCTAAAAAGATGGCATTTCTGATGGTCCCCAAAATTAAAACTAATCACCCAATCTCACTTCTAATGGGTTTTTTTCGGGTGGTTCCATGGCCTGTATAAAGGGAATATAGAAATCTAGGAGTATGAGATGGTTACATTTCAACATATGGATCTTCAAAAATGCTAAAAACTACAATTTCCCATAACTTCCATTTTTTCAAATTTATTTGTGGAACACTTTTGGAGGTTGGCTTGTGGAAAAAATTTGCACCCCAGATGGATTATTATTATTTCTCCCTGACTTATAGGTGAGTCTTGTCACCACAATTTTTTTTCAGGACCGCATACAATTGGGAAAAGTTGATAGAAATAGGTCCAAAATGCTCCAGAGCTCAATTTGGCAAGTGATCAAATCTGTTTAAAAAATACACAACTTTGAGAAAGTTTTAAATGACACAAAAAATCACCAGTACAAGTTAATTGCATGAACGTTTCATGCTTTATTAGGCTCAATATCTTCTTTCTATTTACATTATATACAATTCACTTTGAATTCATTTAATTTTAGAATGATTATGATCAAATCTGGCAAAATGCCCAATTTTGAGCAAGTTTAAAACAACACAGAAAATCACCCGTACAAGAAAATTGCATGAACTCTTCAGGCTTTATTATCGTCAGTTTGCTCTTTCTATATACAATATGCTTTGACATATATGTGAATTATTTTAATTTTACAATGATTGTGATCAAATCTGGCAAAAAAAATCCCAATTTTGAGCGAGTTTGAAAGGGGTCTCATTCACCAGCCGTGCATGAGCTCTTGGTTGTGGGAATGCAAATGAGGCTGGCTACCTCTGACCAACCAACACGGAGCGCATATTAAATAACTGCGGGCATTGACATTTTCTATGCTGGTTGACTAGAAAAAAAAGTGATTGCAGAGTTGGATAGGTGGATAATTAGGCTGTATAAATCTTGTTTTTATAGGTTGGTGGATTAACTAAATATAACAAATTATACATCAATGGAAAGCTGAGAACATGAGCTTTATTCTGATATAAATATTTTAATCCTGGAGTGACTTTGAGGATATATGATCAATTGAAAAACCTAGATTCTTCAGTGTCTGTGTGCCTGCAGGCATTTTCCACTAACTTAATTGCTCTACTTCGGGTACCTACTTTTAGCTGTTTTATTATAGAACAAAGAGGTCATAATTAGAACGATTTTCATAAATTCAGGTCGTCATTGCTTTCTTGGTATTTCCTTTAGATTTCCTTTAGACTAAGTTCCATTCAAGGTCTTCCCATTGAGATAGAATGCATTCTTAAAATAAGAAGAAATCACATATCTACTTAAGCTTAAGCGGAGATAATTTTGCACATTATTTCCCTTCACTGACCTTTTTGCTAGGATCCAGCTCTTTGGTGCCCACTCTCTATGGGTCTTTTTCTGTTTTTCTCCCAGGAACTTAACTGGTATTTCTTTTCCGTAGTACATAAGAAGTGTATTTCTATGTGTATACAAATGGACACAAAGACTAACAGGGGCTTAAGCGCAGCTGTACCGTGTCAATGAGATTAATATCAAGACGGCCATTGGCACCAATTCCTAGTTTCTCAATGCAAGGCTTGCCAACTGTTCTATCTTTAATCAACTTATTGTGTTTATCAACAGTCGGGATCATCATTGCAACCGTACCTAAATGCTGTAAGGCATACATTGACTGCGGCTATGTGCTTAGAAAACTTTTCATCACAAGTGGTTGAGCGGCACAACAAACCAGAAGTAGAAGTCAGGTAAGCTATGTAGTAAATGATTATTAAAATAATAGACACGTGAAGGTAAAATATTGAATATATAAATTGTGTCGATAGTCATTTTGTATTATGATTTACATTGCAATATCTGCTACCTGTCAGGCCTTCATAAAGCTTTTTCTTGGAAATTCAGTTGGCGCCATGGTTTCAGTCTGATTTCCGGGGTTTATTTTGTCGGAGACCACCTTCATGATCCAATTTCCCACTCAGTCACGTTATCCTGATACTGAACTAATCAGTCCTTGCTTGGGCCGGGATTCAAACTCTCCCGACCTTCCGCACGAGAAGTCTGTGCTGTTACCGATTCAGCCATCACGTCCAGTTCCCATAAAGCTGATATGGGATCCTTTTCAATCCGATGTTTTGCGTAGTTTATTATTGTCTGTTATGGTGTTAAAATCACAAGGAATTTTCTAATTCTAAAAAGATTTTTGAATTTTGACACGGAAAATATATGGCAGGTTTCAAGCAATAACCATGACCCTACTTTACCGTGGTCTTAATAAAGACCCACGCAGCTGGTCTAATACTTAAAATTTGTTTTATTATTTACAATATCTCCGTTAAACATGTTGGCTGCAGGCTAACATGGGTAATTTGCACACGAGGCTGTGTTCTATTTATAGTTTTTTTCGTGGATCGCCTGCACCTAATACCGTCACTTCGCCGCTCGCTGCTCTACTCACCAGTCCGATCACTTGCTGCTCCTACCTTTCAACCACGTGTGCTACTATTGAACTTGCTACTACAGTGTACTCATGCCGCCTGTGTCTAAGCGTAGAGGTAGGCCGCCGCTTTCACAAGTTTTACCACGTAGTCAGCCCTGTAGGGCAGTAAGGTCGTCCTGTGAGCCTATAGTGGAAGTTAGCTCGCCTGGCTCGATCATGTCTACGCCGTTGCGGTTAGGACAGCCTCGGATCAGGAGTCCACGTCGGCAGCCTCGGATCAGGAGTCCGACCAAGATGTCATTAGGCGACTTAGTAGAGAAACGCAGAGGTACTCAGATGTCACCGAACGTCTAGCTGCTTTGGAACGAGTAGCAGCACGCCCGTTCAGAGGTATGTCGGCCAAGTCACCAGTCCGCCCGCCGCATCCTGCTACGCCAGTACGGCCCCCGTGGACAGTTCCCGGCTTGACACCCCTCCCACCCGCCGTCTCACCTGTCGTCTGCTCACCGCCACCAGTGCTCACCCCCTGCCCTGCGCCGGGGGTGGCTCTCACACCGCGGGCTAGACTGCCGCCCCGCCCGGCTCCCATGGTGCATATGCCTACCCCGCCACCACCTAGGCCAGTGAGGGCCCTGCCGCCGGCTGCAGCTGCATTTGTAGAGGCCGTTCCTGCTCTGCAACGGCCAAAAGGTACATCTTTCTTCCCACATAACTTCATAGTTCGTGGCGATGCCTGCAGGAAAGTGGGGATTGGGGAGGCTACGTGGGCAGAGTATTTTGTCGCGCTTCGTAGGATTGCAGTGCACCCGGCATTCCCGGAGGAGTGGTGGGGCCCCTTTCTGCAACACGAGGAGGAGGTCGCGCGCATGGCAATCACGTGGGATTGGGCCACCTGTAGGAGGTGGTCCGAGCGTGTTTTTCAGATGGTCGCAGATGGCCGCCTCCCAGACGGGTGGGCCGACCATGTGGCTATCAAGGACGTGCAGAGGGAGGTCTGCACTGACGCGTCGCGGCAGCCGCCGCCTCGCACGGTCTACATTCAGCCTGCTGAACGTGCGGCGGCAACCCCTGCTGCTGTTGCACCTTCCTCCTCTCAGGCCCCTCTCAATGCTCGCGAAGACTACAACAAGTAGGCGGATGGGAAAGCCTGTTATCAGTGGAACTGGGGGAAGGAGTGCGGCTTTCAGGCCGCCCATGGTGTTCTGCCCGAGAGATTCGTCCATGTCTGTGCGTACTGTGCCTACAGGTTCAAAAGGAGCCTGCCGCATCGTGAGCAAGATTGCATGAAAAAGCGCAAGTATGCAGACAAGAAGCTCTCCGAGCAGGCTTCTGGGGCAGTAAGTGTTCATTCCCCTTCCCTCCAGTCTCTTCCCAACCCACTTGCCCACCCCGCTCCTTCAGCGCAGGCCGAACACGTGGTGTCTCATGCTGCGCAAGCCGCCATCTTGGGTGACCTACTTGTGTCGGGTCCTCCCACCCTCCCACCCTGCTCGCCGTGTCCTTCAGCCAATCACAGCCTGCCCTCTGTCTCGGACCACGTGCGCCCGCCTCTGCCCACCCCACCGCCACCGGCCCCCGCCCGCCCCACCCCTGACTCACCCACCTCTCCAGCCTATGGTAGCCCGTCCGGTACTAGTGACGTGCTCACGCCGCTCACACGGCTGGCTTCTCTTCTTCCTCTGATACTGATCTTACACTGCCAGATGTTGTCTTTGATTGGTTTAATACTGAACCTGTTTCGCTTGATGTTACCTCTACTTTCATTCCTCCTCCCTCACCTGTTCTATTTAGTGCTAAGTTGGCTACATTCTGGCCGGTAACTTCACCTGTATTGTGGTCCTCAGCTAAGGACTATTGTGAGATTTATATGGCAGTGCGTGCTACAGCACTTCCGAATTATTTATCTGCCCGTATCCCAGTCCCGTCGGGGTTGAAGATTCCGGCGTGGCGGGCGCTATTGCTAGACTATCCAGATACCTTGCTAGTAGACCATCTGGAATTTGGGTGGCCTCTCGACTACTCTTCATCCCAGATTCCGGTCCCAACTTATGTTAATCATACTGTAGGGGCGGATAGTGACGTCCATATTAACGCATTTATCGCTAAAGAATTGTCAATGTAAGCTCTATTAGGTCCGTTTGATGTCACTCCTTTTATGCCGTGGTGTCAGGTTAGTCCTATGATGACCAGGCCCAAAAAGAATTCCGTTAATAAGAGAATAATAGTTGACTTGAGTTTCCCACCAGGCCATAGTGTCAACGCGGGTATCATTAAAGGTTTCTATCAAGGTCTTTCCTTTAATTTCTCTTTGCCGTCCGTGTCGACGTTGACAGATCGTTTGTCTTTGCTCGGTGCCGCGGCGTGGCTGTGGGCAGCGGATCTGTCTAGGGCGTATCGTCAGTTGAGAGTTTGTCCTCTCTCTGTCCCGTTACTAGGGATTTCCTTGAATAGTCAGCTCTATCTAGATATCGCCCCTCCCTTTGGGTGCAGAACTTCGGCTCTCGCCTGTGCTCGTACTACGAGGGCGGTTGTCTGGTTGCTAAGGAAGGAAGGTTTTTTCGCCTTATGTTATCTCGACGACTTTGTGGGTTTAGAGCCGACATATGAGAAGGCAGTCGCTGCATACGCCAGATTTCTTGAGTTAAGTAAAATCCTTGGATTGGGGTTAGCGTTAGAAAAGTGCTCACCTCCAGTTACTTCTCTAGTGTGGTTGGGGTTCCAAGTTGATGTGCCGACTATGACAGTGTCATTACCGGATGATAAGTTGGCCGAGGTTTTGAAAGAGTGCCTAGCATGGAAAGAGAAAGTTAAAGCTTCAAGGAAGCAGCTTCAGAGTTTAGCGGGCAAGTTGCAGCATTTGTCACGGTGTATTAAGCCATCGATCAGGTTTACAAATAGGATACTCGAGGCGCTGAGAAATACTCCATTTACGGGGCAACACGTCTTCTCGAAAGACATACTAGATGATCTTGAGTGGTTTGAGAAGTTTGCTGCTTCCTATAATGCCCTTCAGTTGCGAGTAACTTTGAGCTCGTTATTAGGCATAAGCCTGGGTCTGAACTGGTACTCGCTGATGCCTTGAGTAGGTCATTTTCATCGGCTGCTATGAAAATAAAGGCACAAAGGTTGTGTAATGAGAGTAGCTTAGCTAGGGTTTTCCCCTCGTTAGCATTGAATGTACTAGATTTTGTTATATGATATGTATCTTGTATGCCCTGGAAGATAGTGTTATTTTTGCCTCTATCTTCCAGACTACACAGTGACGCACCACGCTGAGCTCATCAGTCTCTTCACCTCTGGTCTGGCGGTTCGAACATGGCAGAATAAGGCAGCCCACTTAACAAGATATTTCTCCTTCTGTAGTACTAACCATGTCTCTCCGCTTAAGCCTACTGTATATGACTTGCTTTCTTTTCTGCTGTTCCTCTCTAAGTCTCTCAAGTCTCCGGGAGCAGTTCTCAACTATTTCTCCTCTGTAAAAATCTGGGTAAGTGGAAGCCTAGGGTCACATCCCCAATTTCAAGCTAACGAGATCACGGTAATGAAGCGTGCAATCCTGAAATCCTCTCGACACATGGTGATTAGAGCCCCCCCGATAACTCCAGCTGAGTTTCGCTCGGTTATTAATTATCTGACCGTGGTTAACCCAGCTCCCCATGTTATAGTAGTAGCCCTCTTGCTTGCATTTCTGACACTAATGCGGCAAAGTAATTTAGTTTCCTCCTCATCTTCACTTATAGGACCTCATGTCCTGAAGGCGAAGGACGTGGTTATTCTCCAGAATAAGCTTGTAATCACCATGTGGTCCTCTAAAACTCGTACTACTTCCTCTCCCCTTCTCTTTCACCTCCCTGCTATACCTAACTCCCACTGCTGCCCTGTCAATGCCTGGAGGCGGTATGCTGCGTCCAATCACCTGACACCAGAAGCGCCTGCTCTAATGCTGCAGTCGGGAGGGCCTCTAACTAATAGGATTCTCCTTCGTGCCTTCCGACTAGCCGCGACCGCTGCTCTGGGTTCAGAGAAGTGCTTTACCCTCCATAGTCTGCGCCGAGGTGCCGCTCAGGCCTGCGAAATGACGGGTTTGCCATTGTCTGGTATAATGCAAGCTGGTACCTGGAGATCAAACACTGTAAAGACATATCTAACTTGCCCCGTGATACGTGATGCCCCCGCAGCGCTCATTCCTCTTTTGGTTTGAGCGCTGTACTGCTGTCATCTTCTGCTCGACCATATAACGAGCTGCTCACTACATGCCCGAACTGAACTAACTGAACTGAACTGAACTGAACTGCTCAGGGCGTCTGGGTCTTCGTGCCTGGCCCTCAAATCGCTGCGCCCCCGTTGCCAGCCAAGATTAAATTTTATTAATTTTCTATAAATAAATAACCATAAACGTTCTTATTACCTTATCGTTGTTTCTTGTATGTCTGTTGTGTACGAGTGTGTGAATTAAACATGTTGGCTGCAGGCTAACATGGGTAATTTGCACACGAGGCTGTGTTCTATTTATAGTTTTCTTCGTGGATCGCCTGCACCTAATACCGTCACTTCGCCGCTCGCTGCTCTACTCACCAGTCCGATCACCCACCCACCCACCCACTTTATAGGGGTTTGAGCGCTGTACTGCTGTCATCTTCTGCTCGACCATATAACGAGCTGCTCACTACATGCCCGAACTGAACTAACTGAACTGAACTGCTCAGGGCGTCTGGGTCTTCGTGCCTGGCCCTCAAATCGCTGCGCCCCCGTTGCCAGCCAAGATTAAATTTTATTAATTTTCTATAAATAAATAACCTTAAACGTTCTTATTACCTTATCGTTGTTTCTTGTATGTCTGTTGTGTACGAGTGTGTGAATTAACATATATACTGTTGTATTAAAGCTCGCGTATATGGAAAATTACTTTAAAAAACATAAATTGTTTGCATGATCTTGTCTCATTTCAGAACAAGCAAAGAATTATTGTTGACGCCAGTAGTGATCAGTCGCAACACAAAGGAGAAAGTACTAATTGAAGGTTCAGTCAACTCACTACGGATCAGCATAGCAGTGAAACAGGTTCATATTGTTCCATTCATGTCGGCACTGTTGTAGATAAAACTGATGTATTCTTTATATAGTTTCCCTTTTTTGGGGGGAGCCTAATAATATAATCCCCATTACGGATGAAAAAACATAATACCTATTGTTGCTCTTTTAACAATAAAATATATAACAGTATAAACTTCCCTTGATATATACCTCGTAATATCCTTTTGATACATGTGCTTATGTCTAAGCTTAAGATAGCAAAATGGCCTTGCACTATTCTTTGTACATTTGCATGCTGCCTTGGAGATGCATTAACTTTATCATTTAAGATATCGATGGAGTAACCTCAGCTTAGAAATTTGTCAAACTTCCATTCATGAATACTGACTCGATTTTAATGTTTTTTTTATTTTTCAGGCAGATGATATTGAGAAAATTTTGTGTCATAAGTTTATGCGGTTTATGATGATGAGAGCGGAAAACTTTGTTATTCTAAGGCGGAAACCTATCTCCGTAAGTATGATTTAGAAAGACCAGGGAGTTGATCACAGTAGATGCATTTTGGTGTCATAAAAGTAGAGCGGTAGAGTATACTACATAATTGCGCAACAAAGCAAACTTATCCTGTATATCAGATGACTCCTATATGTTCTTTTATATCATCGTATTTAATATATCATATATACTGCAATGGAAGTAGATTTACCCCATTTAGAGATTTACCCCATTTAGATACATATATTTGAGTAAAGTTCCTTAATGTATTAATATGCTGAAAAACACATTTACAAAATTGTGAAATTTGTAAAGAAAATGCGGGGGGAGGAAAGTATTGCTGCCGTCGTGTTCCTGGTAGAATACAGGGCGTCTTTTATTCAATGTTCATGGCCTTGTTTTCCAGTGAGGCCGCACTATAGTCACTAAGTGTGCGCACTCACAAGTCGGTACCCGTTCTAATATGACCTTAGATGTTGCTGTGATGTGTACTACTGAATGTATTTTTTGGGGTAATCTCTTGCAGGGTTACGATATTAGTTTTTTGATCACCAACTTCCACACTGAGGCCATGTACAAGCACAAGCTGGTCGACTTCATCATTCACTTCATGGAGGAAATCGATAAGGAGATCAGCGAAATGAAACTTGCAGTCAACTCACGCGCGCGTATCTCGGCAGAGGAATTTCTTAAGCGTTTTTAGAAGAGTAAGTCTCTTAGAAGTTTTCCTCGCAAAGTTCAGCTATCTGTTTGATAGTGGAGGGGGGGGGGGAGAATATTTGTTTGCCTGCTTGTAGTATTGTGCAGCTTTGTACACTTTGCACTGCAGCTTCTCCAATCCGATTGTGGCGGCTGTATTTCCGCTTCTCTTGCCACGCCCTTTTGATAAATTAATTGTTAGTAAGATGTTATCTTGAAGACCAGACTGGGTGGCCGAATGAGTAGAGCATCTGTCTCCTGTTTTGGGAGATCGGGAGATCAGAACCCATGAGTTTGTGGGTTTGAATCCTCCTCTAGTCAAACCAATGACTTAAAAATTGATACTTGTTGCTTCCTAGCCTGGCGCTCGGCATTATTAGGATAGAGCAAGGACTGGTTGGCTCAGTGTCCCGATAATGTGACTGAGCGGGATATCAGGTCCTGGTGCTCTCGGGCTAGTCTCCCAGTGGGGCAGCACTATAAAATCGCCATGAGTGCGCACTGTCACAAATCGGTACCCATCCTGATATGACCTTAGATGTTGCTAGGATGTAAAACCTCAAAGAACTTATTTTGAATTATTAAATTGGTCCAGGGAGCAGATTATTTATTTATTTTATTATATAATTGAACAGAGGTGGCAGAAAGGATATTAAATCATATTGTTGCTATATTTTTTATTTCTAACATGTATCCGGTCATATTTACTCATATCAGCATCAGATGAAAAGATGCGTTTATGTCTGTCTGATCAGCTAAACACAGTGTTTTCCATTAATAATAATAAAAAAAAAATTATATATAAAGATTTCACCTTCAGTATGTGAATATTTAAAGATCTGGTCATATAATTTTACCATATGTTCCTTGGAATAATTTTTGTTATGCATCTCAATGAAAGATCATACTTTAAATGGGCTATTTGAGCTCGAACCCAGTAGAGCAGGATTGGTTTGCCAAGCACCATTAAACTCTTGAGTACCACATAGCTATTATTAGTAGTTATGTGATGTGACAAAGGGAAGAGTGAACCTCCATACATATTTACTTTAAATGATTTTCAATACTTTCCAAATCTGTAATATATCCTAGCCTGTGTCACTGAGGACAGTGATTGGTGCTGAATAACACTCATAGCCACAGTTTAACCACAGAGCCTCCCAGGCAATTGGTGGGCCCTAGATAACTAAGAGGATAGGTTATTTCAAGATATACAAATTATGGTGAATAAGTACAGTTTTGATCATATCACACCAGTTTTAACCTTTCGTGGATGTGTGCTCTTGTTGAACACTTATGATTTAGTGTTGATTCTCTTGTGTGTTGTTGCAGGGAAGTCGTAGGTACTGTGAAGTCTCAGTATGAAGTGTGTATAAGTTTGGATAACTTGTTGGCCTATCTCCGGCAATGCTGTAGCGAGCTTCACAATGGCTGCAGTGTTCACGAGGCGCCCGTCTCCGGCCGGGAAAAGATGTGGCTTTCGCAATATGGACGTGTGCATGGCATGGAACCCCAGTGTCATCCGATAGAAGCAGCTTTCTTACTCTCGGTTAATAGTCGCCCGCCGTAATTATCAGTGTATGATGCTAACTTTTTATTGTTGTTATCTCACAAAGGGTAACTGCATATCTACTACCTACATGGGCACAGATTGTGGAAGTTTTAGACAAACTTATTTTTGTCATTGTTGCTAGCATTCGTTGATTAAATTGGGGGGAATTTCGATCGCGAACAATTGGTCTTTCTCATTCCATTGCTGTTTTTCCTATTCTATTTCATTATGGTCCCCCATCCCTGCTACTTAAAAAAAAAAAAAAATCGGTTGAGATTTTCATTGCGTCTATATACTACGCAGCATATCAATTTGGTGTTACCCCGGAAGACTTCTGAACATGTTTAAATATCGGATTTGAATTGCATTTACTGTTTCCCAGTTTCCTTTCAATGAATATTTCTGAAAATGTTTATGCACTAGTAATCTACCAGTCTGACAAAATCACTAGATAATTGATGATAATTCATTCGTCCATTATCGGTATTAATTATGCAGCATGTCGTTTCCGGTGGTGAATTTTGAGGTGTGCATTATATACCAGTAATTACGGTAGCCTAGTTTTGTAATGTGGTACATGCTATACGGGCCGGCCACACCGTATACCTCTCAGTCGCTTTTTATATAGTTCCATGACTACATTTCTAACTTTTAATTTTTGTTATTTAAAAAAAAAAGGTGTCTTGTACATATATATCTATATAGATAAATATCTGTATAGATAAATATCTATGTTAGATAAATATATATATAAATATATATATAGATAAATATCTATATAGATAAATATCTATATAGATAAATATCTATATAGATATGGATAATATATATTATATCATATATATATATATATAGGTGTTTTTTTTTTTTAACAAACGTAGTTGCGACCATGTATGTATGAATTTAAATCGCGAGTCGATATTCAGCAGAAACTCCAATTGTGATATTTCCAGTGTTTTCTTTTTTGAACCATGCCATGTATGCAAGACCGGGAAGGCCGCATTTCCTTTGTTATCTAGTACCTTGTTGCGTTGTTGATGTGGAGTGAGGAATAGGAAAACTTGTTATTTGGGGAGATTGTAATCGGTACATAGTAATAATATGCTCAGTTAGTGGGTGAAATGACGTGTGTTGCAAAGAAGACAAATCGTCAGTAGTAGTGTATAATGGAATGCTCGCGGACGGTGGTGTGTATGACATGGTGTGGGTTCCTGCTTGAATGTGGGTGGATGGATGGCAGTGCGATTGGCTACTGCCAGTGTTCTCTTAGAATATATGCCAATAATTGACAACTATACCAGTTTTACGTACACTTACTACGGAAGAGACTGGGGTCTACTGATGGGTTATGTGATCGAAATAGTGAAGACAAACCAAATTAATTAAAAAAAATTTTATATAAATATCAATTACTTTGGTTTAAGTCTAGTGTTTTCTTTCGCACTCCCTCCTACAGAGAAATTATAATGAATTACTAATGCACTGCTAAATGTCGAGTGTATTCGTTTGTGAATACATGTGGCGTGGTGAATGCACTTTCTTTTTTCCCCTCATAATTTTTGTTTTTTAAATTAAAAGTTATGGTTCTTTGCCATGGCCGTTGCATCGGGCGCAGGCTCTAAACTCACTTGGCAGGGTTGGTTTCTGAAGAGAGGGGTCTGTATCGTCTAAGACAATGTACGACAAGACGTGCCACTCAGCGCTTTCCCATTAAATACAGCAAACAATGTAATTGGACAGGTCCCCCTTGCCCAGGCTGACTGATGTACCTTCAATCCACAATGTATGACAATTATAGTGTATTATATTAATAATGAAAACAATATAGTAAAGTTCAAACATACTTTAAGCACTTTAATCTGTGCCAAACGTAAATAAAAATTGCAATTATGTCTGAGTAAGAGCGACACCTGAGCAAAGAGAATGCACTTTATTTTCCATGGGATTGCACCGCTACATGATTATTTAAGAAGTTGCTATATGAAAGCGCTGAGTGTCGCAACTTGTCATATTGTCTTTTGTATCATAACCCAACCCTCCGTTTATCAATGGTGGTTCTGCATCAGTAACCTAACCCATTTGACACCGGTGGGTCTGCATTAATTATCAGACCCATTTGCAATGGAAATGCCCCCCCCCCCCCCTGCGTCCAGATAGAAGCCATAATTCAACCAGAATCATTCTGGCATCGTTAAATCCTATACTCCCCTATAGTGGTGACAAAAAAAAACACAAAGAAAAGATTACAAAAATATTTCAATAAAGAAGCTCATCATGATCCATTAATTAATTGGCTCATCTAGGCAGGCTGTCGTTGGGGTAGCCCTCCTGCCTCCCTAGTGATCGAGCGGTCGACTGCCACATAACCAACTAGTTAATGATCAATGCATTCCACGGTAAGATTTACTCCGACAACAGGCCGTGTACGACGAGCCCCCGGCCATTCATTGTATGTATGCGGAGAGTGGTGCCAATGGACTGTTTGATATTCTGTCTCCACGGGACATCAGCTAGACCAATGTAGAATTTGTACTATTATGATAGAATGTGACCCGACACCACAAAATGAGTCGGGTTGCACACCTATGCATTTTGAGTAATATGCCATCAAAGTTTGTGGGTGAAATATTAGATGAGTTTTGTTTTTATCCCATAGAACTTGCCGTTACTGGGTATGTTCATATCCACTGGGTAAAACTGCGTTTATAACACCAACAAGTACTTTTATTACACATTTTATAACGTGCATTCAATGGAATGATCCTGAAACAATAAGAAAATTGCCGTAATTAACCTGTTTTCTTCGCGACATTCACGACAGAATGTTTGGCAAATCTTTTGTAATAATTTGGTCAATTTTCATCCTAGAAGAATAAATTTGGTATCACTTTAAAGCTTACTCTGCTCTTTCTGAATATGTTCTTACTCAGTTTCCTTGTTTGAGGCAACTTATTCATTTCGTGGTGTTGGGTCACATATATATATATATATATATCTCGACTAGTTGATTTTAATTGTACTCACTGTCTCCTCCAACACGTGGCTGTGAGTGAGTGTGTAATTAAATTCAGCGAATCGAAATGCTGATGTTGCACAGTCGGATGTTCAATAATGGTTTTCTTCAGCGGTCCAGTAAAGCACATTTGAGATGCTTCCTACCTATCATTAAATTAGTTTTTATTAAGCTTAACTTATTCGTTTCTTTGTAATCCCTTGTGCATTATCTACAAGAAATCTAGCATTTACATCTCCTACAGCGATGCGAGCGAAAGTTTAAGTTTGAAGAAATCGGGTCAAATTAGCAGCAGCAAACAAGCCGTTATTTGCAACGAATGCAGACTATTTTGACTAGATCTAGCTTTTTTTCCCCTTCTTATTTTTAAGCCTACCACACCGCTTTATTTTTAATTTGCCATACCTACTTAGGATAATTATATGCCGAGTAGCCTCGGTACTTTATGTAAACTGGCAATTCAAATTTTGTCCAGATTCTGAATTACTTCGCGTGTAATATATAAGAAACTAGACCAATTGCTTAAGTTAGAAGCCGTAGAACCTTTCTGCTCTGATGAGCACATACAGTATAAGTTATGTAGAATTATTATTAATATTATTTTATACGGTGTCTGTAATATGGCAAAGACAAATGCCATAGGAATCAAAGAAAGTGGTAAATGAGGACCGGTGTGGTTCTTTGTCCCATAAGCCTGAATGGCAATGACTTATTACAGGTAATTTTGAGAGTGATGGACCTACTTTTGACTTTCAATAAAATAATTCAACTTTCTTAAGAGCGTGTTTCTTTGTTTTAGAGGGTTTTGGTTTAACTATCTGGTCATGTGAATTTGCTATGTAGGCCTGTATGACTGAAAGATCACACTTGGAATGTGGCTATCTGAATTTCAACACCCAGGGGCCAAATGTATGAACAACTTTTGATCGGCTCCAGTGTTAAGGGCGGCTGCTGGGTTAGCACAACACCGGTGTTGGAATATGTGTCACGGGAAATGTATGTGGCCAAAGCCCAGCTTGGTTAGCTAACCGATGCGTTATTTATAGATTTGGGAAATCCCTCTGAGCCTGTTCCTGGCAAGCACCGCTATTTGACAATATGGCCACCGATTCGGCGGCGGCCGAGGCGTTAATATCGGTTCGATTATTGGTTTCATTTGACCAAAATTTGGCGGCAGCGTTAATATCGCTTCGATTTTATGGTTAATTTGATGAAATTTCACTTATTGCGTATGTAATTCTGTTAAATATGAGAGCATTGAATAGATTTGGCCCTAATATATCGCCGCCGATACGGTGGCGGTGGCGATTTGTTCTGTTTACATTCGTCGATTCAACAATATGAATATCGCCACCGATGTAGTGCCGGCATTAATATCGGTTTGATTTTAGGGTTAATTTAATGAAATTTCACGTTTTGAGTATGTAACTCTGTTAAATATGATAGCATTGAATAGATTTGGCCCTAGTCGGTCACTAACACCGACGGTAAAGTTGATATGGCTTGGGGTTAGAGTAGCCGACCTTAAGCTTGCGATGTTTCCGTAACACTGCTCCAGACATACCGACTTTTCGCCACTAACCTGGAGATCGCCGCTAACCACAGGTTTGAAGCGCTAACACTGCTTCATACATTTGGCCCCAGGTGTGGATGGATCATTAGACTTGAGTACCCCATGGCTATTATTAGTTGTTCTGTGACACTCAGATAGATGGGAATGGCAGGCTTAGATAAGCCCTTAGTCATACTCAAAAACATTCAATTGACTTGTACTGCTAGTATGGTGCACTACTTTCCAAGCCTCCATTCCTATGGACAATCATGATTAAAGGCCCAGTCACACCTTACCGGACACTGTCCGGTACTGTACGGCCATGTCCAGTACATGGTCGGTACAAGTTTTGAACATGCACAAAACTTCTGCCGGACTGACATGTCCGGTACATGTTCAGTTGTCTGGCGGCAATTGACCCAATTACGCTCCATTTCGATACATTTTGTGTACCGGAGAGGACTGGGCTAGACAATTCTTTGTCCGGTGGTGTCTGGTACTCAGTCCGGTAAGGTGTGACAGGCACTTTAAGGACACAGACCCTGATTGGGTCCTAAATAACCCTGCCTAGTCCTATTTGATCATAATTGTGAATGTTCAATTTGTTTGTGTTTTACATCCTGGCAACATCCAAGGTCATATCAGGTTGGGTACGGACTTCTGACTGCGCACTCATGGTGACTTTATAGTGCTGCCCACTTGGACACAAGGCTGCTGGAACCAACGACGATTTCCCACTGTCACAATATCTTGATGCTGAGCTAACCAGTCCTTACCCTATCCTAAAAATGTCGAGTGCCACGCTAGTTAACAAATATCAATTTTGTAGGTCATTGATTTGACTCAGGCCAGGATTTAAATTCCCGACCTTCCACAGGGGGAAGCCTGCGCTCTACCGATTCGGCGATTGTGTTCAGTCAATGCATAAAGTTGTTTTAGTCATGGTACGTCCCCTTTAAATAGGTCAAGTTTGCTTTTTGTTGCCATTGCTTCTACCTTGGAATGGTTCAATGAGGTTGTATGAAGGGGGTGGTGTTATTTATTAAATTTATTTGACCATGTTCCTTCCTCAGTAATTTCAACGATGTCAATTTTGTAAGTACAGTAAAAACTCCAAATTGACCGACCACGGAACCAACTTTAAATGCAGCATTTAGGGAGTTAAAAAAAAAAATTCGTTGCAATGGTTATTGTATGGGCGATTGCTTGGGACCGAAATAAAGCGATTGATGTAGGGGAGTGGGCTATCTGTGGAGGTAGTCGGTTAGAGAGGTTTTACTGTAATTGGTTTGACTCGGTTGGGGTACGGGAAGCCAGCCATTGTATCCAGTGGTTAGTCATGCAGAAACCCTCCACCTGTATTCAAAGTAGACTCATTTAATAAGTAGCTACAATATATCTACCAATAAAACACAATGCATCATTCCTTCAAAAGGTGACGGGACACCTTTTATTTAGTATATATAATTGGATACAAATGATGTATAACAGCAAGCGTATGGTACACACATTCAATCGTGATTTTAATGCAAATATTTGCATTATCCGTGATTTAGTTTTCCCCGTTGTCTATACTCACCAAACGGTACTGACTACAATCTCGTTAATTCTCAACTCATGTCTTATCAGCAACATCCTGTTGGTGGTTTAATGTTCCTTATGTATAAAGTAAGCAACACAATCCCATCCAAAGCACCTTGATGAGAATTTATCACTTTGGTCAACAAAGTGTTGAATACCCTCTATAATAGTTCCTACACAAATTAAGAGTTAAATAGCTTGGCTTCTGCCCAGTTAAGGAACTTCATGGCAACTTCGTATCCCAGGAAGCAGGCCTGTAAATAAATGTTAAATACACAATGAATATGTACCAAGGCAGTAGTTTTGCTACAATTCAAATGGGTCTCGAGGCTTATGCTTCATAGATGCATATAAATGAAACTAACAGATAAAAATGAAGCCGCGTTTTGTTGATGGCTGGCCGTTGGATTAAAATATGTATTCAGTATTTTTCATGTAATCAATGCACTCACAAAGCAAAACAGATAACCGATTCCCATATAAATATAGATTTCAATTGAGTTGAAATACAAAATTATGAGTATGAAAACTTTATTTTTCTTATGTTATTGGCTTAAAATCAGTTTTTTTGTTAAAAAATAAATAAATATATATACCAAATATGGAACTTATTAGAATAGCGAAATAAAAGACTAAACTACTTGAAAGATCCAGCTATACGTATATTGTAATATTCCTGCGAAATTACCTTTAATGCAATTCATCTAGGAAGTAATAATACAGGTTTAAATACCACTCCATCCCATTTATTTTTGGTTCAGAATTGCAATCCTAATACCCCGTCACACCACAGCTTGCGACCACCTTAGACCAAAGAACCCACACTCATCTGTGACGTCCTTGCTACCAAAACAATGGTTGCCGATGTCTGGGCATCACTGGTGAGTGTAGGTTCTTTGGTCTAAGGTGGTCTCAAAGTGGTCGCAAGCTGTAGTGTGACTGGGGTATAAGGCTCCTCCACTCGTTCCATCACCCCCACCAACAACTCCATTACCCTTCGCAAGTATGGGTATTCTGCTAAAGCTGGGTCGCAGCTTCAGTCCTTCCTGAGGGACCAGCGGAACTTGGAATAGCCATATTGCCATGGCTTTCCGGCAGGCAGTCGATATGTTAGATACAATATTAACCATTACCCAGAGTACCTATTCTGGGTAGAGGTGAATATTTTATCTATCGATAGGTGTGCCTGGAGTATACTAGCTGGGAGGTGTGCGTATGTCCAGTGCTGCCACTGGATTTTACACACAAAAAAGTATAATTTGTTTTGTTTTTGTAAAGTCTCAAAATTGAGCACTAACTATGGAGTCACCAGGAGAGTATACTATCAGTTGCATATAGATAGCCATTATAATATGGTTTCAGATGTGACCAAGACAGAAAACCACCACGCCACGTCTGGTGTCGTCCGATATCGCCCACATTGCAGTGACTAGCAAGTGCAGTGAGATGTACTCACCTCCACAAGGTGAAATACTACATACACAGGAAGGATGGAAAATTGATTGCACCAGGCAACGTAGATAGGCTAATGGGTTAGGATACTAGCCCCATAATGGCAGAAGTGTGGGTTGGCACAACACTCCTGCAAAGGGACTAGCAAAGGACATCTATCAATCTCACAAAATGCCTAATTCTAAGTCTGAATAGTTTTCAATTAATAGATTGGCAATTTTTTCCAGGAAAAAGTATTAAAAAAGTATTAACACCAGAAGTAGTCTTTTCTTTGAAAAAAGAACCCCCCCAACAACTTTATATTAAAAAAACGCATAAAGTGGCAGCACTGTGTGTGTGTGTGTGTTGGGGGGGGGGGGGGGGTAGGTTGTAGGTGCAGCATGTACTTACGCCATTTGCCGGGAAAGCTCTGAGCATGACTGGGGTGACGCCCTTGTAGAGTGCAAGAACTCCCTCCTTAGCCATCATCTCACGGAACACATCGCGGACACCGTTAGGGTAGGTGCCATGAGGAGCTACACCAAAAGACACAGCTGTAGCTTATCACACCCCTCAGCCAACTAGCTGTTACACACCCAACAGCTGTTTCCCCTCTATAAGGAAGCCAATAAATAACATACATGGGAACATTACTGATTTTAAACATATATATACATATGTGATGCATAATGCATTATACAAGTATAAATGCTAGGGGAACATATATACTTTGCTACTTCCTCCATCGGCGCATTGGTGGAGTGCCCCCCCCAACTGTCGGGGTGTTTGCATACGGGTGCCCCCCCCACTCTCGCGCCACACACACCAGAGGAATATTATTCCTCACGTTATTTGTGTACTGTTAATTTATATATATATATATATATAGGGGTCATTCTCAAAAACTGTGTACCACTTGAGGTAGTCTACTTGAAATGCATATTTCAAAGAAACCCATTATTGGAGTGTCAATATTTAGATTTCATCATTTAGTCCAATAATGTGGGAGATATTTTAGATCAAAAGTAAATGTTAATGTTGTGTATTATGTATCTTATTGGGATGGATGTAGCTAAATAAATAGAAAATTACATCACTAATTTGTGACATTGTCAACAGCATTGAAAATAAAGTGTCACAAATGAAAACCTCTGAACAACAGCATATTTCACTTCAAATGGTCAGATACAATGTCTTCATTAAGTTGAAGACATTTATTTCTAAATAAATTATAAAAATTATGAACTAGTTAACCTTTTTTGGAGTCATTAACATCGTAACATTTCTTTTCCACTTGCAAGTACTATGAAACTCTATCAAACACTGAGTACAGATACAGTACAGGAACTATTTTCAGCATTTGACACTCTATGCATGGACTCAGTTATGGTACAGTAAAAGATAAATCCTGAAATTGCCCCATAACATTGAAATTTGAGCCGAACATTTGTGTAAAATTGTTGATTCCACTTGGACTGTTATCATGCTAATATTTTTCTGCTATTCTCTTTAATCATCACAAATAAGACAAAACCATAGCAATGAGGTTTCAAATTATTATTACTACTGTTTATAAAGCAAGTGGCATGTGAAATGTCCTAAAAATGTCAAGCTTTGTGTGGAAAATATTTGATTTTGGAGTCAGATTGGTTTCCATGCTATACTGCTATTTATTGGGTGTGAGCATCATTTGACCTACTTAAAAATGTCAGAATATTTATTTTTAATTATTCAGATGCAAAAGGACATACACATTGAGGAAGCTTGTATATAGGACTTTGACAGCATTTTGATTTTGTGGTACTGGTGTCACAGTATTAGTACACAACTTCTGAGAACGACCCATATATATATGCACACATATATGCTGCATAAATGTTTGATATATATAATTTTACATATATATATCAAAGTCAAAAGCTGCATAATCCTATGAAAAGCATCACATTTTCTAAAGCCAGAGATTTACGTTGATTTGATCATACATATATGCAACTTAATATCTTATTGCACTCATTCAACATTTACTGCAGTTTTGCATTCCGGTGTCATGCCGCTAGTCGCCAATGCGTAAACAAAACTGATGTGCACACCAAAATTAATTATGCATGTTTTAATTAATCCTCTAAATTAAGTGACTTCAAACTAATATATAAACACACATAAAAAGCTTTATTTTGAGGTCAAGTTCCTCTTCCAGACATACTAAAAGAACAGAACTACCTAAAGGAATGCTGCAGGTAATAGGGTAGCAGCGAGGCATGCATATACCCAATTTGTCAGTTTATAATAATTTTTGGTTTGCTTAATTATAAGATAGAAAAGGGATATCTATTTTTTTGTCATTTCTTATTTTTATATAAACATTTTTTTAATAATGATTGGAGAACATTACTATAAAAAATAAAATGATCAAAAATATATATCCTATTTTTGTTTCTCTTAAGAAACAACTATTCAACAACAATCTCAGAAATAAACTGGGAATTTGAATTATAATACTGACCAATCTGAAGCCTTGATTTGAGGACATCTGGAGGAATAGCCACAATCCAGTTAAACACACCCGCCATGCCCCCCGCGCATAGAGTGGCCGGGATACTGAGGTCCTTCCGGCTAAACACCAAAAGCACAAGACAATAAATGATTTCCACCACCACTACCCTGCCCTCTGACGGCAGTGGCAGAACTAATGTATTGAGTAGCAGCTGCCTTGGCCGCATGTTCTGCGGGAAAAGCCTTAAAGCGGCTTTCCCCCAACTAATCCATGCTGTGGTAGCAATGCACTATGAATACTACGTGGAGAAAAGGTCTATTATAGTAGACATATCTGCTACAGGTAGGTCAAGAGTTGTAAGAAGCGCATTCAGATTTACAGGGTCCGTACACATGTGAAGATATGGAATTCAAGGCTGTTTTTTAAATAGGAATTCAAGCTATTTTCATTTGGATTTTAGGAAAAAAAACAATGAAGAATGGCGATTTCAGACTAATTTAGATTAGTGGGGACAGTTTAATGGAATTCAAGGAGTTTCAAGATTAAGTACCCAAAATAGGTTAAATTCAAGGCTCTTCAAGGCCTTGAAATGGGCAAATTAAGCTCAAGACTTTTCAAGACTTTCCAGTCCCCGTACGGACCCTGGATTTAGTTCTAGCACAGATAGCGAATGGAGGTTAATCATTTAAGAGAAACAAATACAGAATGTTTCATGACACATGGAGGGTAGGCGGGTTAGGCAAGTCTTCTGCAAAATGTGTCGGTTCCCTAGGTCTCAGGCAATAGCTGGGTCATTCTCTGAAACTCGGCGCCACATATTTGGTTTCCACGTTACGATGGTGATAATTAATTTTCTTTTTTTCTGGTAGCAAGTCAAATAAATATTGTTGCCTCTGTGTGCTAAGTATGTTAGCAATACTACATGTATTTAATCTACCCCACAAAATATATCGAAAGGATGATTGTATTACTTTGTGCTAAAGTCAAAGATTATACATTCACACCATGCATTTAACCAAACTTGGTTTCAATTTGATTTTTATAGGATATAATGTTTGCTTAACTGTAATCAATACTATTTTGTTTGAATTTATTGTGTATGTTAAAATGATATTCCGGATGTGTGTTTGAATTTCCATGTTACACAAATGATTTTAACGTATTGCTCAATCTGCGTATGATCAAAATAAAAAAGTAAAATCTCTCTAAATCGACGGACTTTAAGTGGTCCATTTATGGAGGTGGTCGGTTTAGGGAGTTAGGATATGGTTACAATGGTATTATTGGGACCCATATAAAGCGAACGATATAGGGGAGTGGTCAGTTAGAGAGGCTTTCAATCAATCAATAGTTCCGTCCTCTAGTCGAGGGTTGGATGCAATGGTTCTCCACTTGTCCCGATGGTGTGCTGTTCTGATAGACTGTGAATAATTCAAGCCTGTCCACTGTGAAATATTTGTAAACCATGATGTTCTTGGTCTCCCTCTCCCTCTGCTGCCATTCACCTTCCCTTCCAACAATGTACGGTATATTGAACTCTGACGAATGATGTGGCCAAAATAAATAAGTTTCTTTGTCTGTATAGTGGCAAACAAGCTTTTCTTATTTTTAATTTTTCTGAGAACTTCATTTGCCCCATTTCAAGCCCTTGAAACCAGAGGTGCACCTATTCCTTTGTAGAACCCACGTAGTCCCTGAGAGGCTTTACTGTAACTTTTTTTCAACTCAGATCTGCACAACACGGAAATCTTCATATGAACATGGATTCTACTATTATTTGGAAGGTTTTTACTTTTGGTTGCCATGTCGCACTTTAGTGCCCAGTTTCAGAGAATATCCCAGCTATATTGACATCGCTACAATCGTCATAACACACAAGGCAGTAATTATATCATAGAACTTCAGGCGTAGCCGGACATTAATCTGTGTTCTCAAAGCTGAGTATCGAACAGGGCAAATGCAGAAGCTTACGTTTTCCCTTCTGGTGTCAACAAGTACAGTAGCCACTCGTAGGACATGAAGTACATTCCGCTAGCAGGTACGTCTGGAAATGGGAGTTCACAATGAGTACTTTTGGTCAACATAAGCCACACTAGTGCTAAGTTACAGCATTCGTGTCTAGTCCGATCTGCTAACTAACCGTACATTCGATTCTAGAATACTTTAAACAATGTGAACATTGATAAGCAGAGGTACGAAGTCTCCCGATTTGGCGTGTGAGATCGCCCTAAAATATAGCAAAATAACTCCGATTTCATGCATTTAATTTGTAATCTCACGTCAAAGAACCATTTTAGCTTGTTTTTTGTTTGTTTAATATTTGTTCATATTTTTTAAAACACATTTTTTTCTCCCACTTAAAAAAAATATTTAAAAATCGGAGTGGGGGGGGGGGGGAGGCCCCAAGTGGAAGGGCCACCTTCTCCCGCCCCTCCCCTTTCGGCCATGCTATTTATCCTTATTTACAACTTGTGTATTAGGCTGATCTCCCATCCACTTGGTACCTCTGTATAAGTGACTTCATAACTCGTTCAATTGTAGGCATTTCTTAAATTTCTTTCCTCCTCCCTTTAAATATATATATTTTCTTATTATTAATAAAGATAAACAATTCGGTTTCAATTCAATGCCGTTTTCCTATATCCGCACTCACCTCTTAGCAATGTGGCCGCTGTGCCCCTGTATATACTCCGAATGCCTCCTTCCTTGTACAGCTGTTTCACACAGTCAACAGGCCCGGCGTATTTCATTGCAGATCCGGTGCCCTGAGTCTGGTTTGGGGTAAGGCAGGTGGGGTGGAAGGAGGAGGGGTAAATCAATTTATTCACTTTACTTTATTTTTGATTAAACCCAATAAATACAACCGAAGCACTGGTCTTCTGGCTATGCGATGCGTCAGTTATTTACACATTACTAACTAACTAACTAACTAACTAACTAACTAACTAACTAACTCACTATTGTATGTCAGAGGAGGCGGGCAAATTCAATTCCCAATTTGCAGTGTCTCACCCCCCCCCCCCCAAATATATACACTCACTCACTGTTGTATGCCGGAAGGGGTGGGTGGGTTCAATTCACAATTTGCAGTTTCTCAGCCCCACCCTCCCCACACACACACTCTCACTGTCGTTTATCAGAGGAGGTGGATAAGTTCAATTTCCAAATTTGAAGTTTCTCAGTCCCCCCCCCCCCACACACACTCACTGTCGTATGTCCGAGGGGGCAAGTAAGTTCAATTCCCAATTTTGCAGTGTCTCAGCCCTCCCCCCCCCCCACACACACAACACACTGATTCTCTGACATATGTCAGAGGGGGCGGATGGGTTAAATTCCCAATAGACAAGGTAAAGTGACAGACCACTGACACATGACCCACAGCTAACACCTGCTACCTGATTCAACTGAAATATAAACAATTTTACTACAGACTTCACAATTCACACTCATGTACGTTTAATAGGGCATATTTGCAGTTTCTCACCCCCAACCGCGCATACCACTCACCCACCATGTACAAATACACATATTCAAAGATAAAGTTTTACACCATTCATATTACTCCTACCCCTCCACATGACAAAAGGGGCACATAATGTGTCTAAACTGTATTAGAAACAGTTTTGAACAATTATTCTTACGATTTTATGTAGAGGAGAATATTTTTAGTTTCAGCCAGTTTTAACCAATTTTATTGGCTAAAACCTGTTTTAACCGGGGCGGTTTTAACCGTGGTTTTAAGCAGCATGTGACTAAAACCCTGCAACCCTGACAATACCTAATCATATAGAAAAGCCTTCACTGATGCAGGGTCCGTACGCATGAAGATATGGATTTCAAGGCGATTTCAAAGCTTTTCAAGACTGTTTTTGAATGGAATTCAAGACTATTTTCATATGGATTTAGTCTGAAATCACCATTCTGAGTGACGATTTCAGACTAATTCAGATCAGTGAGGACAGTTTAATGGAATTCAAGGATTTTCAAGATAGGTTAAATTCAAGGCTTTTCCAGACCTTGAAGTGGGCAAATGAAGTTCCAAATTTTTTTCCAGGCCACATACGGACCCCTGTTTATGTGACCGCCCCCCCCCCCCGCAACCCTACCCCCAACATCTCCAAATCACTAGACTTGCTTTACCTGTAGCAGGCATTTGATTCGTTCACCCGGCGCCATGATTACCGTGGAGAACACGCCAGCAACCATACCCGCAGCAAAGAGCTGCGTGTACCTGCAAAGAAATACCGAAGAATGTAAGCCACTATGTTTTCTTCCATTACTTCTCTCCATTTACCATTGTCATTTTAAAATACAATCAGGGGGTGTATCCTCATGCAAACCCTGACCAGACCAGGATAAATGGCTATAGTTAGTTATATGATGTGCATAGCTAAATTGAACACTGCTAAATTATTACAATGACACATTATTTCTAAACCTATAAAAGCTGCCTTGGTGGTGGTTAGCACAGTACCAATGACGAAATACGAAGATACATTCACATGTGAAGATATGGAATTCAAGGCTATTTCAAGACTGTTTTTGATAGGAATTCAAGACTATTTTCATTTGGATTTCAGGAAAAAACAACCATGGGGTACGGCGATTTTTGACTTAATTTAGATCAGTGAGGACAGTTTAATGGAATTCAAGGATTTTTGAAGACTAATTGCCCTAAATAGGTTTATTCAGGGCTTTTCAAGGGGTTGAAATGGGGCAAATGAAGTTCCAAGACTTTTCAGGCCCTGGATAGAACCTGAACATTGGTATGGAAATTACCCAGAAAATAGTACTTACGACAGAGGATCATCTGGTTTGTTTTGTTGAATAGATTTTCCAAAGTTGAAGCCAGCAAAGCTAACGGCAAAAATTGGGGCAACTCCAACCAGAGGTGCACCCATTCCTTTGTAGAACCCACGTAGTCCCTGAAATGGAAATAACAATTAACGGGTTGATGACGATGACTATGATGGTACATTTTAAGTAATGCCACTTGATGACCAGGGTATTAAGCATCCCATGCTAAATAAATATCAACATGAAATAACTAAATTTCACTGGCTTTTAAAACAACAAATAAATATAAAAGGCGAGCGCTTAATGTTGCAATTGCCTTTGCATTAAAAAAGAATGGAATTATGTTGCAGACATTCATAATATGTAGGAGCTCTAAAAAAACCGCCCAAGTTTTAAGGGCTGTACTCCTGGCGACAGGTCACTCTCCACTCCCATCCCCGACCCACTTGATGAGGGTGGGAGGATTCTACTTCAGATCACATGGTTCTGCCTAAAGAGATGGTATTAGAACATCCCCTTGTCTCTACAGTGTAGCACAGTAACATTTTTTTACCACTTGCCCTTCTACTTTCCCGAGTGGCAAAATTACTTGCTCAAGCCAAATCAGCCAATTGAAACTGAAATCTGCTACTGCAGATTAGACAAATCACTTGCCCCGTTCAGGTAGGACACCGAAAACTTCACCTGCATGATCGAGTAAACTAGGTGACCCGGGCAACCTGGCAGTCCTTATTGTCCCACACTGCGGCCTACCTATCAGGGCACTTACTAAGTGATACCATGTGGTGTATTTACAAACACCGCAGAGGACATTTCCTATGCTGATTGACCAGTCAATCACCCGCTCTAATGGGTTAGTCTGTTTGGAGTGAAATTGAATAAAGCCGGGATGTAGAGTTATTAGACAATCTATCAGCTTCAGCTTACAAACCGGAAGTTAAGGGTGGTGCACCTCCTAATCCTATTCTTTACCATATAACATACACATTAAACTCACATTGCACATGCCTCCTGATCACCAAATTTGATAAGATTCTTGTCATAGATTTCCTTCTAATGTACACTTAATTAGATAAAATACTACTTTGTGCATGTGTATATTATCACCTCACGCTAGCTAATCTGTAGCTGGGATCCAGTGTGCTGGGGTGCTAGGGTACCAGCAGAACTTGGAACCAGGGGCGGGTTCAGGGTACGTCTTGGAGACATCTCGGCGATGCTTTTTGGCTTATTTCCGTTCAGGGTGCATCTCGGAGACCCCTCCCATTCAGACAGGAGATGAAATGTGCCTCGAAAATGGCCGCCGTATTCAGTGGTTTCAGCCAATCACAGCGCAGCTTTTCTATTGCAAATGTCCACCGCCTATGGGGGCAGCCATTTTCGAGGCAACAAACTGCTTTTGCCGTTCAGACTAGCGTGACATCAGGGATTCCACCCCACCCCCCCGACACATCTCAGAGGCGCACCCTGAACGCGGCCCTGGGTACTAAGATAACACGGTACTGTACATATGACCTTTAAAACCCAGTCCAAATAGCCAGACTTACAGGAATCCACTTCTTAACCTACAAGTACGCACTTTTATCGTGCATGGTCCTAGCGTAAAGATAAGTTCGGTTTAGATAAATGTAATCATGAACTACAATAGATATTGCTCTATATACCTTTATACTCTACAAATCACTGCAATCAATAATATTAAAAACACATATTATTTTTAATGCACATATGTAGACTTAGCTAGGATTTTAATATGCGAAGAGGAAACATAGAATGCATTTCATACACGAATAAATATTTATGACTTACATCTTTAGCCAGAATCTTTTTGGCACAGTCGAAAGTGCTTGTGTACATTGGAGCCTTGCCAGGCTCTGGGTTGGGCATTGTCTGTAGCTTCACCTGTAAATTTAAAAGAAATTTAGAACTGAATTAGTAAAATGAAATATATTACTATGCAGTTAATAAAATAGAACCTGTTGCTGCAGAATCCGATGGTTTTGAATTTCTACCATTTAAAAAAATAAAATAAAACTATGAGGTTGATTATTAACTGCCATACTTTAAACTAATTTACTTTGGAGATATTGAAGTGAAAATATGCTTTAATTGATTTTGGCATGCACACTGAAATTCTGACACCATAGGCTTCAGCAGCAACAGGTTGTATTTTATTGACTTACTGTTCCCGTCTATGCCATAACACATGTTTACTGAATGCACCAGCATCTATTCTAAGTTGGATATGTAAAACCAAACCTCTAGAGGTAAGTACTTTGGTATCTAGAATGTGAAATTTTGATCGGACTATGCAGCTTTAATTTCGCATAATCATGGCGGAAATGTAATGTATTCTATGCAAGTGTTGACATTAAATTAGAATCACATACACTTCATAGAAAATATTGGAAAGCACTTAATGTGAAGATATGGAATTGAAGGCTATTTCAAGGCTTTTCAAGGAAGTTTTTGATAGGAATTCAAGACTATTTTCATTTGTATTTCAGGGGGGATATTGAGTTTAATGGAATTCAAGGCTTTTCAAGACTAATTACCCAACACAGGTTAAATCCAAGGCTTTTCAAGGCCTTGAAATGAAGCAAATGAAGCTCAAGACTTTTCAGGTCCTGTTCACACCTGTCTGGTGTTCATCAGTTCGGGCATTACGCGCTCATGTCCAGCATCCCGCGCATTTAAATTCCGTTTAATTAATTTTTTTAATTTTATATGTGAGAATGGTCAATAAATTCAATCGGACATTAATTATTAGGACTGCCCTACCAATACCAAGGAATGCATTAAATTGAACCAATTGGCATCCCTACCTGAAAGTTGATATGTCCTACCACCCACCACGCAATTGAAAAAACACTATAGAGTTTATTACTTTAACGGCCATATTGATTCGATTCGCTTTAGTGCGTGTGAGGTCAAATCTAACAAAATAATTTCTGGAAATGTAGCTAATACTTTCATTCAAAATGTAGTATTATTATTAAGAGGCGAGAGCGAAATCTACACCCAAAACTTCAGATGGTCGAGTATGTGGAACATCTGCATCCCGTGTAAGAAACAGGTCGTGGGATTAATCACCACTCGAGCCCAACCAACGACTTACAGTAGTAAGAGCATTAATGTTTGTCGCTACCTTGTCTAACGCTTGGTAAGCACAGGGGAAGGTTCCGGATAATGTGACTGAGTTGCTTATTGTATAATTATTACCGGCGGCACCAATACACTTGAAAATCGGTATCTGTCCTGATATGACCTACAACACTGCTACGACACAAAGACCCATTCCTCCCGGGTTAAGATTAATAGCCCTTAAGCTGAGAAGCCCTCACTGAAATAGATCAGTTACGGTGAGACTTACTTTAGCCGAAATTCTTTGGCCAACTTCTGTTTCACCGAAGGCATGTATTACTTTATGGTAATCTGGTTATTTGTTCAAATACAATTACATTTGACTAAAATGTACAATCTAATATATATATAATGAGCCTGTCTCAAAAGGTGCCAGCTCGTCGTTTTTTTGTCCATAGTAACGATTGACACAAAACAGCACAGAAACGGTTACACTGAAAACACAAGGACATTTGCTTCAAATCAATATGTATTCTATTGGGATTATAAAACACCATGTAAAAAGCAAATCAGTTTATCCTGAGCAAATGCATAAGTAGATAGTGTGTTGATCGTTACTATGGACAAAGTTTTGTCCCATATTGCTTAGCACCTTTTGAGACAGTCTCATATACAAATCTCGCTCTCTCGCGCTCTCTCTCTGCCGCCAGCCATGTCTGTGTCCCTTTCCGGTACTATCAGAATTGTGTGTGTGTGATCCATTCTGATTTTTCTGGCCACTCTGCTGATAATGCTGAATGGTGGGAATATATAATAGAATTCATTATTCCAAACCAAAGCAAAGGCATCCCACTCGCCAAGCGTGTGACTCTGGAAGCCAAAATACATATTTTGATATCTTATTGTTGTTTCGTGATGCAAACAAGTCCACTTGTGGTTCTCCCCATTTAAGACAAATGTGTTTAAAAATACTGTCACTCAATGACCATTCTAAATGATCATGAAAATGGCGGCCTTTCCTGTCCCCTAACGTATTCTGACTGCCTGGAATATGTGGCACTGTTAGCCATATCTCATGTTGTTGAGCCCAGTTCCAAATTAGTTTAGCTACCTGGTTACAAGGTTTGGATCGGGTCCCACCCATATTATGAATGTAAGCCATAGCTGTGGTTTTATCTGTTAACAATCTAACATGAAATTTAGGTATGCGCACTAAGCTGCATCATCATCATCATCATGCTGTCGGTCGCGATGCGACAAAGACTGCTTTCATTACTTGACTGCCGCTCTCCATTTAGCTCTCTGCTGTGAGAGTTGCGTCCATGAGTCGGTCTTAATGTCTCTCAGCTTCAGGTTTCTCTTGATGGTATCCCTGAACCGGAGACAGGGGCGCCCTCTCTTTCTGTAGCCAGAAGACAGTTGAGAATAGAGGATCTGCTTTGGTAGCCTGTCTGATGACATCCTCATGAGGTGTCAAGTCCACCGGAGATTCTTTTTGATCAGAAGATCTTCCATAGAGGGCAGCCCCATCCGTTCGAGTATTTCCTTATTCGTCACTTTGTCCTTCCAGGTTAGCCTCATGATTGAACGCAGATGTCGCATCATGAAGGCATGCAGCTTTTTTCACCTGCCGTCTGTACACTGTCCAGGCCTCAGCTCCGTATAGTAGGGTGGATAGCACGATTGCGCGGTAGATCTTACCTTTGACACGAATGGACACATGGTGGTTGTTCCAGAGTCTCTGGCGTAGTCGGCCGAAAGATGCGCTAGCCTTGGCCATCCTCCTCTGTATCTCAGCATCAATGCGTCCATCACTTGATATAGTGCTTCCGAGATAGGTGAATTCCGGAACATGGTTGTTTCCGTCAACCATGATCTCCTCCTCTCGGGTTCTTGTAGAGTTGGGTTGGTACAGCACCTCCGTCTTCTTGATGTTAATTTTCAGGCCAAACTTCTGCATAACCCTAAATAAATCACTAAGTTCTAACATGTTAATATGATCAGAGATTTCATCCTCTAACCAACGTCCTCCAGTTGCTTGGTGGTCCCTATGAGCGCCCCATCCTTCTAACGACGCATTTGTCGATGGTGTTAGGTTCACCCATTCTAATGGGGTTAGGAGAAGAATCAATGTGTGAATACCACCACATAATATCTTCCATTTGGGATGGATCCCATCCAAACAATAACGCATGACCAGAACAGTTGCTGCCATCATAGCATTAAACCTGGAAATCTGCGCATTTGCTCGGATCCCGTCAAGCCATTAATGCTCAGGTCCGGCTGGATCATGGAATATGGCTGCTGCCATCATAGCATTAAAGCAGAACCCGGCGCATTTGCGATCGATCCCGTCCAAACAATAATGCACAGGCACAGCAAGAACGGATGATGCCATCATAGCATTAAAACCGGAAACCTGTGGAAAAGTTCAGTACTAGGCATGCACCACCCTGTGGTACAAATTAGAACTATTCTGAGTTCATTTCTTTTCCCGAACAGGTATGCTGATTCCCTTTAACATTTCGCATTGCTATCTAATGAATTTGCATTTCTTAAGTACATATTATTGCTCTGTTATTATTTACTGTAACGTCATCCATATAGCGATATAGCGAAGGGTAGACAGGAAGTGTGAACACTTATTTGTCTCTCATTTTTGCTTGAGTGCAAGTAAATAAGCAACACAAGGAGTAATTAGTAGCATGTGGTGAATAAGGGGTCAAATCTCCCTGGATCATCAGCCCATGCTTTTTCTAATCTATTCTTGAATGAATGAATTGACTCCGCATCAATAACATTTTGTGGGAGACTGTTCCATATATTTATGATCCTGTTTGAGAAACTATGTTGCCTGAAATGGCTCTGGGTTTTAATAGTTTGAGAGTATGGCCCCGACTGCCTTCTCTTTTATTCGAGGTGAAAAATTTGTTCATATCTATTTTATCAAAACCCTTCATAATTTTAAATACTTCAACTATGTCACTTCTTTTCCTTCTGTAGGAAAGGGTAGGAAGTTTCAATTCCCTAAGCCTTTGTTCATAGGGTAGGTCCTTTATAACTGCAACTAATTTCGTTGAACGTCTCTGAACCTTTTCGATCTCCAGAATATCTTTCCGAAAAATTGGGATCCAAATTTGTGGACAGTATGTCAAAATTGGCCTAACAAGAGACTTAAATAGAATGAGAAAAGTGTTCTTGTTGAGGCAATGGAAAGTTCTTTTAATTATTCCTACTCTCTGGTTAGCATTTGAGATGATAGTCCTCATGTGTTTCTGAAAGGAGAGTTCGGAGTCGAAGGTTACACCCAACTCCTTTTCATAGCTATCTTGTTGCAGGACAGCGTTCTTCATATTATAGGCATAATGAGGATTATTTTTCCTGTAATGAATAATTTTGCACTTCTTTTCATTGAAGGGCAATTGCCATTTCTCGGACCATTGTGCAAGTTTCAGAATATCCTCTTGCAAGAGATTCTTATCTCTTACATCTTTTATTGCCCGAAAGACCTTTGTATCATCCGCAAATATTTTTAGGTTTGATGAGACACTGCCTGGCAGGTCATTTATAAATATTATAAATAATATTGGTCCCAGCACACTTCCCTGAGGTATTCCTGAGGTGACATTCTTAAAGGAAGATTTTTTATTACCTACGACTACCCTTTGCTTTCTCTCAGACAGGAAGTCCTGTATCCATTCAGAAATTGATCCAGATATTCCCAGAGCTTTGATTTTGTTTAATAGTCTTTTGTGGGGCACACTATCAAAGGCTTTGGAGAAGTCCAGATAGATGGTGTCCAATGCCAGGCCATGATCCAGCCAGTCAGTCCAACTTTCCATCACTTCTAGTAGTTGTGTCAGGCAAGATTTGCCTCCAGTGAATCCGTGTTGGTTTGGAGATGCCAATCCTAGTTTTTCAAAGTGTTCTACGACACAATCTCGGATTATTCTTTCTAGCATTTTACAGCATAGGGAGGTTAAACTCACAGGTCTATAATTTGATGCCAGGCATTTTATGCAGGGGTTTGAGATCAGCATCTTTCCATTGTTTGGGTATTTTCCTTTCAAATAGCCTTTTACGGAATAGAGATGTCAAAATAGGTCCATTTTGCTCAGAACACTCTTTGATGATTTTTGTATAGATCCCATCTGGCCCAGGTGCTTTGGAGACATTTAGTTTTTCAATTAATTTTTCTACTTTACTGTCTGTTATATCAACGTCACTGATGAATTCTGTGACTCCTGAATCTGGAGAGGGTGGGATATTATCCTTATTTTCATTGGTAAACACACTGATGAAGAACTCATTGAGTAGTTCAGCTTTGCCTTCAGCGTCTACCATTAGTTCGTCGTCACTATTGGCTAGAGCTGGTATGCCATTGCCATTTTTTGATTTATGTGAAGCATAACTCCAGAAATTTTTCGGGTTATTCTTAATGTCTTGGACAATTTTGTCCTCAAAAGTCTCTGTGTTCACTGACAATGTCATTTGCGGCATTCCTAGCGACAGTGTATTTTTCCCAATTTTCCAATGTCTTATTATTGAAGTAGACATTCCATGCTTTGTTTTTCAATTTTCTGGCAGTGGTAATATCTCTGGAGTACCAAGGAGGTTGTTTCCTGGTTGTGAATTTTCTTAGTGGTATGTGCCTTTTAATAGCACCTGATAATACATTTCGAAACAGATCCCAGCATTCTTGCACATTTTTTTCCTTAAATTTATTTAGCAAGCCTTGGGACCTGATATCATTACTCATGGCAATGTAATCCCCTCTATAATATGAGTATCTTAGTGGGATGGTCTCATTTTCTGTTTCAACATCAATTTTGAAGGATATGACAGCATGGTCACTCTTCCCGATTGGGGCACCTATTCTGATGTTATCTATAAGATTATCCTTATTGGAAATGACCCAGTCCAAGGGATTTGGGGTCTCATTTCCTCGGAACCTGGTTGTAGGAAACAGTCATTTAGGTCGAAAATAATCCGCGCATAATGGTCATCACGTCAATGTAAGATGCCAGTGGCCCAGTCAATTTCTTTTAAGTTAAAATCCCCAACGATAACCAGGTTATCGTGTTTCATTTCTTTTACCTCATTGACTAATTCTAGAAGAGCATTATTGTTTTGTTCACTGCTAGATGGGCTACGGTAAATACATCCTAAAATGGTTATGACTCCATCAGTAAGGATTTCGCACCAAATTGATTCGTCAAAAACATTTTTTGGGGTGAAATGAGTTTGCTATCAAATGATTTGCAACGTGCATTATCGTACCTCTTTTCTCTAATGAGTTGGTAATTAGATATATCCATTTATTTCCAAGCTTAATTTACTGATCTCGTATAATCTATTTTTTGCACATACTTCATTGACGCATATAATGTCATGTCTCAAAGAACTGATTTCAACTTCCAGTAATGACTTTTTAGCGCTAGTTAAGACATCTATGTTGGTGTACATAACTTCTAAGGTTTTTATTTTGTTTACTTTATAGTCTATTCTATGATCTATTCTGCCTGACCTTGCTTTCTTATTTTTAACTCTTTTAAGTTCCAGGGGGGACCCCGGACCTTGTATATCCAGTTTTTTGACCAATCAGTTTTTTCCTTAGCAGCTTGTACATGTTCGCTAAGAGCTTTACGATCTTCTTTGTCGAGATCGTAACATACTCCTAAGTTCTTTACTTTATCAGGAGTGTCCTTGAGGTCTGTTTAATTTCTGACCCTCCTTATATTGGCCGAGTCGGAATGCATTTTTCGGTCGCGCTTCTATGCCGATGGCTTGTAGCAAATCGTCTACCAACCCTAGATCATGGGTTTTCCTGGCTGTTGATTCACTACTGAGTTTTTCAGGTGCCCTGTGAATGATTACATGCATGGCCCTCTCTTGGCGATTTTTTTTCAGTTGCTTTCTCCGCGACTTTTTGAGCCACAAGTACTGCTTTATTATAGTTGGCAGTGCCTCTTCCATCGACTTAGATACTTGGGCTTAGATGGATGATTCCAAGTCCTCTATTTTCTTTGCCATTGTGTTTAGGTCAGGTTGGGGTTGTTTCTGGCCAACTAGACTTTCTTTAGCTTTTTGCAGAAGTGTTTTTGCCGATTGCTCACAATAGCTGCATGCCCAGAAAAAGCTGATCTCATCCTTCCTCATACCATACATAGTCCCGGTGGCAGATGCAATTTTAATTCACAAATGTAAAAATTTTAATTACGCAAATTGATTAATTATATTTTTAGAATTGACCAAACAGCATTGAATATCCAACATGAGGGGAAGGGCAACATCCACCTCATTTCCCCTTCCTCTCTAGGGCTCTGCACAGTAGGCCTACTTGGTTGGGGGGTGGGGGGAGGCTAATGCACTGAGATTGGCCTAATTGGTTAATGGCCTCCCTGCATAATAGGTGTTTCAAAGTGAGTGTCCAAAGGGGTGAGGTTATAAATTACTCTGTATATGTTGTCCCAAATCATTAGATACACAAGTATCTAAGGTGGATATATAGGATCAAATGTAAACTTGTAGTTGTTTTACTTTTGACAAAACTATACTTCATCAGACCATGCAACTCTAAAGTACTTTCGCATAGGAATATTTTCATCTATATCACTGGAAAGAACATGAACTAATCTCGCCGAAAATATACATTAAAATACCAAAATCAAAATACTTAGAGCATAGAAAGCTGTGACAATGTGGCAAAGGTCACAGTTTATTATAATGGTGAATCCAGACTAAATTTAACAATTAAAGCGGGTAGCTATTCGTCGCCGGGAAAACAAACGAACTCAGAATAGTTCAGATGTGTGCCACAGGGGTGGTGCATGCTTAGTAACTTTTCCACTTGGTGGTGCACAAGAGAGTGACCTAGATTGTTGTGCTGGGTGAGTGGAGAGAAGGGAGGGTAATACTGAGGTATTTTCAATCTTCTTTAGAGTAGTGCAATGAGGAAATATATTTGCGTAATGTAAAATATATGTTAGTACAATTACATTGCATGATTCTATGAGAAACAGATATAGATGAAAAACTTTTTTTTTTGTTCAATGTAAAAAGTGTTCTGCAGTGGGTGAGGTTTGAACTCACACCACCAAACAACTTCAGATTACAAGTCCAACACTCTAACCACTAGGCCACAGACCACACATGGTTAGTACTCTCAGTTCAGGGTATTTGTGAATACACGATGCCCGATCAGTTTCAGCGCTCTACCGTGGCTTCTGCGCATGCGCAGATTTTAGCATGTTGCGGCGAGCACTGCTATTTGTTTTGTTTACACTCGGCGATTCGACGCCGATCTAGCTGCTACGTTAATATCGCTTGGAATTTAAGGTTAATTTAATTAAATTTCATTATTTGAGTATGTAATTCTGTTAAATATGATCGCATTCAATAGATTTCGGCCTAATCGGTCCCTAACACTGCCGGGCACCAGCGATAGTTACAGCTGAGCTTGTAGCAGGTGTGGCGGTTTCAGCTCGTTCCCGTGCTCAGCCGTGTCCCGTTGCTTCTGCGCATGCGCGGATTTCGCATCAACTCGGGTCACCCGAGCCACTTATTGGCGCATGCGCACATCCTACAAACTCGCGTCGAATAATCGAATACGCTCGGGTGGACAATTTTTTTTTTTTTTTTTAAATAACCGATAAAAGTACAGCAAAATAGGATTTAAAGTATTTTATGATGGCTTAGTTTAGCTATATTTCCATTTCATTAATCTAAGTTATTCTTTTTTTGCACACGGCACGTGTATTTGTCGACTCCACTCGCCGTGTTCTATTTGAAATTCGGATGACCCGAGTCGTCTGGGTCGTGTTAATCGATTACGGCCATGTTTATTAGATTTTGACGCATGCGCAGAAGCGAGGGACACGGCTGAGCACGGGAACGAGCTGAAACCGCCACACCGGCGAGGCCACGGGTGTTTTGACCATCCCTTGTATATGTGACGTCCTATACACAAATAGCCTGAACTGAGACTATTAATTATGTGTGATCTCTGTGGCCTAGTGGTTAGAGTGTTGGACTTGTAATCTGAAGTTGTTTGGTGGTGTGGGTTCAAACCCCATACACAGCAGAACCTTTTTTACATTCATCAACAAAAAAACGTTTTTTATCTATATCTGTTTCTCATTCATACTCATACTCATCCGCTACTGATTATGGTTAGGCTATAAGCCTGTATCAGGTCGAGGCCTGTCCAATTGTGACTTAACGGGGTCATAAGCGTCAAATACTGGGTGTTTGCAATACTTATACATTGAATTATGCAATGTAATTGTACTAACATATATTTTACATTACACAAATATATTTCCTGATTGAACTACTCTAAAGAAGATTGAAAATACCCCAGTTTTACTCTCCCTTCTCTCCACTCACCCAGCCATTTTAAAAACAACAGCTGCCAGCTAGTAGTAGTACCAGCCTCAGAACTGACCCACTTCTGGTGGTGAAGTGGGTCCCCTACTCTCCCCACACATATTTGGTTCTTTAAACATAAAACCCAAACAAGGTTGTGCTTGGAGAGCATTTGTCGGAGTAAGGTTCCCGTCGCCAGCGACCTATATCTGGCCCCTTTAAAGTTGCATAGTCTGATGAAAACATCAAATTTTCAAAACCAAAACACTTATCTAGATTTGATTCTACATATTCAACTTAGACACTGGTGCACTTATTAAGCATTTGTTGCTGCATAGAAGGGCATAATAAGTCAATTAATAGAAACCGTTTCTACTGAAGTCTATGACTATGGTGAAATTATTTGGGCATGTTTTGATGTCAAATATCTCCAAACTTAGCCATTTAAAATTAAAGTTACTTCAAACTAAAGTAAAGTAGATTATAACGATTAGTATAATATATTTATCTCAGAAAATAGCTAAAACTCAAAAGCATCGGACTATGCAACTTTAAGCCGACATTAGAAATGCCATAACTTTCTCCCCTATTAAGATATTTTAAAAAATTACAACAGAATTGAGTTTGTCTCAGCAAGATCTGTTGAAAGAGCCTAAATTTATACTGAGTTTTGAAATGTTAGATGATCTACCTAATATACTTATAAGTTATATAGCCTGCCGAGTGTTATTGCAGTACTAAATATGAGTCAACTAATGTACAATACGTACAAGCCATACATACTCCGATAAACCATGTTATTTTTTTCAGACTACAACAATATCATATCGGCGGTTAACCATTGGATTCTGGCTGAGCGTAGGGTGTGGTAGGAGGGTCGGGGGGCGTAGTACTAGTAGTATACTAGTAGGCCGTCGGACGACCCATTGAGTGATTGACCCTCCCCATAACCAAGTATTTCAAGGCTGGGCTACCCTTCTGCTGTCCGCTAGTTTCCCCCAAAGTCAAGATTTACAAACAAGCCGGTGTTGTGACGACGGTATTGATTGATCCAACACTGTACCGCAGTGTATTAAATAAGCTATGAGACATTACCTTTAAGGTATCTAGGGGGTGTCCGGATAGCACGACACATATTCCGCCAAATCCACCGGCGATGAAACCTTTAAATGGACTGCTCTCTGCCATCTTGTCGTCTGCGGGAGCACTTTCAACCGAGTCAACCAAAGGCTAAGCCGAGAGGATTTCTATTTCCTTCGGGCACCTATTTCTATTTCCTTCGGGCACTATAACGGTTGTCCTACCCCTCGCGAAAGTGACCACTTGTTTCCAAAAATGTATAAGAATTTACACTGGTTTCTACAGTTTACGTAATTTACAGTTTGGATCAGTGGCCTCCGCGCCACAACTTCTCGGTGGAAGACGTAGGCACCACTAGGTACTTAGTAGTACTAGCAATTACTGAGAAACATATTGCAGGAAGACACATGGTCCTCGATAAGTAAAGAATATATATAATAGGACATAGTTGTCATTAACTAGTCGCATAATATAAAATATCAAGTGGTTATGGCAAAGAACATAACATTTACCCCTATTAACATACATTCAAAATAACTACTGATACTGCATGTAATGCTAGGTACACACCTACCGTTTACGACGCGATTTGCGCATACGACCTCGTTAGTCGGTAGGTGGGTGCGGGACCATAGCACACCAGACGTCCGCGATTTGCGATTACAACTCAGTTTTAGGCCTTAAAACTGAAATCGCAAGCAATTCGAAAAACGAATCGGGACGATTGCAAATCGGGAGGTGCGTGCGGTCGGTCGTATCTTAAACGGTATATGCGTGCTAGCCGCCGACCTTCGCGTCTGAGTTTTAATGATCAACGAATCGCCGGGCCGGAAAAAGGACATGTGACAGTGTCTTAACCAAAATATTCTAATCGGCGGCTATATATTAATATTTTCTAATTGACGAATGTAAACTAAACAAATACATAGCAGGCGCAAGGAAATTCCGCCGGTTCGGCGGCTACATATTAGACCCAAATCTATTCAACGGCGGCGATATTAATGTTTTCTAATCGACGAATGTAAACTAAACAAGTACGTAGCAGGCGCAAGGAAATTCCGCCGCCGGTGATATTAATGTTTTCTAATCGACGAATGTAAACAAAACAAATAGCATTGCTACAGGAAACTGCTAGATGGCGATGATGGTGACGTAGTTCGCGCAAAACCCACCAGGTGCATGCAGCGCAGTCACGAATCTGCGCAAGGAAAATGCTAGATGGCGCTGATGGCGAGGTAGTTCGCGCAAAAACCCACCAGGAGCGTGGATCGCATCCGCGAATCGGACGTTATATGTGCGCGTCCAGTCGGTATATGTGCGCATCCCTTATCTTTGGTTTTAATCGCGATCGGGTCGCGTCGGGCGCAAAGTTTTAGTGCGCGAGTCATAAACGGTAGGTGTGTACCTAGCATAAGTAGTTTGTTTTGGGGAGTTTTCAGTCGCGTTGGTGTGCTGAAGGCTGCAAATATGCAGCACTGAATGGGCACCGCTGAAAGCAGTCCCATGTGATCGGTAGTTGGCTTCCGATGGGTAGTGATCTGAGGAATTTGGGGGGTAGGGGGGAGAGAGGGGGGAGGAAGGAAAAGGGCAGCCTAAGAGCCCAACCACAGTCCTCTAAAAGAATTGATACCCTACAGAGAATTCAAATAAAAGAATTGAATTGATTGTATCAGTCAAATTATCCTACCACGTACATTAGGCCCTACTCAACAAGTTCTTGTCCCATCTTAGTAATGATGAGTACCAAGCAATGGAATGGAGCAATAAGTAAATACAAATTTGTTAAGTCTTTGGGTTCACTAGTCCCAGGGTGAAGCTCATGACCTTCCACACAAAAGTGGTTTTATTGTTGCTTTCACTGAATAAGCACTACACAACATAACGAGCAAAAGCACAAAGAGTAAAATTGTTGCTTTATTTATTACCGAAATCAAATTAGTAAGTCCTTTGTTTGACTTAGGTGGGGATCGATCCCATGAATAACCAGATAGAAATGGAAGACGTTCTACCCATTAGAGTATTAGTTCATCCTGTCTGGGAGAAATATCTCAAGACTACTGCAACTGAATAAAATATATAGCTCGTCTATTGACTGTGTGGATAACATCTATTTATATTTATTACACTTTCGTGTACTGTAAGTACGGGGTGAATCTATACTTCCGACCACTGTTTTACCAATGGATTCGTTGTTGTTATTTCATGTTCTTCTTTCTATTCTTATATTATTTCACAGCCCCCTCCCCAATCTCCAATTATATACTATTCCGTACATGTATGTAAAGGCCTGTGGCTACTGCAGCAGTACGGGGTGAATCTTGTATCTAGTAAAGGCCCTGTCACACATCACTGGATTTGGGGAAATGGAAAGAAACCAAACAAAGTCTGTTGATGTTTGGTTTTTGTCCGTACACGTTTTGAACATGCACAACACTTGGAACGGATGCCACTGGATTGACGTCTACGTTTCTTGTCCAGTTTGAGTCCGTTTAGTCCGCTTACCGTCTGCTGGCTATCCGTTCATGTCCGTTTCATATCCGTTCGTCCAGTGGCCTTTGAACCGATATCGCAACATTTATGTATATATATATATATATATATATATATATATATATTTTTTTTTTTAACAAACAGTCCCCCTCTCTTCCTCCCCCCTCTCTCCCCGCTACCAACAAACAACATACTATCTATCTGCTACTGAAATGCAGACAATCAAATATCTTATCAGCAGCTACTGTTTGGTAAGACAACACCAACACTACAGCTGGCCAGCATTGAAAACAAGCCTGGGTACCCAGGCTTACATGCTATGGACAGAATAAATACAGCCTCAATAAAAACAAAAAAAACAGCAAGATAAATGTCTCAGCGACGTGTATATAGTATTACTATACACGCGGCGCATGTCCATGTATTTGGGGCCGGGCTTGTGCGTATATCATTTACTAAACACCCATAATTCAATGCGTGCCGACTTTAAAATGGCGGAAGGAGGTCCTCAGTGTTTGGAACATCAGAAAACTGAAATTGGGGCTTTATTCTCAACCACTTTGAAGCGTAAAGATACATGGTTAGTTCAATTTTCATAACAGGTTCATCTGGAGTTTCGATCGTTCCAATTATAACGGGTAATAAGTTGATTTGACAGTCGTGTTATATACTAATGTCACTTCCTCACGAAGGCGAAGACACTTCCTTCAAGTTAAACTTCCAAGAGCATGACCAGTTTACTTAGTCATTCAGTGAAGTCGTTACGTTCTATTCTAACTTCCACAAAACACCTAAACCGTAATCGTTTATTGCTAGTGTGCGTGGATTAAAATTGATTCCTCATGAATAAAAATAACACATATAATTATGTGGAAACAGTGTAGTGACAACTGAACTGATGACGCCGATGATTACTCCTGTCAATTTTTACATCAATAAATGCTCTCCACAGACAGGACTATATTACTTTTTTTTAGTATATATAATTAGGATTTTATCAATGAATGGTTATTACACTGGGCATTAAATAGCTGTGGTACTGCAATGTGTAAACAATTAGATTTATATGCATTTTAAATAGCTAAGCCTCAGGCCTAAGCTTTGTCTCAAACTCAGTAAAAATAAAACTGGTTGGAAATCAAAATATGTGGATTAAAAGTCTAAATATCTGCGTCAACTACAACTGAGGTTAACAAATTCTTGGATACCACAACAGTATCTGACAGGTCAAAATGAATCATTGTAAGTGTGATGTGCCTGTAGTGTCAGATAAAGCTTCTGACTGCCTATGGCTATGAGTATGACTATGTTGTTTGAATGTAGGCCTATATAGGGTATTCACGTGACGTCACGAACCGTATGCGCGGCCATTGTGGTGATATCAACTAGTAAACATCCCATAGAGTTTGCCTGTACGCGCAGTCGAAAATGTCTATTTCATTCAAAATTAATAGAAATCCGGAACCCTAACCTTATAAATTTAATATAATCTATTCGCTGAATATGTTTTCTATATGTGTACCAAGCGATTTGTTTCTAGGTGGTGTGGATTTAGAAATATTTAACTTTTTCTGTATGAAGATTGCTCATGACCATTGACAATGCCTTGAGTTTGCCGGTACGCGCAGTACAAGACGTCTATTTCATTAAAAATTAATAGAAATCCAGAACCCTAACCATATAAATTTAATATGTTGAATATGTTTTCTATATGTGTACCAAGCGATTTGTTTTTAGGTGGTGTGGTTTTAGAGATATTTCACTTTTTCTGTGTGAAGATTGCTCACGACCATTGACAATGGCTTGATTTCGCCGGTACGCGCAGTGCAAAACATTAGTTTTATTCAAAATTAATAGAAATCCAGAACCCTAACCTTATCAATTTAATATAATCTTATTGGTAAACATGTTTTCTATATGTGTACCTACCGATTTGTTTCTAGGTGGATTAGTTTGATAGATATTTCACTTTTTCTGTATGAAGATTGCTCATAGCCATTGAGTTTGCAGTGTGACAGTGTGTTATTATTGTGGTTACTATCGCCGCACTTCCGCTTAGCGTGACGTCAGTGCATACCCTATATACAGTAAATTCCAATACCAATTGCATTACTGAGTAATGCTAGTAATATTGGAATGCACATTTATGTTATTACCTCACGTGATAGAGGTACATACTATTAGTCGTACTCTGTTCATAATTATTTTAGAAGTGAATTAATAAAGATTAATGAAAGCTATGCAAATAAAATAATAAATCTTGGGGCTCAAGTCCGTAAAATACTTTTATGTTAATCACTTCTACCAATATTAGACGGTTCCCCCAATTACAACTATGGGACCTATCAATATCTTATCTCATTAAAGTGACTTGGATTTCACTATGGTAGTTATGCTCACATTTCTACACCAGGTGATGCATAGCATGTTCTAGCAGTAACCAGTTCTCCCAAAGGTGGTATATAGTACCAACTTTTCCTGACTCCAGTGACCCAATTCAAGTTTTATGGAAGTATAATTTGACCAGAGCTTAGGTATATTGCTGTCCAGGCACATACTGACATATTTAGGGATGTGATCTTTTCCGCAAATTCACTGATTTCCATGTTTTTAATAATGAAATTGGTCATTCGTGTGATCAGTGCAGATCTCATGACTTTTTATATGTTCTCTTCAGCCTTGATGTCACAAATAAATTGTATTAGATTTAGAATGAGTTTCTGAGTTTTTGTTCTTTCCATTTTCATTTTTATAATTAGAATCTTCATCATTGTTACATATATGCCTGCAACACATTATTAAGTGCTACTGTGTATAATGAACGGTGAAATGTATATTTTCCTGCTAAAAGTACTACTTATAATTCGCTTAAAATGGTTAAATTGTATGGGCTTCTGGGAGTGTTGCCCCCCGCGGAGCTGGGCGGGCCCCCAAATCCATGGCCTAATTTTTCAGAGTTTTTTTTTGCTGATGGCTAATCACATCCCTGCACTCATGCTTGTACTGCCAATTCAGTCCATATCTTGCATTCACATGAGAGCATTGGTATTTGAAGGGGGGGGGGGGGGTTTAGGGCTCTGATTATTTTATTTTACCATATATTTCTTATTTGAATATTAGCTATATTTTGGCAAAATATTCACATTCAATGAGTAAATATTGTACACAAAGCTGTTAGAAATATTCGTAAAATACTTTATCCAATGCTAATCGGAGGATCAATCTCGTCTAACTTGGTTGAAGTAGGTACTCCAAACTGAATTTTTCTTTTCTTGAAGTTAATTTGCAAATGGTACAGTTGGAAAGCTCTTATCAATCGGATTACAAATATATATAATAATGGAAGATTGGTATATTAATCCCTGAGTTATGAATTCTTTAATATTAAATTTCTTCCCTTTATTTCACATTTTTCATGATTCTGCAAATGCTTAAATCCTGATGTTTGAAGCTGCCTACTGAAGGCAAATTACATTTTAATCAAACCATTATTCTTTTTTAACGTATTATTTCTAGTACAAATTCTAATCTCAATTTTTTTCAGACCTTGAAAATAAATATTTGTTGACCAATTTGATATCAAACATGGCAAATCATGTGATTTTCACTAACTGTCCATGATCAAATCTTTAGAAAAGTATCTCTGGTTCTATTTGAGATATTGACTTGATTTTTGTATCAAAATGACCAGGATGCAAATATCTATAATGTGATTACATTTCTTTAAGCTATATCGACATTTTAAAAATCTAAAAAAAATGATTGCTCTAATTAGTATATCCATTCTATAGTTAAGTCCAAACTGTTGAGAGGGAGTGCTAAATGGTGGTTAACAATGTACACAGATTTGCATCAAAATTTGTTTTCTATGTAATATTATATTTTTCACAAAATATTTTTGGTAAAATCATGTTTTACGATCGTTCCAAAGTTTTCAAACCTCAGTTTTTCAAATTTGACCCACCTGAAGTCGGCCGTAATGGATGCGAAGCTAAAGCTAGTGATCTCTACTTTACTGTGAATGTAGTTATTTTTAGCTCTGATGCACTCTCTCGCAGCAGACAACGTTCAAAGAGGTGTAGTGTGCTGAGAGCAAGTGTCCTATCTTTCCCAATGACCAGTCAGCGTCAGCATCAGCAACCAGTGCTATGTTTGGAGTACCTAGTTGAAGCTGAAATATCTTGAGTTTGTGACATCAGGCAGGGATGGGATGGACAGCACCATATACCTTATAGATAAATTGTGATGATTGTAATTAACACGTTTTGAGTTGTATTTCTTTCTAGGTATCTGATTGATACGAAATGGTTCAAGCAGTGGAAAAAATATGTAGGATATGACTCATGGGACACCGGCCTTGTCGGTGATGAAAGTGCTAACCCAGGACCAATTGACAATACTCTACTTTTTAAAGGTACAGAAATTTTCTTTTTTTTAAAACAAAATGATGAGCTCATTTCAAATTAAAAACCCTTGGTGGTTGTAAAATCTACATCGGTTGTCAGTAGTGAGTAGAGCCTTGTATTGGAACTTTATTCAAGTTGATATAGTTCTTTGGGTGTTTGTCTGCTTTTTAAGTCATTGCAATTTTGACTGAAATAGAAATATATGTTGCCTCTATTGCGGGTATCGCTTAATAAGTAATATAGTTACAATAGCGCAGACACACACACATGCATGTGTTCACTAAAAACTGATGCACGTATTGTTTTTCAAATTGAACCTAATTCATGTATTTGGTAAGAAAATGAGAATCAGTGCATTACCCACTATATTGAATTATACAATTCTAACTTGTCTTTGAAGATGGCATGAAAGATCAACTTCGTGAGCACCTTATTGAAGAATTGGAATATATCCTTGTGCCCGAATCATCCTGGGAAAAGTTAGTGTCGTGGTATAAAATTGCTGATGGACAGGTAAGAACATATACCATAGGCCAACCTAATTCCTCCTCTGTAAGATTAGAATAATTTTGATATGTCTTACTAGGATACTATGCGTATGTTATTTAATTGTTACTAAATTAACCAATTTCAGATCAATGAGAAGTTATGAGATTACATTGCGTGAATTCAACTTCTTTTTTTTATGTACACAATTTGATTAACATGACATGATTTAATTACCTATTGATATTGGTAATTTCCTCTTCTCGCCTTTAGCGAAATCTCCGGTTTGAAAACAGATAAAACTCTGGTTAATACATAATAAATAAATAAATAAAACAAACAAAACCAAAGTGTAACTTTACCAATACGGCTAAAATTTTATTTGGAATGCAGTCAGTCTTATGAAGTGAACCTGTCATAATCATGGCACCAAACACACTTTGTATTTTTAGTAATTGATGTCGATTACATGACAATGACATCAGTTTTGTTTGATATTTCAGAGTCCGATTGCGAGGCGGGTGATCGAACAAGGCATGTTTGTGAAGCATTGTAAAGTCGAGGTCTATTTGATGGATCTAAAACTATGTGAGAACGCTGATATCGAGAATGTTATTTCAAAGCAGTTTTCTCGCGCTGACACTATAAGTAAGTAACTTCTTTTTGTTGTCGCTCTGTTCATATGTGTTTATATCAGGGATGAAATATCTTCACGATTTCATGGATTCCCGCGTTTTTACCCTATGCATGGGGGGTGGGAACTCGTGATATGACCTTAGATATTGCTAGGACCTAAAACCGAAATAAATTTACGAAAAGCGATGGGTATATTTCTACGAAAGTGCGAAAATTCTCCCAGACGCCTAGCACTGTTAGAGAATCATGGGGATTAAATTGGGAACATTTTTGGCAGCGCTCCCATGTTCATTGCCACTGTCTGTTTTAGTGAAATGTTTTCTAAGACTAGAATAGATTAGCCTAGCGTGGGGTGGGCCCCCTTGGATGCGGGGTACTATTAGTCCAATTGGGTTAAAGTAGGCACTGTGCATGTCGGTCGTTCTCAGAAAATACCACATATTTGGTTTCCATGTTACATTGTTAATGATTTGCCTTCGTTTTGATGGGTAGTAAGTTAAATAGCTATTGTTGACTGTGTATTAATTATGTTAGCAATACTACATGTATTTAATCTATCCCAGAAAATGTATCCAAAATATGCTTATATGATTTTGTGCTAAATAAAAATATGAAAATTTATCTATCGACACCATGCACCAAAAAAAAAAAAGTCAACTTTTATTTGTAGGAGACAATCTGTTTTGATTAACTGTAATCAATGAAATTTTGTGTCAATTTATTGTGTGTGTATGGATGGATGTTACAGAGTTAATTTTAATGTCTTTCAATTTGTATCAGATTGAAATATTAAAAAAAGTGGAAAAAAAACGAAATTTCAACTTTGACATGCACAACATAAACCTTCATATGAATATTGATTCTGCTATTATTTGGAATGCTTTCACTTGGTATGTCACAAAAGTGGTACACAACTTCTGAGAACGAACCATATGTATACACATATCGCTAGCTAGCCTGGCAGTCTACATTAATATGATGTGGCAAGGACTGGTTTGTCAGTATCAGGATAATGTACCTGAGTGGGATGTTTGGTCTGGTCTGACCTGGTATGCTCAACTATAAAGTTGCGATGAGTGCGCGCTGTCAGAGGTTGGAGCCTGTCCTGATATTACGTTACTCCGATGCAAAGAATAAGCACAAACATTGTCTGTCAGTCTGCTCTGTCTTCCACTAATTAATGGAATTCCAATAATTTCCAAATTTCTCCTTTTTTTCATTTTACAATTTTTTATTAATGTTTTAGACAATTTGGAATGACTTAGATTTTTAGAATTTGCCAATTTCCATGCATATCCATTACTACCGATTTTTATCTTTTCATTTTTTCAAATTCAATTTTTCTATACGTTTTAGATAATTTGGGACGTTTAAATATTATTTTTTTTAGATAGACAATTTTCTATAATTCTACTAATTTACAGTAGAGATTTCTGCTGGAAATTCTTTAATGGAATGGGCAAAATATGAAGAATTTGGTGTGCTGTGATTGGTCAATATTTGATGACCACTTTCTCATAATGCTAAGCACTGACACCACCGGTGGCGCCTCCTGTCGCATTGTGAGAACACTACCATCAATACTGAGCCTACCCGGTCAGCGGTGGCCGAAGTACGGTGGCGCCACCTAGCGGGTACTGTCAAAACTAAACATGCACTTTTTGTGTTTTCCAATGATTTCATTAACCCCAACTGGCATCCCTGTGTACACATGTGCCATGTTGACCAAGAGAACTGGGCCTCGGTCCCTTTTTTTTTCCCCCACAGATAACATCGAAAAGGAGATGCGCAATTGCTTCACAATCGACAGCGAGAAGGAGGTGCGGCTGTGGAGCCGGTACATGAGCAACACATACGAGCACCTAGCCAAGCCGGACAACACTGTCCAGGATGCTGGCCTCTACCAGGGTCAGGTGATCGTCATCGAGAAGAAGAACGAAGACGGCACATGGCCACGCCAGACTAAGACTGTCTCCAGCGCCATCCCCACAGCTGTCGAGATAGAGCCACTGTACAGCACAAGCACGAGCATCGGCACCCGCACCGGGGGGTCGGGGGTGTCTGGCTACGGCACTTACGGGCCGACCTCGTCCGCCGCCTCCACCTCGTCCAACTACTACCACCAGGACTCCTACCGCAACTCTGCCTCGCCCGGGCTGTGCGGGCTGGGAAACCTGGGCAATACATGTTTCATGAACTCGGCCCTCCAGGTATGTAGGCTGCAGAGAAGGGATGGGCAGGGCAAGAAGGGGGCTAAGTGCTTGTTAGCCAAATCGGATGCTTACTTAATTTAATCTGGTGGTTCTCCCCTATCTCCCCCGCACTGTTAGAGAATCATGGGAAAGCTCTCACACTCTCACACTCACTCACTCACTCACACACTCACACATGACCGGAGTGGCATTAATATTTTGTTTTTGGTAATACTTTTATGGGGATGTGTGTATAAAAATGTGGAATATTGCGCCTAGTCAGGTTTTTCGAACCCACACTTGTTTCCATTCTAGCCATTACACTACCTGGGTTCCCTGATGCAGTCACTCTATCCATGCCCACTTGTCTATGTGGCTCCTTGCTTGCATGGTCTGTGCTGACTACTACAGTTATAACATACATTCATTGGCTATATAGAAGAATTCTGACGTTTTTTAAAGTTATTTTTAATCAATCTTTTTAATGGTTTGATGTACAGTACATGATGTAAACTATATGCAAAAAGAATCTACTTCGAAACTAGCTGAATCGTTAATATCCACAATCGAAGAATAAATAAATGATTTAAGAGTAGGACATATTCTTATTTCAAGATTTATTAGCTTTCTGAACGATATGCTAAATACAAAACCGAATTGCCATGGATAGGAAGAGAAAAGAAGAGAAATGGATTTGAAAAACTATATTGAATGAAACATGGATGAAAGATGTCCGCGATTTTTGCTATTTACTGATAAACGTTAAACAAAATGCCAAGGAATCGGGATGTATATGACAACACTTGGGTAGTTCGAATTCCGTTCACCCAAACAAGAACGAGTTAGATATGGACGATAATATAGGCACAACAAGAATAGTTGAAACCTAACCTCCGGTAGTTTTTCACGCGGTTTCCTGGCAATGCTAATTCTGTAGTGGCAATCCGCGTTTTCGTTGAAATTTGATGTGATAATCTCAGCTTGATTTCCGAATTTTGATGTTGGAGACCACTTTCATCCCTGATGAAACCCTGGCTGAAAAATCGAGTCTGGTAGATATACCAGGTTCTCTACGTTGCCCTGCCTTATTGCCCCGGTAACCCATTGTCTTTGTATTTTAGTGCCTGAGCAATGTGCATCAGCTGACTGCCTACTTCCTGAGCGAGAAGTGGAAGGAAGAGCTCAATGTTGACAACCCACTCGGCATGAAGGGAGAGATCGCAACCAGCTATGCAGAGCTAATCCGAAACATCTGGTCCGGCAAGTATGGCTACACCGTTCCCAGGAACTTCAAGGTGAGTCCAGTCGCCAGGAAATATTTAAATATTCCTCTCCTTTTTTTTCTCCCCACTCCGAAGTCCAGTCACCCGCGAAATATTAAAATATTCCTTTCCTTTTTTTTGAGTTTGTCATTTTGTCTTTTTTTTTTAATTGGTTAATACCTATAATATATTTTTGGTAAACAGTTTATTCATCATAACACACTTTTTTTTTCAGCACCGAGACATGGTCTTCCGGCCATGTACATTACATTGTAGATATGTAGCTATGCGGGTACCTAGGTAGTGAACATAATCCTTCTTGGCCAATTCTTTTTTTATTACATTATAACCTAACATATTTATTTACATATGAATTTGTTTCAAGTAAATAACTAAACAATGCAGTTTTATTCAACAAATGTAACAACTTGCATTAGTACTGTCTAGTTAATTTTTGCAGTTGGGTTTGCGCTGACTGTCTGTTACCCACTATGACCATTGAGACGCATACTTGTTTCTGTTGCAGGTGGCTGTGGGCCGGTTCGCACCACAGTTCTCGGGGTACCAGCAGCAGGACTCCCAGGAGCTGATGGCTTTCGTACTTGACGGCCTTCATGAGGACCTCAACCGCATAAAGAAGAAGCCCTACATAGAACACAAAGACAATGAGGACCAGCCCGATAATGTGAGGCTCAGCCGTGGTCTGCTTTTAATTTATTATTTATTTTAGTGGGGAAGGGGAGAGGGTTGTTTAAAATTGTTGGTGTTTTATGTCCTGGCAATATCCATGGTCATATCAGGACAGGTACCGACTTGTGGCAGTGCTCGCTCATAGCGACTTTATAGTGCTGCCCCACTTGAAGATCAGGCCACCGCCACAATGACCCGTTTATCCCACTGTCATATTATCCTGATACTGAGCTGCATGCTCTATTCTAGTAATGCCGAGCTCAGGCTAGGTAGTCATTGCTTTTACTCAGTCGGGTTTCGAACCCCCTACATTTCGCACAGGAAGCCTCCACTCTTATCGACTCGGCCACCGCGGCCTGTCGTCGTTTAAAAACTGAAATTATATTATTATAGACATGTGATAGTACAATGTTATATTGCTACTAAACTTATTATAATTTACTTCTTTTTAATGCACCTCAGGGGTTGTTATTAATTCAAAGTTCCACGAAAATTTAATGAAAAGCTAGGCCTATTCTGTTTACTGTTTGCTTTCACTAAGGTTGGATCGAGTTTACCAATTGTCCGTTGGATGTGTTTACATCCAAATCTACACTGCATATCCTTTTAAAACACGTACATGGACACTCACTCTTACACTCACTCTCACTCTCACTCTAACACACAATTGTTATCTATTATCAAACTGATTTAGCGTCTTTTCCTCCTACAGGTAGTAGCCACCGAAGCTTGGACGAACTACAAGAAGCGAAATGATTCGATCATAGTAGATATTTTCCATGGGCTGTTGAAGTCAACGCTAGTGTGTCCCGAGTGCAACAAGGTCTCGGTTACCTTTGACCCCTTCTGCTACCTCTCGCTGCCTCTGCCTATCAAGAAGGAGCGCCAGATTGAGGTCTTCCTCATACCCATTGACACTGAGCGGAAAACAAAACATGTAAGTCACTTTGCTTGTGAAACCTGTTCGTTGTCTGTGAATACGCACGCCACACTTAACATGGATGGCATGTGGTGTGGCCGAATCGGTAGAGTGCAGGCTTCCCATGCGGAAGGTCAGGAGTTTGAATCCTGGCCGAGTCAAACCAATGACTTACAAGGACTGGTTAGCTCAGTATCCGGTGAATGTGACTAAGTGGGATATCGGGTCATGGTACCAGTGGCCTGATCTCTCAGTGGGGCAGCACTATATAGTCACAATGAGTGTACACTGTCACAAGGTGCTAGGATGTAAAACGCCAATAAACAACACATATATTGTCTAGATAAAATTACATTTAGTCTGGAACGAGAATTTCTTCTTTTTGTATGTGTCTCCGCGGAAATCCACTGTCTTGTTTCCCTTCTTTTAATAATAATAATAATAATAATAATAATAATAATAATAATAACAATCACTAGGATAATGATGTAGCTATGTGTGATTTTAAAATTTTATGAATGCATTCTATTTCAATGGAACATGTACCAATGGAAAAAGCTTGAATGGAATTTTTCTAAAGTAAATATCCAAAAGAAATAATCTCACCATAGATTTCCGCTTTTATTCCTTTTTTTTTCAAACCAAAGACTACTTTCACCCCTGGATATAACTAATGAAAGCCCCTCACCTGGCTGTCTTTCCAGTACAAGCTGACGGTGCCCAAGCAGGGCACCGTGCGCGACCTGTGCAGGGCGCTGTCCAAGCTGACCGATATCCCCGAGGACAAGATGGCGGTGACGGACGTCTACAACCACCGCTTCCACAAGGTGCTGTCTCCGGACGAGGGGCTGAACCACATCCTAGACCGGGACGACATCTTCATCTACGAGGTGCCAGTCAGCAGTTGCGAGGACCCGAACACGCTCATCCTGCCTGTGTACATGCGTGAGAGACACTCCAAGCAGAACTGCGGCAACACCTACCAGCACTCGTCGCCGCAGCTGTTCGGCCAGCCACTGCTCGTCGCAATCCCACGCAACAACTGCACCTACGATGTGCTCTACAACTGCGTGCTCATCAAGATGGCGCGCTATGTGAAGATCCCGGATGACAATGACGAGTGGTGGAAGAACGCGAAGAAGGAGGAGTTTTACATGAATGGAGGTGGGTCGGATGGGAGGTGCTCTTGTCCATGGCACTATTGTTACAGTTCTGTTTGTTTAGTGTCCCCGGCACTGACACACGGCACAACTAAAGTATTGCCATCACTTCATTGACAATTGAATTAGTTATTCGTGGACAGGATGTTATGTCCAGACCTGACAGCATCACAACTAAGATGCCATCACTTCATTGACAATTGAATTAGTTATTATATCGTAGTGAGTCATGGAATGTTTAATGTCCCAGACACTGACAGACACCACAACTAAAGCCTGGCTGTCATTATATTTTAAAAAGCAGATATCTTTCATCCCTGTCTATGCACGGCCAATGTCACATTGGAAACGCCAGGTACTCGTCTGAACACCGACAGCTAAGCAATACATTGAATTGGTTATTATATAGTAGTGAGCCATTAAATAATTTCTTTTCTTGGAATCCTAAAATAATTGTTTTCATTATTAAAGAAGTGGAGATTAGCAATCACTTAATTTTGTCATCACTATTTAACAACAAAAAATGGAAATCGGCAATTACTTATCGGTCTCTTATTTTTGTCATCACAATATATATATATATTTTTATATTTAGAAAAGATTAATAATTGGAGATGAACAATGATACCTCCGTCTCTGACCGACTTATTGCAATTTATTCTTTGTAATTGGGTATTGTATGAAGTGGAGACAAGCAATGACTGCTCCCTCTTAGTTGTCATCACATTTTTATTTTTAACTTTAAAAAAAATAATTTTATTTTGTAATATTTTTTGTTTGTTTTGTTTTAAGAAGTGGAGATGAACAATGACTCGTCCAGCTCGGACACGGAGGACTCGACTTCGGCCACAAACACGACGACCAACGCGGCCACCTCGGCCATTGCGAGCGAGGGCGGCAACCACAGTCGGAACGAGACGCAGGGCGAGGTGAACGCGGACATGGTGAACGAGGCGGACCGGAAGCCTTACCTCTTCACCTTCCACATAGTCAACTCGTACTGCTCGGCCGACATGGAGACCATCACCAACGATGGCGCGCCCATCAAGTTCTCAAGTCAGTGCCGTGGCCGTCTTCTCTTCTCTTCTCTTCATTTCACTTCTCTTCTCTTTGTTGTGCTTCCTGTTAAGATTGAGGGGGGGGGGGTGAAATAATGACATGCACGTTTTTTCAACAATTTATTTGATTATTTTTGTAATTCATTTAGTCTTAATTTAATTTAATTTAAGAAAACTTACTGAATGTACACATTTACAAATAAACTTATATTTTTACGTCCTGATGACAGTAGATGTTGTTAGGACATAAACACCAACAAACGATACTTTAAAAAAAAATCCTGTCTATATTATTTATATAATTTATATTTAAAACCAAATCACTGTAAATATTTATTCTTGGATAGAGCCATGTTGGATTCTATGATATTCAGCATTTTGATATTTATGCTGAGATTAATTTTATCATGTGTTCACATCACAATTTCAAATGAATTACTTCAAAGTAAAATCGATAATGATCAACCTAATATTTGAATCTCAAACCTCTCCTTTCCCCTTCCCCTTCACCATCACCTTATCCATCCCCTTCCCCTCCTACCACCCCAACCCACCCTCCTCTGTCTTCTCTCGGTGTTCACAATATCCCAATACAAATATTTCGCGTTCAAAATGAGCATAATCAGTGTTTTTGTAATTGTTATTTTGCATAGAAAATCACATTAAACGATTTATAATGAGAGTACAATAGGGAAAATGTCACTAATAATTTTTTACTTTTATAGATCGATCCTACGTTGCTATAGATTGGTACCAAAAAGCCAAAGAACTGTTTTACGACGAAAAAGCTGCAGAGGTATGCCATGACACAAGTTTCATATTAATGTTGTCTTTAGACGACTTTGTTCTTCAGTTGTTATCTAGTCATTCTAAGCTATTGTATATAATTAGTTAATGTCCCAAAGTATCTTTGAAGATTGTTTAAAAAAAAAATCATATTGTTTCATCTAAGTAGCTTTCCATAGTATGTGCTTTATGTCCTCAGTTTTCTGAACAGATTACAATATAGTTTCTTGTTTTGTCCCTTTCTCTCTCTCTCTCTCTCTTGAGTATATAAGAGAACATGTTGACAAAATATTCACAATAGTATCTGTCTTCAAAGGACAACTCTGCCTCCAGACCAATGTTCTGACATATCAGGTGAATGGCAGTCAGGCGGAACAAAGACATTTTGTGTGAGTGGATGTGTGGGGGGAGGGGTTGCCCATCACCTAAGCACAGATTCTACTGTTTAGCCATTTCTGAACTTTTTGACTGCTGCACACTTTTAACATGCAAGTTAACTGATGCAATGGCATGTTCAACCGGACGCGGTTGCCGAATCGATAGAGCGTTGGCATCCCGCGCGGAAGGTTGTGAGTTCGATTCCCGGTCGAGTTAAACCAATGACTTGCCAGGACGTAAAACTCCAACGCATCAAATTTATCCTTGGTCAGCATTATTAGGATAGGGCAAGGACTGGTTAGCTCAGTGTTACTGTGATGTGACTGAGTGTGATATCAGGTCATGGTGCAGGCAATCTGGTCTTTTTTTTATATTTTATTTATTTGTTTATTGAGGCTGTATTTATACTGTCCATAGCATATAAGCCCGGGTACCCAGGCTTGTTTTCAATGCTGGCCAGTTGTAGTGTTGGTGTTATCTTACCACACAGTGGCTGCTGATAAGGTATTTGATTGCCTGCATTTCAGTAGCAGATAGATAATTGGTTGGTATGGTTAGTAGCCTATGTTAGTTTTTTTGGATTTTCTTGGTATATATGTATTTATTTTTCTACTCTTATTACTAGACTAGCCTACTCCTATTTACATATCATAGGCTTGTACGTAGCTGTGTGGTGTGTTATCTGGCTACTTTTGGCATGGTTACCTTCCATTGGGCGTCCCGCTGGTGGGTCGTGACATATCACATGCCCCTTTGCAGTGCAGTTTACTGGGGGTTTCCTAGCCTTATTTTGCACAGATATTTTTTGTAAGTTTTTAGGTCAGGAATTTGTCGTTCATTTACCGTTTGGGCATTCCACACCTTGGCAGCCATTTCCAGGGTCTAAGTGGGGCAACACTATAAGTCGCCATGAATGCGCACTGTCACAAGTTGGTACCTGTCCTGATATGACCTTATATGTTGCCAAGATGTGAAACTCCAATAACCAACCAAACAACCATCCATTTTGTTGAAACAGGACCTTGAAGTGGATGAGTCGGTAAACCAGCGGACGGTGCCGAAGCACCAGACAATTCAACTCACCGAATGCCTGGAGCTGTTCACGACAACCGAGAAGCTCGGTGCGCAGGACCCCTGGTATTGCCCGCGCTGCAAGAAGCACCAGCAGGCCACCAAGAAGTTTGACCTGTGGGACCTGCCGCAGGTGCTCGTCGTCCATCTGAAGCGCTTCTCCTACAACCGCTACTGGCGCGACAAGCTAGACACCATTGTCGAGTACCCTGTCAGGTCAGTGTGTGGAACGCGCCATGTGGGACGTGGTTTCTTTTCAATTCGGGTTTCGCTAAAGCTGCATTATCTGATGAAAGCATCAGGTTTTCGAAACCCGAAATGCCTACCCAGATTTGATTCCTACTTGTGCAGTGTAGATACTTATGCACTTATTAAGGATATATTGCAGTTTGGTGCTACTGTGCTACTCTACTAGTGGGAACACTATAGGCAAGAGGATTGAGGGTTTTGGGAGTGGTCATGCTGTTAAATGACGGTTCGTACACGCATTTGTATTCCGCCTCGGGGTGGGGGGGTATATACTCTGCCATCAAACTCAGAATAGCTGAGTCAGAGCTGGTGCTGGACTTCTCATGGAGGGTCTGAGATCGTCTGCAGAAACGACCATTTTGCAATTATTTCCCTGATGTGGTTTATTACACATCCCTTGGCGGTTGGTTTCTGTCGAGTCTGCAAACCCTTGTGTGGCCCTCTTAAGCTGGATATCTGGCAGTTATGTACTGTTTTTTTTTATATATGGTGTCTGAAAATGTAAACCCTGTTTTATTTAATGACACCTCTAGAGCACATTGATTTACATATCGGCTATTGGTCGTCAAAGCACATGGTCATCCTGACACATGGAATCCTGCTGCCGCCACATAGGCTACTCTTTCCGATAAGCAGCAAGGAATCTTTTATATGCACTTTTCCACAGACAGGACAGCACATATCACAGCCTTTGATGAACCTGTTGTGGACCACTGATTGAAATGGAAAATAGCCCAAACTGCAAATGGATCCACTGGGCAGGATCGATAGGATGACCGACACCTTCACAGATGGACATGCTACCGCCTGAGCTACGTCATATGGTGTCTGTTGCTTTCCTGTTGCAGTGGCCTGAACATGAAGAAGTATATTATCAACCCAAGCCACGGCCCTGCCAAGTACGATCTGGTCGCCGTCGTTAACCACTACGGAGGCATGGGCGGCGGCCACTGTAAGATTATTATATTTAAATGTTCATATTTATTGACAAGGGATGAACAATCTGAGCTTTCACTGATTTCTGTACATTATTTTTATATTCACTGATTAACGTTCACAAAAGGCCATTGAATCAGGATATATATGACAGCAATTGGCTAATCCGAATCCCATGCTTATATGAATGACCTTAGATGTTGCTAGAACATAAAACCCAAGAGTTAGGTAGGAGCGATAGTAATTATAGTCACAACAAGGAGAGTTGGACCCTGATTTCCAGCATTTTCCCGCGATTCCTGGACAGCACTAATCGTGCGGGTGGGGTGGGGTGGAAATCCACGTTTTCGCAGAAATTCGTCGTGATTCTGGTGGAAACCACTAGCTGGCACCATGGTCTCAGCCTGATTTCTACGTTTTCGCGCAAATTTGCCGTGGTTCTGCTGAAACTCACTAGGTGGCACCATGGTCTCGGCCTGATTTCTACTTTTTTTTTTTTGCGGAGACCATTTTCATCCTTGATTGAGTAAATAGGAGAAATTTCAATTGCAGACAATTGGTCTTTCTCCTCCCACTGCTCCTTGACCTGTCCCAGTAATGCCAAACCCCAGGTGACGTACTGATAAGTATAATTTTTGCCAAGTCTTTGATTTGACTTGACATGGTGTTTTAAACAATGACCTTCCGTATAAGTTCGCTTTAGCGAAGTGCTCACTGTATGGCCATTTCTGTAAATTAGGCTCTTGTTGTATTGAAGTAACCAAATGTAAGTCAGTAACTGTGAAGTTGGCCTTAGGCGATAATTATAATGTGAATAATACTGATGGTGGTTCATCTCATACAGGGTATTTTATGTCTGAAAATCACTTTCATGACCATTTTAGATACCGCTTATGGGCGAAATGAGGATGGAAGCGCATGGCACCACTTCGATGACTCCAGCGTATCCGAAATACCAGAAGATTCCTGTGTGGTAAGCGACAAGCCGATCCTTTTTTCGTGGTTTTTTTAACTACTGGTTTTTAAATGTTAAAAAAAAAATTATCTGATGCTTTTATTGAATTGTACAGTATTAAAGTTGCATAAATGATGAAAACATGCAAATTTCAACAACAAAAATTAAAACCCATAAAAAACCACGAAAACATTTTCCCAAAACAACTTTTAGATACTTGTGCACTACTTATTAAACATGTATTGCTCCATAGAAGGATACATAATTTAAGTTGGCTGTGTTTTCAGACTCACTCGTTCACTCACTTACAAACTAAAACTCAATACTGGCAAGTCCTGAGTATTGTTAGCTTAGATGTCGGGTCTAGGAATCATATAATTTAAGTTGGCTGATATTTTCACACTCACTCGGTCACTCACTTACAAACTAAAACCAAATACTGGCATGTCTTGAGTATCATTAACTTAGATGTTGGGTCTTTGACTCACATGATTTAAGTTACCCGATATTTTCACTCACTCACAAACTAAAATTAAATACTGGCATGTCTTCAGTATTGTTAGCTTAGATGTCGAGTCTATGACACATAATTTAAGTTGGCTGATATTTTCACACTTGCTCGCTCACTCACTTACAAACTAAAACCAAATACTGGCATGTCCTGAGTATCATTATCTTAGATGTCAGGTCTATGACTCACATAATTTAAGTTGGCTGATATTTTCAGGCTCGCTCGCTCACTTACAAACTAAAACTAAATTCTGGCATGTCTTAGTATCGTTAGCTTAGATGTTGGGTCTTTGACTCGCATGATTTATGTTACCCAATATTTTTAGTAACTCACTCACTCACAAACTAAGACTAAACCTAAATACTGGGATGTCCTGAGTGGCATTAATTTGAGATGTTGGGTCTTTGACTTGCATGATTTAAGTTACCCGATATTTTAACTCACTCACTCAATCACTAACTCACTTACAAACTAAACCTAAATACTAGCATGTCCTAAGTATCATTATCTTAACTGTCGGGTCTATGACTCACATAATTTAAGTTACCCAATATTTTAACACTCAACTCACCCACTCACTCACTCACTCACTCACTCACTCACTCACTCACTCACTCACTCACTCACTCACTCACTCACTCACTCACCCACTCACCCACCCACCCACTAACTGACCTTGTCTCTGACCCGGCAGACCAAGGCTGGCTACGTGCTGGTGTACCAGCGGCGCGAGCCTCACCAGACGGCGCGCGGCTGCGCAGTGACGGCGGCGGCCGGCGCCGCCACAATAGGCGACTCCATCACCAACGGCGGCGGCAACCACAACAGCGAGGACGACATGGATGTGAGCTAAGACCGGCCCGCCGGCGCCACCTAGCGGGGGCGGGTCAGTGCCGAGGGTGCGCGCGCTTCTTGAATTTGACCTGGCTACACTGCACACTGAGGGCTGACTGGAGTGCTTTAAGATGGCCGCCAATGTTCAGTGAGCTGCCAATCCTAAACACAAATGTAAATATGAATCCTTCGACGTGTACATGTACTGGGCACACTAGCAAAATACCTACACATATAAATATATATATATATTAAAATATATTTAAAAAAACATACACACAAACATAAAAGTTCCCTGGCCTAATTGAAATTCCTTTAGAAATCGGACACTTATTGGCCCACTTATATTTTGTTTTATTTTATATATGTATGTATATATATATATATATATATATATAAAATTAATACAAATTGCTTAGTAGTTTGTCCATACATGCAAATTTTACTTTTTTTGAAGTTTTTTTTTGTTTCACCGTGCTTTATTTATTTTTCTTTCTAAATAAGACGTTACCAGAATCAACAATCAACTTGATCAGAATCATATGTCGATATGACACATGCCACGTTATATAGCTTCTTGTGGATCTGTTTTTTTGGTGTTTTTTTGGACTCTAGTACAAGCGGTGTACGCTGAATTCCATGGGCCCCCTATGGAGTTGCTGCGAACACCTTCGTACATACAAGCACGGTCTTTGATGTGCATAGTTGTACATATGTAAGTATACATTTTGTGTATTCCTTGTGATCAGTGACCGATGTGATAGGTTTGGTTTACAAGAGAATAACAGATTTAAAGGCTGACAAACTAATGAATAAGTTTGGTTTACAAGAGGCCGACAACCTAATGAAAAAGCTTGGTTTACAAGAGAATATCAGATTCATAGGCTGCAAAACTAATAAATAAATAAATAAGTTTGGTTTTACAAGAGGATAACACATTTAAAAAAGGATGACACCTAATAAAGTTTCGTTTTACGAAAGGATAATAGATTTAGACTTAGAAGCTTATACAGGCTTCGTTACAGATCCTTCATTCCCCAAATAGGTCTGCTCAAATAATACAAACAAACTAAATAAAATTGGGGATTTAAACCCAAAAAAGACAATTTTTGTGTGTGTAAGTGTCCATCAAAAGAAGAATGACGTATGTTCACGAGTTGAATACATATACCCAGAGTGGGTGTGTCGTAAGGAGCCCCTGGGGAGCTTGTTCGGAGGTCGGCGAGTTGCTTCCCGGCGGCTTGTCTCACGCTGCCGGTGCTGCCCCTGGCGGCCACCCCGAGACTGTTGTGTGGGCGTTGCGCCGGCCATCGCCCTTCAACTGTTGTTATACAACTGAACCGGGTATGGCAGCAGTCTGTGCGCTATGTCGCCTTCAGCTTTACCCAGCGTATTCTATTCTAATCTAATCTATTCAAGACTAGTTGCCAGTTGGTCATAGCATAACTTTTTTTTCTCTTTTAGGTTGCGGAAAAGAAATGATTATATAACTTTATGATATGCGCTGATGAGGACTTACTATAAAACAAACAACCAATTCGTTGGATCAGTCCTGAACAGTTTTTAAAATGTCAAGGACGCATTTGGTGAAGACTTTAGAGTTAAGTTGTTCTTACTTTTTCAATTCTTCCGAATACTAGAAGTTTAACATGAAATATTCTGGTGGTCACTGGTTTGTGACTTGTAAGATTATAGGGCCAAATACACAGTGACCACCATCAAAGGCTAGTCTAACTTTTGCTAAATTCGTGTTTAAAGTCTAATAAGGAGTATTGCAGAGTCATACAAACCCTTGATTGTGTTTTTCTTTGTTTAAACAAATATTTTTATTGTAACACCCCACCCCTGGCTGATTCATAGTGTCACATAATAACCGCAGCTATTTACATACATACAGGCTCCTTTTATAAGCGATGCTTTTGATATGGATTCTGACCATTTAGTATTTATTATGCTCATTCATGGGAGGGTTATCTACATTTTTACAAACTAATTGAAATTTTTTTTTTTTTTTAAACCACCTCATTTAATGCTTTAGTCCGGGGTAGTTTCAGGAAACTGCTTTAAGTTATAAGAGAGATAGTGAATGTGAATGCATTCAACCCAGCCCCCACCCACCCTACAGCGTCACCTGGATATAAATCAAGCAACTGCAAACGATGGATTTACAATCTGCGGGAGTGTTAACAAAATTTTTTTAATTGGAATGACGAGGAATTTTCTAGATATTCGGAATTATTTTTCAGTGTGCGAGGTGGGAAAATTGGCAACATTTTTTCGAGATTTTGGAGATGACTCTCCAAACTGGAGAGATGGCACCTCTGGAGACACACTTACATAAATTGAGCGGTTTTACCTCACAATGCACACATGGTATTTGTTTCAAGCCCATTATATATAAAATAATAGAATTTATATATAATAGCGAAGTAAGTGGCCAAGCAAAAATATATGTACATTGTTTAAATGACCACCAGAAACCAGCTTTGTATTTTCCCCGGATTGTATATGCTGTATTCAGAACTGTTCAGTCTATTTAAACAATTTATTTTAAGGTACAATTTGTCAGTTACGGTACTTACTGTATGCTGAGCAGTATTGGCGTAATATAAGATACCACATTTGACAATTGTGTGTAAACATCTAGACTAGTTGCAAGCCACTGTGTCGTTAACAGAGTATGTTGAGCAAGGACAGTGAGTTATGAAGCAAACCTTGTTTTTTTGTTTCAACAAATGTATTCACTTTTTAATTTTTTTTTATATATACATTAATCCTGTACCAACGTTCAGTTTGTATTTGGAACTTTCCGATGTAACATTTTGAAAGTTAGTTCCTCATTACTAACATCTTAAACTATTATTAGTTCCAATGTCTCCTGTCCCCACTTCGATGTACATCACCATGTGTATATAAGAAGTTTCCAATGACGAATATTGTGTTTGCCATATCATATATCATAACATTGTCGATTTCAATGGGTTGTCAATGTCATGAAAATGATAAACTACACATTAAAACACATTATATAAACAAGACAATTTATTCTTTTTCAAATACTTTGGCTTTCGCGTCGGTTGTGAACACCAGTTGTCTTCAGGTGAATATTTTGCATGTTGTCCATTTATAGGGATGAGACACTGGTTCCCGCGAAAAGGGGGCTCGATCAAATTTACGCGCTTCTCAGAATTGACTTTCATCTCGTTTTTGACTAGGGCAACCATTAATTACGCTCCATCAGAATTTATAGAGATGAATCTCATTTTGCCGATCTCTGATTTTAATTTTTTTAATTTGCGTTTTGTGTTTCTAAGATATTTGGACAATTCTATGTATTTTCTCCCATCTACTGTCTAATATCGTCATCAAATTCCAGAAATACTTGAAACATTTAGAATCACCCACATTTCCTTTCATGTCCTTTTTTCGTGTTTTTTTTGTGCCTTTTCTATTTTCATCCCTGTGAAACCATCTATGCAGATCCTTTTCCCACCATCCTCAAATTATGTTTTTGATATAAAAAAATAAAAGTACCAAAATCATCTCGACAACGTATTTCATTTAATAAATAAAAAACTGATTTCTAAAACTAGAATTTGTTTTCTCAAAATTGCAATTAATCTAAATATGCTTATACAGAGCACCCTTGTTAAAACAAACGTATTCCGTATCGAATAAACCCGACGGTAGGGCGCAGCCTTCCTGTGCGGACGGTTGGGAGTTCGAATTTCAGGTAAGTCAAACCAACAACTTACAAAACTGATACTTGTTGGTACCTAGACTGGTGCTCAGTTTTAATAGGAATGGACGAGGACTGGTTCACTCAGTATCAGGATAATGTGATTGAGTGGGATATCGGGTCATGGTGTCAGTGGATTGTCTTCCAGAGGGGCAGAACTATGACGTTATATGCAGCAAGAAACGCTTAATATGTCCACCACTTTGGTGTGTAAAAGCAAATCAAAGTAACTGTTAAGGTTTTTGAAAATTTGAATATGCAGCCTTAAACAAATGTATCTTGAGGACATAAATTCACCAAGAAATGTTTTGCTTACATCCTCTGGCCGCCTATAAAGTGCGCCATGCAGATATACACACAAAAAGTGCCATAACCTGAGGGAAAGGACTATTACAACAGCTGTGGTAATGCTGTGCATATTCTAATCAGACTAAGTGGCTGTAAACAAATTGTCAACATTTTCAAGGTAGTACAAAGAGTACTACTTTCCAGGCGCCCCGACGGGTGGCCGAATGAGTAGGGCATCCGTCATCTGTTTTGGGATTGAATCCTGGTCGAGTCAAACCAATTACTTAAACATTGATACTTGTCACTTCCTAGCCTGGTGCTCGGCATTAATAGGATAGGGCAAGGACTGGTTGGCTAGGTGTCAGGATAATGTGACTTGAGTGGGAAATAAGGTCATGGTGCTGGCGGCCTGGTGTCCCAGTGGGGCAGCACTATAAAGTCACCATGTGTGTGCACTGTCACAAGTCAGTACCTGTCATGGTATGACCTTAGATGTTGCTAGGACGTAAACAAACAAACAAAAGCCCCCCCCCCCCAATGTAGTACACATAAACATACTACAGATGCGATGGCTAAATGAGTTGAATACTCGTCTCCAGTTTTGGTCCGTCCTGATATGACTTTAGATGTTGCTATGACGTAAAACAACAAACAAACAAACCAGTTTTGGCAGGTCATGGGATTCAAACCGCTGGGTTCGAAGCCTGGCTAGTAAGTTTTAAAAACGTGTCGAGTCAAACCAATAAGTTAAAACAAAATGTTGGAATGATAGAAGATATGTATCCATGTTATTGGGGGAGGGGGAAAAAAGTCATCACTATGGTGCTTCGAAATCAATTAAAATATGAAAAAAAAACTATTGATAGGTACATAATTTATTTGTATATTTATATTTTTCTCCCCGCCAACAATATAACATCATTTTTGTTTGTTCGTTGCTTGAACGACTTTGAAATAGGAAATACCCGACGAATCAAGCTAGGATCAATGTATGAATTCCGTTCTTTAATTTAAATTTAAAAGCAAAAAATAAAAAGTTTAAAATTGATATCGCCACAAAACGAGCTACAGCTGCTTTGCGAATTCATAAATAATGAATAGGCAACAATAGAACCGGAATATCATCGATGTCTTATATATAAAATATATATTATATATCAGACTTCCTCTGAACAATTATTTTAGTCAGACCTATTTCTTTTCTAATTTAAAGCCTATTTTGTCCCACCATCATAGTATTCCCTGAGATAAGTTACATATGGCTGCTTTTTTTCAGACTAGAGCAGCTTTTTTCAAACTTCCTTTACTGTGACCCACAGCAAGAACTGTATTTTGTATTCCGGCTTATTTTTGTGTGGATTCGTTTTGTCGCGACCCATTTTTATATTTTGCAACCCACTAATGGATCAGCACCCACAGTTTGAAAAGCCCTGGACTAGAGTGATGTGAGCTGCCATAATTACAGATTTAAAAAAAGAAGTATTATCATTGTTATTATTAATATTATTATGTAATTTCAAAGAGAAATTCTCTTAAATTACTAGACATGATTTGTTATCCCACATACAAACCAACACGGAACCACATGCGCTTAGCTTCATCCTTTGACAAAATTAACAATGTAAACAACATGCATTGGACCAATCACAAACATGCACTATTTCTCACGGAGCTAAGGCAGGGAAGTCTGCCGAAGTATTTTGCTCAACCTGTCCGAGAAACCAACCACACGTCACTCCACCAATCCAGGATCTTATCCACCTATCCGCTTCAGCAGAAAGGCCTTCGGCACAAGAAAGTGCTGCTGGATATAGGTTCTGAGTGGCCACTTCATTCCGATGCTGGAGTTGAGGCCGTAGCTGAAGTCTACAACCGTGTGTGAATCCTTGTAGGGCCTCAGCTCCCGAAGGTTGAACGGGTACTGCATCTGCATGTGTGACCTGTCACTCACCCCTATCATCAGGTGGGTGATAGGGGGCGACATGAGAACGCACGGCAATAATTTCTCCCGCTTGTCGTATCTGCAGATAGAGTCGAAAGAAAAAGAAGGCAACGTGTTGTAGCGGGGGGCTAAGATGTGCACCATTACAATTATACTAAAGCAACATCTCCATCAGTACTTCATGTAAAATTATACTAAAGCAAGATCTGCACCAGTACTTCACGTACAATTATACTAGGTACCTCCATCAGTACTCCATGTATAATTATACTACGGCAAGACCTGCACCAGTACTTCATGAACGATGGTTCTAAGGCAAGACCTGCACCAGTACTTCAGGTACAATTATACTATGGTAAAATCTGCACCAGTACTTAACATATAATTATACTAAGGCAAGACATGCACCAGTAGTTAACATACAATTATACCAAGGCAAGACCTGCACCAGTACTTAACATACAATTATAGTAAGGCAAGATCTGCATCATTACCTCATGTACAATTATACTAATGTCAACTTTGTTTAACAATGAAAAAAGGCAGTCTGACACTGAGATAGGCAAATAACTTTTTTTTCCCACCAGAAAAGAGAATACATTAGCTATAAGACTGTATTTATAATAATTACTTGCAATTCTATTGATGCAAATAACACCAAATTTCAAAAGCATGTGCTGCTACTTACACCCAATTGCCGTGAAGTTGCGTAAAACGTGATACCCCAGTCTGGGCGCAGGGGACGTCAATATGGACATGCACCCCTGGAATGAAGCAGACCAGGACCGGCGTTTACCAATGGTCTCCATTATTTCCTTTTTTAGGTTGGTTGGTTGTTAGTTTTAAATCCTGGCAACATCTAAGGTCATATCAGGATGGGTACTGACTTGTGACAGTGTGCACTCATGGTGACTTTATAGTGCTGCCCCACTGGGAGACTAGACTGCCAACACCATGACCTGATATCCCACTCAGTCACATTATCCACAACCAGCCAACCAGTCCTCGCCATATCCTAAAAATACCAAGCGCTGGGCAAGGAAGCGACAAGTATCAATTTTTAAGTCACAGGTTTGACTCTAGCAGGTTTCGAAACCTGTACCCCATGCATATTCCAGAATGTATCTCAAAGATAAAATTTGAAATTAAACCAAAAATAAAGAGAAAATAAACACTATTCTCACCATCTTACAACTTTAACTTTCATAGCAGCTTTTATTTGACAAATAATTAAATATTGATTAACCCATGAGACACCGGCAGGACAAAATGATGTAAATAACTATATTAATGCCCAATATTAATTTGATCAAAAAGCTTCTATTTTCTTTAATCAAGTTAAATAGTAAATCACCATTTTCGATGCTGCTGTGACACAATATACTTAGATATTGATTAAACCATTAGGATGCTGTGACTAAATAAGTAACGCACAAAATAAATTAAAACATGGAAATAAACCATCGAAAAAGCGCATAAAATGAGTGAAACCTACGTTCAAACTGGGACACTCGCTGGTGGAGAATGTCTATTATTTCACCACCACTGTAGTTGTGCTGTGACATGTAGAACAGGGCACTCGTCGTTAAACAGTTAAACAACAGGTGATAAACAGTTCCAAAGGCGAACAGCCCCCACATTTGTGACTTGATTCGGCAGTTCCATCTGAAGAGAAAAGACGGACACTATACCCGGGTGAGCAGCTTCCAGAAACTACATGACAATGGTATTAGTTTCTTCATTTATGGTCAATTGTTATATTTTATTTATGCTGATTTCATGTACGGTATAAATTATTATTATTATTACCGGGCAAGTTGGCTGAATCGGTAGAGCGCGGGCCTCGCATGCGGAATATGAGGAGTTTGGTTCCCAGTCGAGTCAAAGCAATGACTTATAAAATTGATACTTGTTGCTTCCTAGCCTGGCGCTCAGAATTGATAGGATAGGGCAAGGACTGGTTAGCTCAGTTTCAGGATAATGTGACTGAGTGGGATATCAGGTCATATAGCAATATAGCGAATGGTAGACAGGAAGTGTGAACACTTATTTGTCTCTCATTTTTTGTTGTTGGTACATTGGTGCTTGTCCCAAGCAGGGGAAATCCCAGTCACAGACGACTGGTCTTCCCCACTCCACTGCTGGTCGATAGAAAGCCCAAGCCTACACTTTTACCGACCCAAGGGATTTTTAACCTCCCACACCACATAGACATGGTATGAGAGCAACCGGGCTTTGATGACGCTGTAAGTTATACACGGCGGTGGAAATCCAAATTGGCAGAGCTGGGGGCACGGGGAATTGAACCGCCGACCTTCAGATTAGGAGTCTGAACTAGAAAAAAGTCAGACACTCTAACCACTCCGCCACAGAGAACGCCACGAAAAAAAAGTCAGTAAAGGGCAGTCAAGTGACTCATAACTTTACTTAATTCACAATTATCATTGTCGATTAGGTCTATTCATGCTTTGCAAAACTAGGGGATGCCTATTTATTCTCGGGGAGTTATCATTTAGAGTTTAATGTCTCATTGTCAAGCTGTGACTATTATGGTCATTCAGATATAATAACTCTTCTCAGCTGGTAGTCAGGGAATGCTTACACAGTTGGATAACTGAACCGAAATAGATTTAGACTAATGGGTCAGTGATTATAGTTGGTTGGTTGTTGGAATGTTACGTCATCACAACATCTAAGGTCATATCAGGACAGGTACCGACTTGTGAGTGCACACTCATGGCAACTTTATAGTGTTGCCCCACTTGAAAATCAGGCCACCAGCACCATGACTCGATATCCCACTCAGTCAAATACCTTGACACTGAGCTAACCAGTCTTTGCCCGGTCCTATTAATGATGAGCACTAGGCTAGGAAGCGACAAGTATCAATTTTGTAAGTCATTGGTTTGACTCTACTGGGAATCAAACTCCCGATCTCCCGCACAGGAGGCTTGCGCTCTACAGATCCGGGCACTGCGTCCGGTGAGTTATTATAAAGAAGCACTTCACTACAATACAGTTCCCCAAGGAAAGCATCACAAAGTCTACGTTGATTAATAGTGAATTTGAAGTCCTTTGCTTATATCATATACCCTATTTACTTCCACCTATCGCTTCCCTCCATGACGCCACAGAATCAGCTCCAAGCTAGTCGGAGGGCTTGATATGTTCATGACCAGTACATTATGTTCTATGACTATTCTCAATAGTTCTCATCATCATCATGCTGTCGGTCACGATGCAACAAAGACTGCTTTCATTACTTGACTGCCGCTCTCCATTTAGCTCTCTGCTGTGAGAGTTGCGTCCATGAGTCGGTCTTAATGTCTCTCAGCTTCAGGTTTCTCTTGATGGTATCCTTGAACCACATTTCATGAAAGCTGCCTGCAAAAGTGTTGAAGTGCTGCTGGCTTTTGCAAGTCACCAGCGGCACTCTCTCGGGGAGCAAATAGAGGTTTCACACCGGCAAGAACATGTCAAGACAGGCGCAAAACTATTTGTCCCAGCAGTGGCTGGTCGGGAGATGTTGGGAGTTCCATACATCAACCGCCCTTAATGCTGCCACAGTGACATGGTTTTCTGTTTAGGGTTTGCTCCCTTAGCCTTCGGTTTTGTCAAGAACCTGTACCACAAGGCAGTGGTTTACAACTCTGGTTTCGAAACGTTGATGCATTCATCAGACTGCGCAGCTTTATAACAGATTTGATTTAATTATTATCCACAGGGATGAAAGTGGTCTCCGGGAAGGAAAGCGGAAATGCAGATATTCTCCCATAGGTTTTTTTTAAAAGAAATTTTTTAAAAATTTTTTTTATTGAGGCTGTATTTATTCTGCATTGTCAGGGAATCGCAGAAAATTCCCGGAAGTTGGGTTTCATCCATATTGGTGTACGCTGATAGTGCTGCGCCGTTTGAAGCATTTATTAGTAGTATGCGCTGATAGTGCTGCGCCGTCTGTACCACATATTAGTAGCACAAATTAAAAACAGACTACACCCCAAACCGTGCGCACTATTGGCATAACTCACACCCTATTGGCTCCCATCGCTGCCACCGTGTTCAAAACGGGGATGGTGTAGATGATAAAGCGCAGCTCCTTGTGCGGCAGCAGTGAGTAGAGCGCGATGTAGCCCAGGGCGGGCCCGAGCAGGCAGCGCGACCGGCGATCTAGGTAGGCACCCACGGCCACCATGCACAGCGACGAGCTGAGGGCCCGGGGCAGCGCTGAGTAGAAGTACCACAGCCGGGGCATCGTCTGGTGCAGCGTCAAGGAACGTGCCAACTACAAGGAACACGGCAAGGAACGTAGCAGCAACAAGGAAAGTGGCAGCATCAAGGAACATGGCAGCGACAAGGAATGTCACAAGGAACCCAGCAGGAATATGGAATGTAGCAATGTCAAGGAACACTCCAACTACAACGCAGCAGCAACAAGGAACACGGTAGCATCAAGGCACGCACCAACTACAAGGAATGTGGCAGCATCAAGGAACATGGCAACTAGAAGGAACACAGCAGCAACAAGGAACATGGCATCATCAAGGGACGTGCCAACTACAAGGAATGTGACAGCAACAAGGACCAGCAGCACCAAGGAACACAACAACTACAAGGAATGTGGCAACAAGGAACATGGCAGCAACAAGGAACACAACAACTACAAGGAATGTGACAGCAACAAGGAACAGCAGCATCAAGGAACATGCCAACTACAAGGAATGTGGCAGCGTCAAGGAACATGCCAACTACAAGGAATGTGGCAGCATCAAGGAATGCGGTAGCGTCAAAGAAACGCAGTGTCCGCACATCTGTCCACGCATACATAGGGTTGCTAAAATTTTGGCTCAACATAATTCCACCATTTAGCGGTTTTTCAATTCTTTACCAATATCGTAAGCCACCATTTTTCCAGTATTTTTAAACCTAATTAATCTAACCTAGTTAATTCGGTAAATATATGTTGAACATTTTTTTTTATAGCATATTTAAGTGTAATACAATATAAGATATGAAATGAACAAACCGTCACCACATTGCCGTCCATGATTTTCCATAACTTTTAAGAACCGTATATATATATATTTGTTAAAAGTTCGATTATCAAGTACATTTAATGGCCTCAAAAACCTAATTTCCAAAACTGAACGAGACCAGCCACGATCCATGCGTCTGTGGTGCAACCACCTGAACAAGTGATACATGTGAAAAGGATACACCCCACTGCGAGCTTTTATTGAGAAAAGTGTTAAACCAGAATACTTCTCCTTCAGGCCACAGGTAACGGTTCCAAAAGATCGAGTCCACAAATACTGTCAGTCCTGAAAGATTATACAGGATTACCATCAGTGTACAAATCATTACAGCAACTTTTAGACATTCAATAGGAGTAAATTGACTGAACCTTTCTCAACACTTCTGTCAGTATTCTCTTCCACGGATCATTTAGCACTTCCTACTTTGCCCTCTTTATTTAGTTATTCCGTCCGTATTCACATAAATAAATAGGAAGTGGTTATTCGTACGGGACCGTATCAATAGCCACAGCGCTTATTAGTACGGCACTCCTTTATCACGTCGTATCCCCGCCGCGTTAGCCTAGGTTAGGGTTAGGATAACTTTATGTGTTCTTGTTTTACGTCCTAGCAACATTTAAGGTCATATCAGGACGGGGGGTTAGGATAAAGGTTAGGGTTAGGATAAGGGTTAGGGTTGTTTCATCTTATGATTGGATCAAAGCTAGTCACATGACTACCGCCGTACTAATAAGCGCTCTGGCTATTGATACTGTCAACTACGAATAGCCACTGCCAAATAAATAACCTTAACGAATACTCTGTGTGTGTGTATAGATGTGTTATATATGTGTGTATGCATATATGAAAAGATGTTTACAATATTATTGTAAATCGCTACGTGAAAAAGGCCAGTGAATTAGGCTACCATATCTTGCAGTTATTTAGAGGGAGTGCAGCACCATAACGATAGCTCTATTTTCACATTTTATTCTAATAAATAGATACAAATAATACATGTGGTTACATATATATACTATTACTACCCATAAACCCATGCAATATTCACATTTGTTTTTAAAATACAATACACAAAAGTTGCTCTCTAATTCAACTTTCAGCTGACCAACCCCATACGTCAAAGATGGCCTCCTCCCCCCCCCCCCCCCTGTAAAATCATTTTTTTGTTTAACATGTAGGAGTGGTAACGAAGCGGCAAGCTCACCGAGGCATACAATGCCAGCTGGGATGGCGTTTTCTAAAAGACGAGGAATGCAGATGCGGTTGCTACACAAGTCAATGAGAAGGAAGAGGCCGAGGAAGATGGCTAGCTCAGCCCGGAAGACGATGATGGCAAAGGCTGAGCTCCAGATGAACGCGCAGTAGCGGCGTCTCAGCCAGGCCGATAGGGCAAACAGAGCTGGAACGAGGTCACGTGACAAAGGAGTATTGCGAGAAGTTGGTTGGTTGTTGGAGTTTTACGTCCTGGCAACATATCAGAATGGGTACTGACTTGTGACAGTGCACACTCCTGGCGACTTTATATATAGTGCTGCCACACTGGGATACCAGGCCACCAGCACCATGACCTGATATCCCACTCAGTCACATTATCCTGACACTGAGCCAACCAGTCCTTTCTCTATCTTAATAATGCCGGGCGCCTGGCTAGGAAGTGAAAAGTATGAAATGTTAAGTCATTGTTTTGACTTGACCAGAGTTCGAACCCATGGCTTTCGAATCCAACGATTTACCAAAACGGGAGTCGGACGCTCAACTCAATCGCCCATCCCATCTGGTCGTATTGTGAGAAGTAATCTTACACAGTGTTACAATTCGAAGAGGGCCGGTAAAGTGGGGTACTGCAGAAACTAATCATACAAGCGGTGCTGTGATAAAATTCGGGGGAGAATAATAAATTCAAAGGACAATGGCGTACCGCGATAATTAATCCTAAAGGGGGCGCTAGTAAATTCAAGCAACGATGGAATACTGCAAGAACTAATCCTATAGGCGGCGCTGTGATACAATTTGGGAGGCCTGTAAATTCAGATGACAATAGTGCTCCCGAAGATGTAATCCTACAGGCAGCATTATGCATGTTGCCGGTAACATGAGTAATTCACGACGTTGGAGACTGTGTTAGTGTTGCCAGGTGAGATACCGTGATGCGTTGCTAGTGCATTTCGGGGATCGCCAATAACGTTGTAGCATTGTTATCACTATGGGAACTAAGGCTTCGTGGTAAAGCCAAAGTCAACCGAAACGCATTCACTACTGGAGCAGCACACCGAACGGATCAATTTCAAATATGCCAACGGTCTAGGCCTTTTCTGTCAAAAAAACACCCAACCCACCCATTCAGATCTTTATTCATTGTGGTTTAGGCTAATAATAATTGGGCTGAGTGTCTGAGATGCTTGTTAAATCTTGGAGAGCTGTTAAAATACATAATTCCTTGATAGTAGATTTGTCAACCTGATTGCTAATATTGTGCTATTTAAATTGATATAGTATACAGTAATGTCGAAGTTAATTTCCAAAATAACAAGGGGCTGGGTCCCCCTAGTGCTGTGATAGATAGTCAAATAATTGGTCAATATGTAAATAAATATAAAAAAAGGCTAACAATGTTAAAGTTAATTGCCAAGGACGTAGCATATTCGAGTTCGCCGGTAGAGGGATTATACCCGGCCGGAAATTAATTAAATAAAATGTTTAAAGTAAAATGTCATTATTATAAAAAATAGACACATGTAAAGTAATGCTATCTGAATTATACAAAAATAAGCCTGATCTTGTAAAAACATATTTTGCACTTATGAAAAATCTTTATCGAAATATGTGATTTGGCTGTATTGTTAACGGTAAAAAATGTTGCTTGTGTACATGGAAAAAATCTGGAATAATGTACATCTGTAAAATAAAAGTTATATGTTGCACGATTTCTGTCTCCATCGTCGTGAATTAGACGGCAATTTGGGGGGGCCTGATAAATTCAGGTGACAAGGGGGTATCGTGAAAATTAATCCGACATGTGGAACAATGATGTAATTTAGGCAGGTCTGGCAAATTCAGATGACAATAGGGTACCGCAAGAACTAATCCCACAGGTGGCGCTCAGATGTAATTTCAGCTGGCCATGTTACACTGTACACATTTGTTTACTGAGAGAAGTGACTAGTACTAGTAGTGAATACATACATTTTGTCATTCAACACAAACTCTTATCAACAGAATTAGGACATAAAAACACCCACAAGAATGAAAAAAATGTTCACGTTCACATCAGACTACATGCTATTTTAATCGACTTCCATGTAATGTACTTCCACTTGCAACTATATTTAATGAAAATCTAAATGCTTTACAAAAGTTACTGTCAGTTTTCCGGCCCTTTCTAAATGTCCGGCCTTTTCAAAAGCCATTTATAAATTTCAGGCTTCATCGATTGTATGCGGAACCTGGTTCTCCAGTCCTTCCCCTCCTCTCCTCCCACTCCCCCCTCCACACCATCTACTGCTGGGAAGGAAGCTTCACTGTACTGTACCTATGGCCAGCGCGTAGGTGTTTGGCAGTGGTCGGGACATGTAGAACATGAAGTGGAACTGTGTGGCGGTGATGAGTAGGAGCCACCTGGCGACGCCCCGCCCAAAGCGGTCTCGCACTGCCTTCCTGTACTGGAACAGGGCCCACACGACGACGAACCCCAGGCACGACCGCACTGCAAAAGTAAAGCTTGTTTTATTTAACGACGCCTCTAGGGAAAATTGATCTTTATCATCGGGTATTGGATGTCAAACATATGGTCATTCTGACATAATTCTTTGGAGGAAACCTGCTGCTGCCACATAGGCTAATCTTTCCGATAAGCAGCAAGGGGTCTTTTATTTACACTGTCCCACAACCAGGACAGCACATACCACAACTTTTGATGAACCAGTTGTGGACCACTGGTTGGAACGGACAATAGTCCAAATTGCAAATGGGTCCACTAAGCAGGCTTGATAGGATGACCTACACCATCACAGGTGGACACTCTCCCGCCTGAGCTACGTCCCACTCCGACTGCACTGCAACAAACACACTGCCGTCAGTCTACAGCTTAACCCTTTAAGGTCGGAAGTGCCCAAATGTGCCCGCAAGTAACACATGCTTACAGGCTGGGAGCGCCTGAATGCACCTGGCATATTTCATAACAAGTAATACTAAGGAGGCTAAATTTCGTATCATTTGAAGGAGAAATCAATTAAGGATCATATAAAATCACTTGATTTTCAACGGTTTTCTATTTATATCAATTTATATCAATTTAATAGCACCAATATCATTGATATCTAGCAGGAGACCACCTCAGGTGTTGTACAACTAAACTAGATGACATATTCAATTTACACTTGCTTAATATAGTTGAAGGATACAGACATTTCAGTTACAATAAGGAGGGATGAAAATGGTTTCTCGCAACAAACAAAAAGCGGAAATCTCGCGAAGAATCTATAAATAATCCATATCTTAGTAATTATTGTCTTATATTGTCCAACGTTATGACGTTCCCAAGAATACACGGACATTCTCCCATAAACTCGATACTGTAAGGGAATCACACACAATTCCTGGAAGTTAGGTTTCATTCAGTACTCTATAAGCACTATCCTAGCTCCATCCCACAGACTATCCTTGGAGAGCATTCCCCTCTCACTGTTGTGCCTGTATTACTGCCCAAGCCATCAATTCCATTTTCTCTCTCTGCTATCACTCCATACTTTTCTGTTTGTTTCTGTAAAAGTTTTATGTAATAGCAACATATAAGGTCATATGAGATTTTTTGATTGATTGATTGGTGGTTGCTTTACGCCGTGTCGGCAGCATAGGCCATATTGACGATTATCAAAAATTGCTGAAATCCGCAGATTCGTGGCCTTAGATGTTGCTGGGATTTTATACCCCAACAAACAATACTCACACCACCCCTATCCACATCCAAGAACCCCACAATCTTTCAGAAACTTGATGCCGCCCCCCATCTTTCCCCAACTTTTATGCTTAATAATGCTCATACTATCTCACACCTAAAAATATTCCAAACTATGCTGTTGTTTAAAAGACCGAAAGCCATGTATTTTAGTTTCAAAAACAAGATATTATTTAGCGCCAATAAATTGCTTAATTAATACACACAGACACTGTTTCCACCTGCGGATACTGACCTGCAATCTGACTGTACATCTTTGAGAATCCCAGGAAGTATACAATAGCTGCGTAGGGAGCTGCCATAGCAGATATAGCAAGAGGGCCTATAAATGTTCTAGGAACCACTCCAGGGAACTCCAGATGATCATACTGAAACATGAAACACTCGGAATGATATTTGTACTAAGGGGGCATTCAAAGCTGTCAACATTTTCATTGTCGTACAAAGCGCATGATGGGTGGGGGAGGGGGCTGTCAGTAGGCCTAATGTACATCTTTTATCACTTATTAAAACGTTGATATTTAATTTTGCACGAATATTAAAGTTGCATAGTTCGATGGCGTTTCAATTTTTATTTAATTTTTTAGATAAATATATCAAATTGATCGTTATAACCTAGTAATCATTAGTCCGGAGTAACTTTGATGAAAAATGGCTAGTTTTGAAGCAATTTGAACTGAAAGAACCCAAAATACTTTCGACAAGCTTTCCAAAAGTCCTTGAGCTATGACACGTATTGCCATCTCGTGATGACCGCATTACATATATGGTACTTGGAACGAGGGTATATGGCTAATTAGGCCATGAGATTGACCTAATTGCTTAATGAGTGTTCCTGTCTCAAATTTGGTGTCCAAGGGGATGAGGTAATAAATTCACTGATTATTCTTAAATAGGCTGTCCCCAATCCTTAGCTAATGCACTAGTATCTAAGTTGGATATATAGAACCAAATTTAGATAAGTGTTTTGGTTTTGAAAAAAATACATTTCACCGGACCATGCAACTTTAAGTAAGAGTGCAAATTAAATACCGAGCACGGTGGCCGAATCGGTAGAGCACAGGCCTCGTGTGCGGAAGATCGGGAGTTCGCGAGTTTGGTTCCTGGTCGAGTCAAACCAATGACTTAAAAATTGATACTTGTCGCTTCCTCACCTGGTGCTCGGCATTATTAGGATAGGGCAAGGACTGGTTAGCTCGATGTCAGGATAATGTGACTGAGTGGGATATCAGGTCATGGTGTCGGTGGCCTGATTTATCAGTGGGGCAGCACTATAAAATCGCCATGAGTGCGTACTGTCACAAGTTGGTACCCATCTTGATATGACCTTTGATGTTGCTAGGATGTAAAACAACAAACAAACAAAGCAAATTAAATTGTTTGTAAAATGTTGAAATGTACTACTTTAAAGGAGGCCAGTCGGGAAAGTAGTACACTTTGTGCAACCATGAAAATATTGACAACTTTGGACGGCCCATAATGTGTGTTGCTGTGCACAGAGTTTTGGAGACCAGAAATACTTTCCACAAAAAGACGGCGTTTACACGGAGTCAACAGATAGGTGGAAGATATATGAGGTCATGTACCAGATATCTAGGGTTAAAGTCTCCGGTTATACCTCACCCAGATACAAATGAATCCAGCATCGAAAGCTCTCCAAACATACCTTTGCTTAGTTTGTTCCAGTTCATGCCACTGAACATTTGGGAGGACAGTTGAGGTCTGCGATGTATGAATGACATCATAGGTGGGATTCCCTCGAGGGGTTCCCCACACACAGGGAAAGCCATAGCAATCACCAAGATGGCAGCCACAGAAAGCTCTCAATTCAACTTTTAAAGTCTATTAATCTAAATGATTTAATCAATTATTCATACAAAAAGTAGCTGGTTATGATAAATAAACATTTGAACTTTATATTTATTATTTTAGATTGCAATTTTTAACATTTATTTCTCTATATGGTTGTCTAAAAGTGTCAGTGCTGCTGAACTAAATAAAACACAACAGAAGCAAGCAATGTCAGCACTCTCCTCCCCACATATGTAGTTGCATAAACTGAAAACAGGCAAACAAATGCTTGGAGCATTTGTCGGAGTATGGGTTGTCTCTCAACGACCTATAGCTGGTCCCTTTAAACTAACTGGTCGGTTTATTCATGGATTCCGCTAATAGTTGCAATACACAATAGTAAAAAAAATAGGAGCTAGCAGCGGTACCTGACAGTCTAACTGGAATTGGTTAATGTACCCAAATTTATCTTAAGTTTTAACAAGTTTGTTATACACAGCTCTGGTACACAGGTTCTAGTAACCAGGGATGGGTCCTTTGGTTTACATATAAGACAACCTTAGCTGCAGGACGGAAGAGTCTATTTGTAAAGGCTAATAACAAACATTAGAAGGTAGTTAAATGGGTACTATCGTTTGTAGCTTACCTGAACTAAGTCTGTGCGATAGTACATAATATCGTGCATGGCTTGTAGGTTGAAGCTCTCCTCAACCTTGGTGTAGGGACAAAGTATTAAGTGAACGGCCATAACCGCCATTACCAGCATCTCAAGCATATCCATCTTTGATCAATTCTGAAAATAAAGAGTTAAACAAATTGAAATGCAATGTATAAATCAATGTTCTTCAGAGTCAAAGATTGAAAGATCAAAAGAAATAAGAAAACAGGGGCGTGCAAACAGTCTTGTCACACTCTATATCAATTACCCTATTCACGATTTATATTATTTGGTGGGTCTAGGAAATAATCATAATGTAAATCGTTGGCAACAGTTCCAGAACTGGTATCAACTCGATGCTTGAAATATTGGATTTATGCCAAATACACATCGGGGGATCGCGTAGTAATTAAGTGCACGGTGTTAATAATGATGGTGGGACAGGTCGGTAGTCTATTTATATATATATATATTACCAGCACCATTTACATAATAAAACACACAGCTCAGTTGCTTGAGGTTGTGGGTGTGGCGCCTGGCGGCTGTTACTAACGTGATTGGCACTGACTCTGAGCATCACTCAGACTCACTGAGTAGCCTACAGCTGGCAGACGTGTGAGCGATAATCGGGGATACCTTGATACGCAATGCGCGTTGTAACATAATAGTATCTGCTGTATTATGAGACGTATATTCATTCATCCTGAAACAACATTCATAATATTACCTATCCTGATAGTCGGGAACCTTATTCATACCTCTTACAGTGACTGAGTGCAATATAAAATGTAGACGCCTACCACTTCCCCATTTGTTTATGCTTAGCCACGTTCTAGTACCACCAGTCAACGTTGGTGGCGCCTCGGTTAATACCATATTCTGCTCTGAGGGGAAGAAGGGGCTGTCACTAGTGTCAGCTAGTTTCTACTCCCACATCCCTGATCCTGTGACAGGGCTGCTGAACAACCCATTAGAAAGTCTTGAATAGATGGTTGGTTGGATTTACTTCCTGGCAACATCTAAGGTCATATTGTGACAGTGTACACTCATGGTGACTTTATATTGCTGCTCCACTGGGGAATGAGGCCCCTGGCACCTTGACACGACTTAATATCCCACTCAGTCTTAACCTGATACTGAGCTAACCAGTCCTTTCCCTATCCTATTAATGCTGCGCGCTTGGCTAGGAAGTGACAAGTATCACTTTTATCAGTCATTGGTTTGACTCGCGCGTTGTGGCCGAATCGGTAGAGCACAGGCCTCGCGTGCGGAAGATCGGGAGTTCGGGAGTTCGGTTCCCGCTCGAGTCAAACCAATGACGTAATAATTGATACTTGTCGCTTCCTAGCCTGGTGCTCGGCATTATTAGGATAGGGCAAGGACTGGTTCGCTCGGTGTCAGGATAATGTGACTGAGTGGGATATCGGGTCATGGTGCCGGCGTTCTGATTTCCCAGTGGGGCAGCACTATAAAATCGCCATGAGAGCGTACTGTCACAAGTCGGGTACCCGTCCTGATATGACCTTAGAACAACAACAAACATAAAACAACAACAAACAAACAAAACTTGGTTTGACTCGACCGGGAACCAAACTCCCGATCTCACACATGTGAGGCTCGCATCAACAGTCTTGGAAGGCTGGGTATATATAAAGATATAAATAGCCCCATGAATTTTCAATAAAATATGCTACATATATGGTTCCAATGCTTGTTTATCAGAACCGTCTATTTTTGTCTAACAAACTTATTAAATCATGTAGATTAATAGACTTTAAAACTTGAATCAAGAGCTTTCTGTTGCAGGCATATTGTGTTTTTCTTTTTCATTCTCTACCAATTTCTCAACTTTACACCAATATAGAGACATATTGTGCATTGGAACCACTACCTCCACAATTAATTTCTATTTGAAGCAGCTTTTGCTCGGATTAAGCATAATTGTCATTCGCCCCATCTGTGGGTAGGGGTGAATCGTTTATCTAACTGGCACCGAGACTACCACATATATATCATCATTAGCTTATAGTGGTGAGGGTTTCTAAAACAATCAATTTGTGAATAAACTACTGTCAAAAGACAGCTGATAAAAAAAGGTTATGGCACATGCAAATTTATGTATGTATGACAGTTATGTCACTTTTATAAAGCTTCTTCTATAGGCATAACGGTAACATGGGTCACCGTAGTTCTGCAATATTGTAATGATGTATCGCCACTGCCGTATTTAGGCTGTTGTGATGCCCGCAACTATATACATCTTGGAGGGCCCTTGTTTAAAGGTTAAACCGGAAGGTCTCCCAAAGGTGCGCACCAAAACAGGACTTTGGGTTGTTACCCTTTAAAAAAGGCATATACAGTATATGCCCTTTAATTATTTAATATGAAGATATTCAAAGTGAAAAATACTCATGTAAGCATTCACTTTACATATCTATTGTGAAAAGCCACATACAATTTTAAAAGCCCCCAATAATCTGAAGTGTTTGGCCTTGTGGATTAAGAGTAAACTGTAGGTTGTTTAACTTATGCCTAAGTCTGGCACTGTCTATTACACTCGACCATAATTACCCCCACATCCCTCTTCCCGTGACGGTAGTTGAATAACCCAATAGAAAAGGTTTTAGTAGGCCTGTTTATGGATATATAACCCCATAAATTTGCACGCAATTATGCCAAATATATAGTTCCAATGCTTATCATAGCCCACTATTTCTTAGTGACCAATTGATTGATTCCATGTAGATTAATACAGCTTAAAAGTCAAATTGAGAACTTTCGGTGGCAATCATCTTGGTTTTTGTTTGCTTTGTTTATCTACTCTACACCAATATAGATAATCACTGGACACCGGAACTAGGAGCTCCATCTCTTCTTTATTCCAAAAACAGCTTTTGCTTTGATTTAGATATACAGTAAAAGCTCTATAACCCACCACCTCCAAAGATTGACCAGTCCCCTATATGGATCACTTTTTTTGGGTCCTAAACGATAACCCATACAATATCATTATAATGATTTTGTTTAAACTTCCTAAGCCAACCACCTCCCTAAATAGACTATTTAAAGGGACCAGCTATAGCTCGCTGGGACACTGCGCGTACTCCGACAAATGCTCTCCAAGCACAATCTTGTTTAGTTTTTATGTTTAAATGAACCAAGTATGTGTGGGGAGAGTATGGGACCAGGGCACTGCTAGTCTGAACTGCAAAGGCAGTTTGTTGTCTTCAAAATGGCCGCCCCCATAGGCGGCGGCCATTTGCAATGCAAAAGCTGCGCTGTGATTGGCTGAAATTGTGCCGGCAACAGGCTCACACAGTAACAAGATTTGCTGGTTCCCAGTATGGGCTCAGCTTGTGCCCGGCAGTGTTAGGGACTGATTACACCGAAATCTATTGAATGCGATCATATTTAACAGAATTACATACTAAAATAATGAAATTTAATTAAATTAACCTTAAATTCCAAGCGATATTAACGTAGCAGCTCGATCAGCGTCGAATCGCCGAGTGTAAACAAAACAGTGGCTCGAGTGACCCGAGTTGAATAATCGATTACACCCCAATATACAAATCGCCGCCGGCGCATTAGGCCACCCTGTGGCACAAATCTGAACTATTCCGAGTTCGTTTGTTTTCCACGCGGCGGATAGCTGGCGACTTTAAAGTCGGTCCCATGGTCAGTCGATTTGGATAGTTTTACTGTAATTGCCATTGATCCCTACTATGGATAGGGGTGAATCTTTTATTTAACTGGAACATACATCAAAGATCCCCCCCCCCCCCTATCCAGATAACACAGAGAAAATGATGCGGGAGTAAGTAACTGGAATATAGAATATGGACATGGATTACTCCAGAGACTGACACCCATTTCCACACATAGTTTCACCTTTCAACTCTGTATTCCATGGTTTTAGGTTTAGGACTAATTTCTTACAGTGGCGCCATGTTTAATATATTAGCAGTGCTAGACAGTGGTGGCGCTATCTCAAGTGGTGGCGCTATTCAAATAAGGGCGCTATTCAAATAAGGTTGCGAGAGGTACATTGGGAGACATTAACACATTTCAATGTCCCTGCAATAGACTACATCACGGTTCCGAGTGTGCATGCGCTGAAAACGGCGCTGGGAGCAAAGCAAAGGCGTACGGCCATTGAGTTTGCCGATACGCGTAGAGCAAAACTGCCATTTTATTCAAAATTAATAGAAATACATAACAATTTGACACAAACATGGATGGAAGGATGCAATATAATAATATAATGAATATGTTTAAGACACAACTCTCCATAATTAAGCATTTTGAGCTAAGAAAATACAATTTCAGTCACTTTACAGGCTGATGTTTACATCACCATTGATTAGCCAGAAGTAATTCTTGTTCTAAATATTAAAATGTCAAATGTGTCAACAAAAACTTGTTTCAAAGAAATATATAACCAATATCGGATTAACCCTACTAATTTTCTATTTCTACATATGTCATTAACTATAGGATATAAATAAAAACATGAATAAAATAAGTAAAACTGACCCTGGCTATAGCTCTAACACTAGTCTGAGTGCCTAGATTTGTCTAAATCTAAATGCACATAGCATAAGATGTGCTGATTATATTGATGTAAATGCAATGCTGGATAAAAGATTAATATCTTAATTTATTATATATATATTTTTAGTTGGTATTCTATGTTTCAAACAAGAGCTGAGATGAGCTAAAACTAGCACATTTCATAGCTGCACCTAGTGTATTAGCATGTGCCATGTGCTTCTCACGGGTTTGTTTTGCTCTGACGCATCCCACAATGCAGCGCGCCGCTGGAACTGTGATGTAGTCTATTGAACTGAAGTAGTATTAAATAAATATTAAAAATAACATATAATGAATCAATATCAGAATAATTGCTTATTTATGCCTGTCTAATTGAATTTTCAAGCAAGTATCACTAAATAGATATTATTCTGTTGTTTCTGTTATGTAGGTCTATGCCTAGTATTATTTCTGTTAGGTACTATTATCTCCCTTAGATATTGTTATTTCTGTTGTTTCTGTTCTTCTGTTACTTCTGCTATTTCTATTATTTCTGCTATTTCCAGTTCTGCCACTCCTGCCAATTCAATCAGTTATAATAGTAAATATGTCCTCCGTCAGTATATAACCCACCCAGCAGCTAATTCCCACTTATGGTGCTGCCACCTTTCGGGAATCAAGTACAATAGAATGCAGGAGGCAAGTGTGGCGCCATCTAGAGTACTTTGAGTCACCAACCAAGACTGGACTTGATCAGGTCTAGAGCGGGCTGGGTTTTATAGCTATCTTAATCATGTCAATATTTATTTGCAAGATCATGTGACGGGACATAACTTTCTTAAAGCTGCATAGTCCGATGAAACCATACAATTTTCAAAACCAAAATGAATATTTAGATTTTATTCTACATATCTAACTTTGATACTTGTGCACTTATTAAACATTTGTCACAACACAGAAGAGAATACAAAGGCAATTTACTAGAACCGGTTACTGCAGAAGCCTACAGTGTCGGAGTTTTGGTTTGCTTGCCTAAATTAATTTGGGATGTTTGCACTTCAAATATCTCAAAAGTTAGCCATCTAAAATAAAAGTTACTTCAAACTAAAATAAGGTAGATTATAACAATCAGTCTAATATATTTATCTCCGAAAATAATAGAAGCTCAAAATCATCGGACTATGCAACTTTAATATCAGAAATTCTCTTTATGGAAGGCGGAGATCAAGAGGGGGGGGGGGGGGGGGGAGGTGCATGAAAGAGGGAGAGCCGGCGGAGATGGAAAGACGGGGAGGGACAAACATATAGGGAGAGAGAGAAAGAGTAAGGGGAAGAAGATATCAGCCACTCTTCAAGTTATTAAATAATTAATTAATTAATTCAGTCAACACCTTGGAGTATTATTGCAATGTAAAATGTCTTTAATACAAAAATTAGGATACAATGTCACGATAATACAATGAACACCTAACATCAAGAGTCTACTACGTCTGACACGCCTCTGACATCACAATATGATTTTACATTCTTTTTTGTTTTCTGTCTGCGAAAGAAATAGTTCAAAACGTCTATATACAAAGAATTTTGAGAGTTTCATTACCATCGCAGATATAATATGCATGGGCTATATACTATATGTATAGGACAAGTGCATTGTATGGTTCATTTGTCAATAACAATAGCTGGCATTCCACAAACTGCCACATCTATCCACTACCCTTTAAATAACGTACCAGTAAATCAGACTGGGGTATCCACATTCGCATTACAGGGAAGCTATTTTACACATATGTACCACACAGTCATGTTCAGTTGATCAAATGTTATGGACGCATCTCAATTACAGGCCCAAGATTTTGGTGTTTCTTTTGTATTTTCTTCACTCAGCAGAGCCAACAGCCTGTGCTTGGACCAGAAGACTGGTGTTTATGCTGTCCCTTTAATAATTGATATTCATCAGCGAATCGACCATGCAACTGGTTAAACCCTTTCACAATAATCATCATTATTATTATCATCATCACTATCATCTTATTATCGTCATTATCAAAAAATCAGCCCGGAGTGTACAATATTCACACACTACGGACTAAATATATAACTTATAAAATACACGGGATTCACAGGTCATTCTTTCACCTGTCGACAACACATCCGGGACAGGTGTGAAAACTAGAAATGACTCGCTACACATAGTCCCGTTTTGAATTGGCCGCCCTGGATTCTGAATACGAGCCAACCCCCTAGTGGCAGAACATCATCGTGTTAATTAGCGCAAACTCCCCTCGCATAATCATTAGATGTTAGACACAACTCTGTTATACATTCACGCGTAGGTTTAACCTACCAAATGCATCCCATATACATATAACAATTAAGAACGAACACGTGAAATACTGCCTGATTTCAAATCAAACACATATTGGGAAACTAATATCATTTGTAAAATTATCTCTGAATTAGCATAAACATTTTTTTCATTCTCGCTCTATTTTTGTGTGGATTTAATTTTTTTTAAATAACTTTTTGTTCTTAAGAAATGCACGAAGAAATATATGTACAAAAGTGATAGGCACGAGAAGCCCGTCTCCTGTGTCTATAGGCTGTCTCCGTAGCTATAGGCTGGGACATAAAACTAAAAGCAACTAGAGTCTAGGAGTAGGAGCGCCACCGGAGAACGCCAATGTTCTCCTGGCAAAGCATTAGTTAGGACTAAATAGTATCTACCTTTATTAGTTTTATCAGTAAACATGATGCTGGACCTGTTTTCCATAAGGCACCCAAATTGACACTTCTAGAAGGACGTGGCGCAGTTTACTACTGAACTATGTTTGATACAACATGTCTGGAACTAGTATTAGGTTTCTTCTAAGTTAAGTCACAGGTTGTATGACGTGACCATTATTTTGACAATGCCCCATGAGATAGCCCCGTGAGGGTTAACTGCTCACAGTGTTACGCTGCGCCGAATATAGCAATTTCCAGTGTATTAATAATACTAGTGAGAACTCCATACAGTAAATAATGGCCCAGCTATAGCAAGATAATCTGTAGCTTGTAGCATGCTGCGTATTGCTTCTGTGATATAGAGAAGACGGATGTATATGCATATATATGTATATATATACACATACTGTTCATATACATATGTATATATCCCTATACATAATGTATAGACACATAATTATGCATGTATATAAATAAGTATATGTATTTAGAATGTAGCACAATAACACTAATTCCCCCACTGTGTGGGAAGGTTGTAGCTATTATCTCTTTACTTGGATCAATAGGAAAATATCGTATTTGAAAGAGATCTATGCTAATAATCTTTGTCCTATATTTTTATCTCATACAAAATGATAAGAGAATTACATAATACAAAGTGTTATTTGATATAAGCTGATAAGAAGTGGCATGCCTGAATTAGCGGTGTATGACCATATTACTCAGTTTACCGGATTCGGCCATGCATGGAAGGCATAGTGTATATATGTCTGTTACTACGAATACTAGGAGTCGTGTCGGGTATAGCTGGGGGTGGGGGTAGGGTATGGGAAGGGGCAGGGTTGCGGTCATATCCTCTGCATGCATTACTAAAGAATTGATAGCTTGAGATTCAATTTATTATATATAATATACGTTGTCCCCACCCCAGCACATGAACATCTTGAATATATACGCCTATACATATATATATATATATACATATATATATATAAATATATATATATGTATATCTAATCTATACACACATATGTACATACATATACATATATATATACACAATATATATATATACATATATATGCATATCTACACATACATATACATTATATATATATATATATATATATATATATATATATATATATATATATAGCTGCTCACAAGAGTGTTAATCCCCAGGAAGTCGACTGGACTAATCACTTGGACCGGAAGTGCTTTACTTTCTGCCTTGGCTATAAGCAACCAAGAGGCTACAAACCGATGTAAAGCACACGCATCTGTACATCTATGTGTACACATCCACCCACCAATGTTTGGTAGGTATAAATCATGTCTGAAATAGCATTTCAATGGACAATCCCTTCGTCCGGACTACACAGTAATAAAATACGACGGGCGTTTGTTCACCTTAATGCGCATGACAGGAAGCGCAGAAATGACGGTCACACACAAAGGATTATAAAAGTTAAACCTACACATAATGTGTGAACTGGAACGAATGAGCAGATACCATGCGTCGGATAAAACAGGGCATACATAACCTTGAGACTATAGACAGATTATAGGTAGATAATAGATATATATAGGCATGTGTATGTTTCCGATCTGGTCTCTTACATCGTTATCTATGTTTTATCTAAAATACATCCCTTTTCTTCCTTGGACAATTCCACCAGAACAAATGCCTGATGTAGTCCACTTGAAACGCATTTATCGGTGACAACGCAGTAGAGGAGGGGATTGGGGTATGAGGGGAAGTTGGTAACGGAAGACGGAGAGGAGGAGCTCTGGTCGGATTTGACCAGTAGCACCATGACAAATATGTCTGTGGGAACATTCCTGAATCACCAGCAACTTATACCAGAAGCGTATGGAGAAACACAGCGTAATGAGGTCAACAAGACGCCAACAATATCCTCAAACCGTGTTGTCAAATAAATAAGCTGTTTTCTTGGTTAAAACAATCATTCTCCATGGATGATATATACATATGTAGTATATATTATCCATATATATATTACATTCTTGTAATTAATTCCCTTCACATGTCCACTACATACCCTACGCTTTCCAACTCCATTAAGGTCATTACATTCAGTACATGTATATGCAATTCAGGTAGATTTATGATCTCATGACGCATACATCCGAATTTATCTGACATTTGTCTACAGGCGCATAGAAACAGTTAAAAGTGGGTTTGGCCCACGGTGTTAAAAGTGGGATGTTTGTTGTGCTAGAAGTGGGGACACCACTTTCCAAACGGTCAAGGGCACAATGTTTGTGCTTAGTTTGAGGAAAATAAGTGGGGTGGTCCAATTAAGCAGCCCCTACCACCTCTGTAGCTAGGAACCTGATCTGCTGATGAAGATTAACACACATCCTAATTATATCTACAATATACCAGCGCGTGTACAAATGCCTATGGTTCTCATATGTTGTCTTTGTTTTTGGGGTGTTTAAAAAAAAATTGTAGTGACAATTATAATGTTATGCAAAATTACCATACACAATTTCGGCAATGTAGATGCATTAATATATCTCATCCCCAAGTGGGTTTCTATTGCGGAAATTAAGACGAGAATGATTTTTTGGGGTATCATTCTGTGTATAACTTGTAACCTTCCGTAGCAGTTATTTCTGTCACATTGCAGACATCGGTAAAAGCACGAAAAAGAAGTAAAAATATTAGGCGTGTTTCAATCAGTTGCTGTAATTGCACTGAACAGCGTAATATAGCAATCAGCACGGTTTCATCTCGTGCAAAATCTAAACAAGCAAATAATCAAACAATAAAAAAAGCTAGGCGCGTGGACGTTGCTGCAACTAATACACCAACTAAACCTCGACTAAAATAGTTTCACCAAAAGGACAACACTTGTTCTTATTTATTTATTTTTTAAAGAAACTGTCGGAAATCATAATTATTGTTTGAAAATTGTTAGAAAATTATAAGTCCTAAAAGTATAGTTTAAATCCATTAAATAAAACCCCTCTACATACATTAAACCCTCGCCCCGTCCATGATCACAAAAGCCATTAAATAAAAAAGAATGATAACCACCTTCAAATAATGCGTGAGTGATTTCCAAGTTCACGCTAATTAGTCAACACGACTTTTAGTACTTAGTAATGCTGGACCACGGTTAGCAAAAATAGGCGCTAAATAAACAACAGAAATCCCCCCCCCCCCCTAAGCCATAACAAAAAACCACCCGGAAAACAAGGGCGGTTTGTCGAGTGCAAAAATTGTCTGCTTCTCATTAAAATCCTTGCCGTCTTCCTATACTGGTCCTAAATCAATGTGCCAACCTCCCCTCCGTGCTATAAAGCGCGGTTCCATACAGTGCACATATATATATATATATATATATACATACATAAATATGTATATATATGTACCCTACATAGAGATACACCATATATATGCTTTATATGTATACATAGACACACTATATGTACATCTAGATATCTATTACCTATATGTGCATTATGTATAGATCATAGATGCACCATGTATATAAATGCATTATATATAAATATACTATATATATGCATTATACATGAACATAGATGCATCTATATACATATGTATCTATATATGTCTACATATAGATATACTATACATAAATATATATAGATGCATCCATATATGTCTATATATATACAGATACACTATATATAGATGCATCTATATATGTCTTCATATAGATACACTATATATAGATGCATCTATGTCTACATATAGATACACTATATATATAGATGCATCTATATATGTCTACATATAGATACACATAAATAGATGCATCTATATATGTATAAATATAGATATACTATATATATATAGATGCATCCATGTAGACACACTATGCATAGTAGTAATATTATATACAGTGTATATATCCAAGGAATTCCACCTCACAACAGCGTCAACACGGTACATTATAGTCACTCAGAAATGTCGGCCAGTGCCCACTCTCTGTAGTCAGCTCTATTCTCATTCCCTCAAAATGTTGAGTCCTCGTGCTATCCTGGCCGTTTCCTTCCACATCTAGAGCTGCCACTCACGCGCTCTCGAGCAACAGAAGTATGCGGCTTGACGGAGCTTTGCAGTGGGATTAGCCGCCTGCTGTCATTACTCATGCGTGGATTTAATTTTAAATCTCCGTAACACACGTGCACACAAAGGCCAGCAACAGAAAATTGAAATCAACTCAAAACCGCTTGCCTTATTCCGAGTTGAATTGTCTGTCATTGTCGCTGTCTCTTTAAGAATATGTATCTTCGGCGCAAAGCATTACTACCTTAGATGTACATGTATTCATATTCATACGTAAATGTATGTATATATACGTACACTTTACCATAGCCATGTCTATGTATATATATGTATATATATGTATATATATCCTTATAGTACACTTACACACATATAAATGCATTACATATGTATACACACACACACACACATATATATATATATATATATATATATATATATATACATATAATTGACAACAGTCGTATATCCCTGTACATGTACATACATATAAATGCATTACATATGTATATACACATGTACATATAATGGACCACAGTCATATATCCCTGTACATATACATACATAGAAATGAATTACATATGTATATTTACATGAACATATAATTTACCACAGTCATATATATACCTGTGCATATATAAACAAATATAAGGGCCCTACATATGTATATATATACATGTACATATGATTGACCACAGTCATATACACACATATAAGGGCATTACATATATATATATATATGTACATATGATTGACCAAAGTCATATATCCCTCTACATATAAGTGAATTACATATGTATATATACACATGTACATATAATTGACCACAGTCATGTATCCATGTACATATACACACATGTAGATGCACTATATATAATTGTAAACAAGCATATACGGATATACATTCTCACACATAAACATGCATGATAAATATGCCTATCTACATGCATACGGCCGCAATGTTGACAATACGCGACGGTCTCGGGATGTTGATGACGCTAATTGACACACAGTCCTGTACTTAACTGTTTTCGGGTGTATATTATATGTTTAACATAACCATAGCTTTAATCCATACAGTAACCCCCCACATCGCGGCTCACCACCACACCGCCGTCTCAATATGCAGTACTATGGGCCAGCCTTTGTTTCACAAGTCTTTCACAAGCACATCTTACAGATAACATATCATCATTAATAGGGGCCCACCCATCAACAGACTATAGACCCCCCGCCAAACCGCAACGCCCCAGGCCCCCTTCCCCATCTCTCTCTACACCCCACATCCCCATATGTCCCCCTTGAACTGACCCCCCCCCCCACCATCACCACCACACCCACACACTTCCCTCCCTCGCCGTTATATACACCGGTGAGTAGGAGGGGGTGGGGTGGGGGTAAGGTGTGGGGGTTGGGGACCAGGAGATTGGCGGGGGGGGGGGGGGGTCGGGCATTCGGGGGCATTGCACCGACCGGGGCCGGGTGGCTGGCCGACCGGGGCCGGGTGGCTGGTTTGACCGGGGCCGGGTGGCTGGCCGACCGGGGCTGGGTTGCTGGATGATCGGTGCCGGGTGCCTGGCAGATCGGCCAACGGGCCGGCCGGGTTGCCCCGGGGAGGGGAACAGTGACGAGAATGGGGGCAGGAGAGCCGGGGGGGGGGGGAGACAATGCCGGCTACACATCACTGTCGACGGTGATCTCGCCGAGCATGATGGCGATCTCGCTGAAGGACGGTCGCTCCTTGGCACTGTCGAGCGTGCACTTGTCGATGAGCTTGCACATTTCATCCGGGCAGTTGGCGAGCGGCTCGAGTCGCAGATCGGGGCTCTTGAGCGCCTTGAGGACCTCTTCATCGGACCGGCGCCGGTGAGGCACGTCGCCCAGCGTGAACACCTCCCAGCAGAAGACACCGTAGGACCACACGTCCGACTTGGTCGAGAACTCGTCCTCCAGCACCGACTCGGGCGCCATCCAGCGGAGCGGGATGAGCTGCTGGTGGAACGGGTAGTACTCCGCCGCGTACACGTCCCGACACAGCGACAGACTCGCCACCTTCAGGTCAAGCGCAGGCGTCAGAAGAACATTGCGGGTTGCCAGGTCCTTGTGGATGAAGCGGTAGTTGGCGATGTGCTCCATGGCGAGCGCCACCTGGTTGCACATGGTGATCTTCTGTGCGGTCGACAGTGGTGGGAGTTTCTGGTTGCGCTTGATGTTGTCCTTGCGTGTTGCCCAGAGGAACTGCTTCAGATCCCCCTGTGGAAGGTAGATTGGTGGATGGATATGAATATTTGTATATGGATATCTAGCTATGCAAGTATAGATACATATGTTCATATATGAATAATTCCATAGGTATATATCTGCATATATGTAGATATGTCAATATGTATACATATAATATTTACATTGGTATATAAGTATATATGTGGAAATATATTTTAATTTGATAGATTTATATAGATTTACATAGATTTATGTAGATCTATATAGATTTACATAGGTATTTACATAGATATAATATGTAGATATGTATGTGTTTGATGGCATTATCATGATATATATGTATATCTATTTTTTTAAACCGATATAAACACATCATACAATACATGCAGTGACTCACCACGCAATGCATAAAACAATGTAATTTCATGGCTACAAATGATCTTTTTGAGAGAGAGAGACAGACAGAAGAGATAGAGAAAGAGAGAAAGTGAGAATAGGAAGAAATGGACATTACAAGCACAGCGCGTCACCTGGCGGCAGCAGACAGTACTCACCCACTCGGCATACTCGGTGATGAGGAACTGTGGCTCCATCTCGCGGCAGACGCCGAGCAGCTTGACGAGGTGCGTGTGGTTGAGCTTGCCGAACATGTCAATTTCCCGCCGAAATTCAAAATGGTGGGCCTCGTCACGAGACAGAAGCGACTTGACCACCACCAGCGTCTCATGCTCGCCATCTTTGATGCCATGCGCCTTGGCCAGAAACACGTCGCCATAGACGCCCTTTCCTGTGGAGAAGAGAGAATATGCATGTATTCATTTTACTATCTAGACTATTCTTCGGAGGAAGGGCCTATATTTTGGAGCAAATGGTACATGCATGAGGCGGAGACATACTAGGAGGACGTAGCAGGTGTCGCCACCAAGCGAGGCAGAAGGCCTGACCAGTAGTTGACTGGAGGAGTGTCATTTAGTAGGTGTGGTTTCAGCTTTATATGAACTGAGGGGACAGTTCATAAATAATCGGTTTCCAGATAATTATACTTGTATAATTTCTTATACAGCATATATATATAGACTATATCACATAGGCATTTCGAATGAGCTTTGAACCTGAGTTGGGGCTAAAACTTTGTAAATGAAAGTAAATGGAAAGACTTATGCCAAGTACACATCTACCGTTTACGATTCGCGCAGTAAAACTCGCGACTCGACCCAACCTGCTTAAAACTGAAAACGGGCCAATTCATTTTTCGAATCGCGAATCGCAATCGTAATCGGCCCGTTTTAGCCCTAAAAATGAGTTTTTAGTCAGGAATCGCAATCGCTAGGTGTGCGCGGGGAGCGCACACATAGCGATTTTTGTGTGCGAAACGGGCAGTTTTAGATCATATACGGTAGGTGGGTGCGCACAAACGGTAGGGGTGTACCTGGCATTAGGAGAGGGCTTTGGGCTTGGAAACTGTGTTGTGAGTGTGAGTAGTATATCACAACATCGGGTTGTTGCAGATGCTATCGTAGTCACAGTCACACACCTATTGGCTCTAATGCTAGGTACACACCTACCGTATAGGATTCGCGCACTAAAACTGGCGACTCGACCCGACCAGCTTAAAACTGAAAACGGGCCGATTCGTTTTTCGAATCGCGAATCGCAATCGTAAACGGCCGCTTTTAGCACTAAAAACTGAGTTTTATGCGCGAATCGCAATCGCTAGGTGTGCGCGGGGAGCGCACACCAAGCAATTTTTGTGGGCGAAACGGGCAGTTTTCGATCGTAATCGGGAGGTGTGCGCACACAAACGGTAGGTGTGTACCAGGCATAAGTCTAATGGTTGCAGCTGTTTCCACTGGAGACTACAACCACTCCCCCGACACTACTAGTTGCTAAGGATACACCTCTTTCCATTGTAGACTACAGACACTCTCTGGACACTACTAGTTGATATGGATACACCTCTTTCCATTGGAGACTACTTCCACTCTCTGGACACTACTACTAGTAATAGTTGCTATGATACACCTCTTTCCATTGGAGACTACATCCACTCTCTGGACACTACTAGTTGCTATGGATACACCTCTTTCCATTGGAGACTACATCCACTCTCAGGACACTACTACTAGTACTAGTTGCTATGATACACATCTTTCCATTGGAGACTACATCCACTCTCTGGACACTACTACTAGTAATAGTTGCTATGATACACCTCTTTCCATTGGAGACTACATCCACTCTCTGGACACTACTAGTTGCTATGATACACCTCTTTCCATAGGAGACTACATCCACTCTCTGGACACTACTACTAGTAATAGTTGCTATGATACACCTCTTTCCATTGGAGACTACATCCACTCTCTGGACACTACTAGTTGCTATGGATACACCTCTTTCCATTGGAGACTACATCTACTCTCAGGACACTAGTACTAGTACTAGTTGGTATGATATACCTCTTTCCATTGGAGCCTACACCCACTCTCTGGACACTACTAGTTGCTATGGATACACCTCTTTCCATTCGAGACTACATCCACTCTCTGGACACTACTACTAGTACTAGTTGGTATGATACACCTCTTTCCATTGGAGACTACATCCACTCTTTGGACACTACTAGTGGCTATCATACACCTCTTTCCATTGGAGACTACAGCCACTCTCTGGACATAACTAGTTGTTATGGTTACAGCTGTTTCCATTGGGCACTACAGCCACACCCCAGACACTACCGGCTGCTATGGCTACAACTGTTTCCATTTGAGACTAAATCCACACTCCGAACACAACCAGTTACTATGGTTACAGCTTCTTCCATTGGAGACTACAGACACTCTAAACACTACCAGCTAGTATAGCTACATCTCTTTCCATTAGAAAGCGTCCTTTAATCATTATTCTAACCATGATTCGTCACTAACCATTTGATTGATTGATTTATTTTATATATTAAATGATTCTCAGTACTATATCATACTATTAATTTAGCACTGTAACAGAGATTGAAGTTCGTTGAGGGGGGGGGGGGGATCAATGCCGAGATGGGCGATAATAGGGTTAATACAAAGGCAGCAGAATGCTCTCCAGCTAAAGTCTATGATGATTGCTGCAAATACTACTATGCTTGGAGAGTGCTGGATGAAAGCTGAAGCCAGGACTTTTCTACGATGGGGGGAGTGCTACCCCCTCCTCCTCAAAGACCGTTATTCAGGTAATCGTCGGGCATAAATGCTAAACATTAGTGCTACATGACAAGCGTTTAACAATACTAGTGAACGGCGGACAATAACAAAACAGAAAATTGTTAAGATGTAATAAAAGTCACTTGCATTATTAGATCAGACAGATATGTGCTCTTACGGGTGCCTGACGTTGGCTTACAACGATACCAAAAGAGCATAGCTATAATCTTGCACCACCATTCCTTTCCCCCCATCCCACACACATACACACATACATACACAGACACACACATACATACATACATACATACATATATACATACGCACACTGGCACATCCGCCCACAGACACATACACACATACACATACATACACACAAACAGTTACACACATATACATGGACACACACACATACACATACATACACACACAAACAGTTACACACATATACATGGACACACACACACTGACACATGCCTACACACAGACACTGACACATACTGATACATACAGACACAGTATACACACATATGTACAGATATGTACAGACACATACACACAAACACACACATAAACACAGGTGCATATACACAGACACATATACTGACACATACACACAAACACACACACACACCCAGACGGACACAGACATAAACACCCACATACACTCACACACAAACACCCCACCCCACACACACTCCTCTGTGACGCTGGATAAGTGTGTGATTGCATCATGAGTCAGGCTTGTATGATCAGGATTACAATCAACCAAGCATGACTCATGAATCATGACTGTTCATTCAGTTGTCCAAAACCTCGCTGTCATCCAACAATCCGAGCTGTGTCGATAAACACAACCAACCCACTGCCTCCCACCTCAGGCCTATTCCGACTTATACACCCGTAACAATGACCTCACCACAGATACCCATAGCTAATTAGTGTCGAAGATTACCTCCCCCCCCACCCACCCACCCATCCAGACACCCAATTTCTTTTAATTCAACATGGTTGGAATTTATGGGAATAAAGAATTGACAAATCCACAAGCCTGCCGCAGTTTTGCAATGTGGATGGTTAAGAAATCAATGCCTGTATCTTTCCATCAATTCTGGTGTAAAATCATATCTGATCATATCTACTTCAGAACACTCCACCCCCCCTCAATGCTCTCCGCCCACTCACTCCATCCCGCTCAAGTTTCGATACGGCGCATACAGCGCTGGAGGTGGAGGGTGGAAGTCTGCGGGTATGCATGTGTGTGTGGGAGGAAGAGAAGGGGGGAAGAAGGGGTGGAGGGAGGGAGAGAAAGGGGAGGGGGGAATCGAGAGAGAAGGAGGAAGGGAGAGAGAGAGAAAGAGAGGGATGGAGAGAAGGAGAGAGGAAGGGAGAGAGGGAGAGACGGGGAAGGGGAGGAGAGGGAGAGGGAGAGATGGAGGAGAGCGGAAGGGAGGAGGGGAGGAGGGGAGGAAGGAAGGAAGGGACGGAGGGAGGGAGAGATAGGGAGGGGGTGGAGGGAGAGAAGGAAGGAAGGAAGGAAGGAAGGAGGGAGGGAGGGAGAGAGGGAAGGAACAAGTGGACGGAAGGAGCAATGAGGGAGGGAAGGAGCGAGGAAGGGAAGGAAGCAGCAAGGGAGGGAGGGAGAGAGGGATGGAGGGAGAGAAGGAAGGAGGGGGGAGAGAGGGAGAGTGGGAGAGGGAGAGACGGAGAGAGGGATAGAGGGAGAGAGGGAAAGAGGGAAAGGGGGAAAGAGGGAGAGAGGGGGAGGGAGAAAGATGGAGTGATAGAGATGGAGGGAGGGATTGAGGGAGGGAGGAATAGAGGGACGGAGTTAGGGAGGGAAAGAGGGGAGGGGGGAAGAGGGAGGGAAAGGCGTTGGTTGATATGGAGTTGAACCTGTCCGTTACCAACCTCATAGATCTCGCCAGTAACTATTATGATTAGCTAAGTTATGAGACAACCGCCCTCAAATGAACCATGACTGGATGGTGATCCTACACTGCACGGCGAACCCGTCCCAGAAGACACTCCAAATCCGCCTATTCCTGTATGGCTGGCTCGTCTGCTCGCGTGTGTAAGTGTGTAGGTGTGTATGTGCGCGTGTGGAAGCGTCAACCGACAATTTTGCCATTGCCTGCCACCAAAGAAATCCCCAAAGTCACATACAGCTTTAGCAAAGTTTTATTTTGGTAGACATCTTCAGTGTGTGTATGTATGTGTGTGAGTAGTGCGTGTGCGTGTGTGTGTGCATGTGTGCGCGTGTGCATGTGTGCGCATGTGTGCGCGTGTGCGTGTGTGTGCGTGTGTGTGCGCGTGTGTGCGCGTGTGTTCTTTGTTGTTCTTCTGCATCCTCTGGTAATATCGCCGGGGGTTAATGAGGAACACCCTGGGTAGCTCCTTCACCGAGGCCGGCCTAATAAAGGCCGTGAGGACCAGATTGAATCCACCGAGCCCATCCCGGCTTATATCCAGTGGGCCACCATGGGCGTTCTGATCAGATTGCGCACCCACTCGTAGGACGGGGAGGGGTCCGGCCGTTTGGTGCCTAACCCGACGTGGCGGAGACGGGGGTGGGTGGGTGTTGTGTGTGGGTGTTGTGGTCGATGTGGTGGGTGTGGGTGTGGAGGTCACCGCCAGCACCACAGCAAGACGCGTAATGTCAGTCTTATGGGGCTGTCACACTACGACGTAACGACGTCAACGTAGGGAGAACGTGAAGAACGTTGAACTTCTCGGCGTAGTATGCAAATTTGGGCACAAGTTGAACGTGGATGCAGCGTAGTGGACGAGAACGTAACGTTGGTAAAGCGTAGTGATACCGTCAGTCACTTGAGAGGACAACGTCACTACGCTCACGGAACGTTATGAACGTTATTCCATCGCCAGAAGAATGTTACATGACGTTAGCTATGTAATGAGACGTTGAACGTACGTTGAATGCACGTTCTCCTGACGTTCTCCTGACGTTCTCTGACGTTCTCCTGACGTTTTCCTGACGTTCTCCTGACGTTCCCATTAAGCCTCGTAGGCTTTTGCACTTGGTTTAATGTGGGTCAACGTAGTGGAACGTAGTGGAACGTAGTTGAACGTAGTGAGCAGCGTTGAAATAACGTCCGTTTAACGTCATTGACGTTCACTGAACGTGAACAGAACGTACGGCGAACGTAAACCCTTACGTTCGACCTACGTCCAAAGTTTTGAACATGTCCAAAACCTTGACGTAACTCGACGTAACACGACGTAATGTGACGTAGCTCGACGTCATTCTAACGTCATTTTGACGTCATCATGACGTAACGCAACGTCATGACGAAAAATGATCACGTTAGGCTCACGTTGGCTCGTCACGTCGTAGTGTGACAGGGGTATTACGAATACCACATTGGAAACACTGGTTCACGTCCGATCACCCACGGTGATCAAGGTCCAGAATCGTCAGTAGCCACTATGGGCTACTCGGCTGGATGGCCATCTGCGAATATGAGGGGGACAGGCTTATGCAGGGGTATACTATAATATAACAGATAATGTAGATCTCTCTCCCCTACCCCCTTGCTCTCTCTCTCTATATATAACATACATATAATATAAACTACTCATTGTTCGCTCTCTCTTTTCCTTTACCGTAGCCTAAAACTTATAACATATATAAATAATATATAACATATATAAATTAATATATGTTATATATTATATTATAATATATATACTATATATAATTCCCCCTGTGTGTCACCCCCATACATTCACTCCCCTCCAAATTAGTCATACATACAAACAAAAGTTCCAGTAACCAGACGGGATGGCCGAGTGAGTTAACCAGATGGGATGGCCGAATGGGTTACAGCGTCCGTCTCCCGTGTTGGTAGACCCTGGGGTCGTGGGTTCGAACCTTGGTTCGGTCAAAGCAATGACTTAAAAATTGATACTTGTCGCTTCCTAGCCAGGTGCTTGGCATTATTAGGATAGGGCAAGGAGCAGTGGAATGATGAAGACCAATTGTCCGTGATTGAAATTTCCCCTCCTTAAACAACTAATGTACCAACAAAAAACCTTTAAGTAATGTAGATTATAATGACCAACCTATTATGTACCTATATAAAGGGGATGGGCGAATGAGTTAGAGCGTCCGTCTCCCGTGCTGGTAGGTCGTGGGTTCGAACCCTGGTCGAGTCAAACCAATGACTTAAAAATTGATACTTGTCGCTTCCTAGCCAGGCACTCTGCATTATTAGGATATTGCAAGGACTGGTGTGCTCAGTGTCAGGATAATGTGACTGAGTGGGATACCAGGTCATGGTGCCGGCAGCCTGGTTTCCCAGTGGGACAGCACTATAAAGCTGCTATGATTGTGCACTGTCACAAGTCGGTACCCGTCCTGATATGACCTTATATGTTGCTAGGACGTAAAACAACACCAAACAAAACCTATATAAGGGGGGGGGGGAAGGCAGACAATCAAAGCCATCGGACAATGCATGCAACATTAATAGTTCAGTCACCTGCACTGCGCCCACCCACAAATAGGTAGCACTCTTCCTGCATAGGTTGCTGGTCAACCTGTATAGGCTCAGGAGATCAGCGCCACCAGTGGTAGATTGTTGAACTGCGAATGCAATTTTAATACGGCGGGGCGTAAATTATGGACCGTGGTGTACAACAGGTACCATAGGCACGGCGCATTGACTGAGGGAAGCCCAGAGGCCGGGTGTACAGACATGCCAAACACAGATCAGCTGTGGAGCTGGGGGGTGTCTCCAGTCAGTCCATTTGCACACACTGTACCTGGAAACTAAGTGCACTTTTGATTACCATATGGCTTATACCACACTCCATACATGGACTAACAGAACAGTGTGTTATTTCACTCTCCATATAGGGACCGGCAACGCAATGCGTTACTTCACACCTTACACACAGACTAACAGAACCATTTGTTATTTCACACCCCGCCGAGACTAACAGATGTGTTACCCCCCCCCCCTCATAGAGACTAACAGAGTCATCTGTTATGTAACACCACTCACAGAACCTAACAGAGTCATTTGTTCTTTATTACATTGGGTTATGTCATGATGACGTCAGAATGACGTCGAGCTACGTCACATTACGTCGTGTTACGTCGAGATACGTCAAGGTTTTGGACATGTTCAAAACTTTCGACGTAGCTCGAACGTAAGGGTTTACGTTCGCCGTACGTTCTGTTCACGTTCAGTGAACGTCAATGACGTTAAACGGACGTTATTCCAACGCTGCTCACTACGTTCAACTACGTTCAACTACGTTCAACTACGTTCCACTACGTTTCACTACGTTCCACTACGTTGACCCACATTAAACCGAGTGCAAATGCCTACGAGGCTTAATGGGAACGTCAGGAGAAGGTCAGGAGAAGGTCAGGAGAACGTCAGGAGAACGTGCATTCAACGTACGTTCAACGTCTCATGACGTAGCTAACGTCACGTAACGTTCTTCTGGCGATGGAATAACGTTCATAACGTTCTGTGAGCGTAGTGACGTTGTCCTCTCTTGTTGAATGACGGTATCACTATGCTTTACCGACGTTACGCTCTCGTCCACTATGCTGCATCCACGTTCAACTTGTGCCCAAATTTGCATACTATGCTGAGAAGTTCAACGTTCTTCACGTTCTCCCTATGCTGACGTCATTACGTCGTAGTGTGACAGGGCCATTACACCCCACACAGAGACTAACATATGTGTTATTTCACACCCCATACATAGACTAACATAGTCATGTGTTATGTAACACCACACACAGAACCTAACAGAGTCATTTGTTCTTTAACACCCCACACAGAGACTAACAGAGACTAACAGATGTGTTATTTCACACCCTGTACATAGATTAACAGAACCATGTGTTATGTCACACCCCATACACAGACTAACAGAGTCATGTGTTATTTAACACCCCACACATAAACTAACAGAGCCATGTGTTATTTCACACCCCGCCGAGACTAACAGATGTGTTATTTCACACCCTATACATAGATTAACAGAACCATGTGTTATTTCACACCCCATACACAGACTAACAGAGTCATGTGTTATTTAACACCCCACACAGAAACTAACAGAGCCAGGTGTTATTTCACACCCCGCCGAGACTAACAGATGTGTTATTTCACACCCCACATAGAAACTAACAGAACCATGTGTTATTTCACACCCCCCACACAGACTAACAGAGCCATGTGTTATTTCACACCCCGCCGAGACTAACAGATGTGTTATTTCACACCCCACACAGACTAACAGAGCCATGTGTTATTTAACACCCCTCACAGAAACTAACATATGTGTTATTTCACACCCCCACATAGAGACTAACAGAACCATGTGTTATTTCACACCCCACAGACAGACTAACAGAGCCATGTGTTATTTCACACCCCATACATAGACTAACAGAGTCATGTGTTAGTTAACACCCACACAGAAAGTAACAGAGCCATGTGTTATTTCACACCCCACCGAGACTAACATATGTGTTATTTCACACCCCACATAGAGACTAACAGAACCATGTGTTATTTCACACCCCACACACAGACTAACAGAGCCATGTGTTATTTAACACCCCTCACAGAGATTAACAGATGTGTTATTTCACACACCCACATAGAGACTAACAGAACCATGTGTTATTCCACACCCCACAGACAGACTAACAGAGCCAAGAAACTGACAATGTATCAGTTAACACCACCTACAGAAGCTGATAAGCATGTAGAAACAGAGACTTGTATTTTAATTTAGTTCTGAACTGGTGCTGCTGCAACACACCTGTCAACATTATAGCTGCACTCGCTTCAAAATATTTTAATTGAAGTACATACCCAAATAGGATTAATAACCATTACGCTGTAATGGGTCGTCACGAGATATAAGTCACAGGGCTGTGACAGCTTGCCCATAATTGTAGTGGTTAACCATATGTCACCTGGGCAATAACTGTGATAATTAAAGTGGCAAAGGTCGATGGTTTTGAATTTCTCCCATTTTTTAAAGATAAATATATTAGGTTGATCATTATAATCCACCTTAATTTAGGTTGAAGTGACTTTATTTTAAACGGCCAAATATTTAGATGTTTCAAGTTAATCGATGCAAAATAGATTTTCGTGCGCACATCCAAATTCTGGCCCTATACGCTTCAGCAGAAAGAGATTCTATTATATTGACTAGTATTCTTTTTTCTATACAGCAACACATGTTTAGTAAGTGCATAATGATCTAAGTTGGATTTTCTTCTCTTTTTTTTTTGTGTGTGGGGGGGGGGGGAGTTAAGCAAGGGAATCAAATGTAGAATTAAATATAGATAACTGCTTTGGTTTAGGAAATTTGATGTCATCAGATTATGCAGCTTTAAACTTAAAGCGACATATAATTCACCAGATCTATCTATATCTGGGATAGATTAGATAGACAGGGCAATGTAGGTCAACTAATCTGTAATTATAACTATTGGTGGCTGAAGGAGGTACGTGTTTAGTTGTTGTTTTACGTCCTAGCAACATCTAAGGTTACATCAGGACGGGTACCGACTTGTGACAGTACACACACATGGTGACTTAATAGTGCTGCTCCATGGGTGACCAGGCTGCCAGCACCGTGAACTGATATCCCACTCAGTCACATTAGCCTGACACTGCACCAACCAGTCTTTGTCCTATCCTATTAATGCAGAGCGACAGGCTAGGTAGCGACAAGTATCAATTTTTATAAGTCATCGGTTTGACTCGGCTACGATTCAAACTCCCGACCTTCCGCATGGGAAGCTGATGCTCTATCGATCGGCCACCGCGTCCGGTAAGGATACACAAGGTCGGCATTTCAATAACTGTACATCGTGTGCATAGCTCAACTAACATGGTGTACACATTCCGTACAATAACGGAGACAGTGTGAGATAGGCACAACGGCACCACTACCTGCTTTGGGGCGCGCTGTCCTCACCACAGCACCACGCACATATACACAGCATGAAGCGCAGCACCCGGCAGCGTGGTTCGCATGAGGGGGGTAGTTTTCCAAACACATCACTAACCACCCTAACCAAATTACAGGTACACACCTACCTCCGTATAAACTAGACCTACAGAGTTAGGTATGCATACAGTTGGAAAATCCCATGGTTTTGATTTTCTGTCGTATTTTATTTGATAGATAATGTAGTAAGTTGCTAATTATAATCTACCTTAATTTAAATGACAGTAACTTTTATTTTAAATTGTTAGATTTGGAGATATTTGAGGTGAAAATATGTCAAATTAGTGTTGCTATCTTCCTCAAAATGGTGGACATTACTGGCTACAGCAGTGATGAGTTCTGTTAAACTGGAGTAGTATTCCTTCTATATGAACCAGTATCTAAGATGGATTGGTAGGATCAAATTTAGCTAACGGTTTTGGTTTAGGAAATGTCATGCTTTCATCAGACTATAGAGCATTACCTAAATACTGTTGAGTTAAAATTGACACCTTGTTTACTTATACAAAATAACTATTATACAAAGCTACCTCTTTTACCTGTTATTCCTTCCTATAAACAGGTTGTAGCCGAATCGGTAAGAACACAGGGGGGAGAGAGGAGAGAGGGGAAAAGGGGAGGGGTGGTCAGAGCAAGGAATGGAAGGGAGGGGAGGAGGGGAGGCGAGTGAGGGGGGGGGAGAGATGGGAGGGGAGAGAGGGGAGGGGAGGGGAGGGGAGAGGGAGGAGAGGGAGGAGAGGGGGGAGGAGGGGAGGGGAGAGAGGGAGAGGGGAGAGAGAGGAGAGAGGGGAGAGAAGGGAGAGAAGGGAGAGAAGGGAGAGAAGGGAGAGAAGGGAGAGAGGGGAGAGAGGGGGGGGAGGGGGAGAGGGGGAGAGGGGAAGAGGCTTGGGGGGGGGGGTCAGGGTGAAGGTGAGGTGGGCGGGTGGTAATAGATGTGCATAGGGGTGAGGAGGAGTCCAGCCCGGTTCTAATCAGATCCCTGGGTAATCAGGGTAAGACACTAGCTAGGCGCAGGCTGCTAAATCACGGTTAACCCCGGCCACGTCGCACAACCACGCCACCGACCAAACCCCTACAAAAGACAAACCACCATTATGTGCGCAGGCGCGCCATTGCCACCGACGGAGGACGCCCGTTATGGGGGAAAGTCGACGTCATTTACACATATATGGGCACACTTGTAAATGAGGGGTGGGTAATATAGGGGTGGGACAGGGTGGTATAATGATTAACCATCCACATGTCGGCGAATCATTTGTATAGCGGTTCGAACAGATATAACGCATAGAGCAAGTCGAGCATCACTACTACTGGTATTCCGTCCTGATATGACAGAAGATGTTGCTAAGACGTAAAACCCCAACAAACAAACTATAGTATTACTACTACAAGCACCTAATAGTAATAGTAAAAGTATAAGTTAATATAAGTTATACACACACCATAACATGCTCAAGATGCTGTAGCCCACACTAGCCGACAATCGCAACTGAATCTGCCAGCTCGGGTATCGGGCTTTCGCATTTTCAGACACAATTGAAATAAATTGCATGACTTGAAACCAATGAAGTCAGCAATTGATGTTGATATCGACACTAAAGGGGAGCTACAAACCCAGGATGCCTGACTGTGAGCCATAGACCAGGATGCCTGACTGGGAACTACGACCCAGGATGCCAGATTGGAAGCTAAAACCCAGGATGCCCGGTTGCAAGCTATGTACAACCCAGGATGCCCGGCAAGAAGCTACAATCCAGGATGCCTTTTTGGAAGCTACAACCCAGGATGCCTTTTTTGAAGCTACAACCTAGGATTCCTTTTTGGAAGCTACAACCCAGGATCCCTTTGTGGAAGCTGCAACCCAGGATGCCTTTTAGGAAGCTACAACCCAGGATGCCGGCCCCGCAATCAGCTGAATCTGAGTCAGACTACCGGATAGTGCGGGGCGGGCTGTTCGATCGCCTGCCGCCTCCAATTTGAGGCGCTGCGCCTTCGACTGCCACTGCGACTGTACACGGCGAGCTGCTCACTGACACGCTATTGCCATGATTGGGAGCAGCTCTCGCACAGATTGCCAGGGCTCATGCTTGCCATCCCATATTACCCGAGGGCAATCATTACTCAATGTAAGCGGCAAAGAAGTATGCCTATGTCATATGCGCTATCGCGGCTCTAATTCGAAGAGCGGAACTGACTGGCGGAGATTGATGTATTGATTCGGTCCGTGAATCATAATAAGCCATGGGACTTGTAGTTTAAAAAAATGCATATCTATCAGAAAGGACATGTGATAATGAATGGTACAGATAGGCAGGCCTCTGCTCTGTGCTTACAATGTCACAGAATTCCCTGCTCCTCCATGCTAATTAGGTACGCGATGCTTGGTTAATTCTACTGTAATTCTTTTCAAAATTCTATCGTCAGGAATGGGGATGATCTAGTAGCCCAGGTGAGAGTTGTATGAAATAAACGCAGTTTCTGGAGTTCAGAAGCTGTATATGTGGAAAGTGTACTCATATTTTATCTTACAACAATTGCTGGTGACATCATAAGATATTTAGTGTTCCTGGAACACACTCTTGATTTAAGTTGCATAGTCCGATGCATTTGAGTTTCTGTCATTTTCTGAGATAAATATATTAGGTTGATCGTTATTATCCACCTTACTTTAATTTGAAATAAGTTTGTCTTAAAAAGACTAATTTGTGAGTTATTTGAAGTGCAAACATGCTAAATTATTTTTGATGTGGTTGTCAAAACTCTGACCCCATAGGCTTAAACAGTAAGAGCTTCTTCTATTAATTTGATTTAGCTTGCTTTCTGTGTATCAACAAATACTTAATAAGTGCACAAGTGTCTAAGTTGTAGGTTCATATCTGGATGAGTGTTTAGCTTTTGAACATTTGATACTTTTATCGGACTATGAAACTTTAATAACATATGATTGTCAATGAGTAAGTGCCATTCTCAGGCATTGCAATTTTAATAGTAATATACGGTTGTCAATGAGTGAATATCAAACTAATGTTCTACGTGTTTTGCTAGAAATGTATACATGTAGTTGTCAATGAGTAAGAACCGAACTGTTTTCTACACTTTTTGTTACTAATACACATTTGTCAAGTACATATCAAACTTCTGTGCGACACTTTTGATTAATACACATATGCTTCCCAAATTGGAATGAATTACTTCAGAAGCAGACGACATTCACTAGAGAGCAGACGACAATTATCCCACAACCAGCAGACCGACGCTGCGTCCCTGCCGCGCTGTAACCGTCCCACGTGATGTGATGTCTGTCCACTGCACTGCACTCTGAGATGCTCAAAACAACATGACACATTATATCTTTGGGAATTGCGCTGGCAACCTTTGCATATATGGCGCAGCTATTGACCTGGGCTGCATGCGACACACTGAGACCCGACACACGGGCAGGCGCGGTGGCCGAATCGATAGAGTGCATACTCGCCTGCGGAAGGTCACGAGTTCGGTTCCCAGTCGAGTCAAACTACTAACTTTAATATTGATACTTTGTCGCTTCCTAGCTGGGCACTCGGCATTAATAGGATAGGGCAAGGACTGGTTAGCTCAGTGTCAGGATAATGTGACTGAGTGGGATATCAGGTCATGGTGCTGGCAGGATGATTTCCCAGTGGGGCAGCACTATAAAGTCGCCATGAGTGCGCACTGTCACAAGTCGGTATCCGTCCTGATATGACCTTAGATGTTGGTAGGACGTAAAACAACAACAACCAACCAACCAAGCCGACACCAGGGCAGACCCGGTTCATTCACACGGGCCGTCGGGGTGGCCAGTCGGCCGCCAAACGCCGCTTTGTAAGGCCAGGGGTTCATGGTTCTTGTACCGCATCCGCCTGTCTCGACGTTTACACCAGCCATTAACAAGGAATCTATATGCAGGTAGGGGTCCCACCAATGCGATTCGGGGTGGGGGTCGGGGAGATGGGGAGGGGGGTCATGGCAGTGCTCAGATCTGAGCAACTCGTGATGATCTCATCAATTGGTCAGTTAGGCTGTTATGGAAGGTTACAGCGAAATGCAGTATGGCTGAATACAATCGAGCCGGTAACCTCCCCATATTGGCTCATCATGAGCAATTGCTATATAACAAGTGCGCACATTGCTATATACCACATGCACACATTGTTATATACCATTTGCACACATTACTAATATAGCATGTGCACACATTGATATACACCACGTGACCACATTGCCATATAGCACTTGCACACATGGCTATATGCCACGTGCACATATTGTTATATACCACACGCACACCTTGTTATATACCACGCGCACATATTGCTATATACCACGTACACACATTGCTATATACCATGTGCACACATTGCTATTTAGCACATCCACACATTGATGTATACCACGTGCACAGCTTGATATATGCCACGTGCACACATTGCTATATAGCACGTGAAGGCATTGCTATATACCATGTGCACGCATTGCTATATACCACGTGTACACATTGTTGTATACCATGTGCACACATTGCTATATACCACGTGCACACATGGCTATGTAGCACGTGCAGGCATTGCTATATACCATATGCACGCATTACTATATAGCATGTGCACACATTGCTATATACCACGTGCACACATTGATATATACCACATGCACAGACTGCTATATAATACCACGTGCACAGATTGCTATATAAAACCATGTGCACAGAATTCTATCTACCAAGTGCACACATTGTTATATACCACATGCAGAGATTGCTATATAATACCATGTGCACGCATTGCTATATACAACATGCACACATTGTTATATACCATGTGCACACATTGCTATATACCACGTGCTCGCATTGCTATATAGCACGTGCAGGCATTGCTATATAGAATGTGCACACTTTGCTATATACCACATGCTCACATTGCTATATACCACGTGCACACACTGCTATATAATACCACGTGCACACACTGCTATATAATAGTTAATACCACATGCACAGTTTGCTATATAATACCACGTGCACACATTGCTACATCTAGCAACACGCGGGGGCTCCGGTCACTTAATGCCCGCACTACCCGGCATGCAATGGCCAGTTCACCATAAGCAGCTGTCCCTAACTGCGGCCCGAGCCTCCACACCCCTACCCACAACCCCACTCAACCTCCCACCCCAACCCCCACCCCCCACACGCACCCGAAATGTACCGTGAGGGTAGTGAGAGCTAGGGGAGGGGGGGGAGGGGGGGATTTGGGGGTTGGCAGGCCCAGCATAATGGGCACAGGCACATATACACACGCACCTTGCATTGTACCGTGAGAGTGGTGAGAGCTTGGGGAGGGATGAGGGGGTGCCGGCTTTCGGGGTTGGCAGGCCCAGCATTAGGGACACACGCACATATACACACGCACTCACACACACGCACGCGCACATACATTCACATACAACCCCCCGCCCTGCCGTCACAGGCGCTTACTTGGAAGCCACACCCCGGGGACTGGCTTCGTTAGTGGCTTCAGTTCCTGGCTTCTCCAGCAGGAGACATGCACGCCTCTGCAAGTGGGTGGCCTGGTGGTGGTGTGGTGGTGTGGTGGTGTGGTGGTGTGGTGGTGTGGTGGTGTGGTGGTGTGGTGGTGTGGTGGTGTGGTGGTGTGGTGGTGTGGTGGTGTGGTGGTGTGGTGGGTGGTGTGGTGGTGAGGTGGTGGTGGGGTAGCGCGGTGGTGGGGTGGTGGGTGGGGTGGCGGGAGGGGTGTCTTATACAGGAGGAGGCCCTCCTCCCAGGCGACACCCTAACCGGAAGCCAGCCACGCGCATGCTCACTTTACTTAGCGTCCATTAGATTCTTTTTTTTTTAATACAAAAGTTTCGCAAATAGTAATTGTCTTCAACTAAACCCCCTTACCCAATACCAGCTTTTGGGAGTTGGCTTCTTCAGTTTTTATTTTTATTAGATTGTTGGGGGAAGGGGGGGGGGGTGTCGGAGTGCTAGTGAATGGGGGGGGGGGCTTTATTTTCTACGGAAAATAAGACGCTACCTATTTGATACTTTCCTCAAGACAATTTCCCCATGGATTAACAGGGGTTGGGGGTGGGGGGCGGTTTACAAACTTTAAGCATTGTCTATAAGTAGACTCCCACAGGGGAATAAATAAAGGACTTACAAACTTGAGACATTGCCGCCGGCCAGACTTCCACAACGCATAAGAAAAACCTACAGATACCATAAAAAAGTGATGTAAAGGACCTTCTTTGACGCTTAAGAACTGGCCATTTGAAAATCAGCCACCGCAAGTGCATGAAGCTCACAGACATTTCTTTCTCTCTCCTTCAAAGATAACGCATGGTTCTTATCTCCTTGATGTGAAATGTAAGACTTGAAAGCAGCCCCGGCGCAGAAATACACCCCAAACATTCCTTTAGGACAAGCCTCTTAAAGAATAGCTCCATAATTCCAGTCATATATGCATATATATTATATATATATATATATATATATATAGGTCCACATCCCCTTTTCCAAAATCCATGGGGCTATGCTAGAGAACAGCTCCATACCTCCAGGGTTATATATACATATTGAATGCATATATATACGTGCATACAAATCCACATCCCCTTATCCGAAATCCATGAGGATAGTTGCATTTCAGAATTCAGAACTTTTCAGAATTTAAAAGGTAGCAATCAAATGCTAACCTTGACAATAATGATAAACCCCATGCCCACACCAAAGCCACACACCAGGAAGGAGCATACCACATAGCATACCAGATTGCAGACCACATAACAGACCAGATAGCAGACCGTATAGCAAATTAGCAGCACACCAGATAGCAGACCAGATAGCAGACCAGATAGAAGCCAGGATAGCAGACCGTACATTTCGGGTGCATATTCTTTAATAATGCCACCACCAAGCACAATGAGGTCACAAGCAAGATGTATAAGTACCAAATATATATACACAAGCGATATGTGCGGGTATATATATTTGTATATATATACACGCACATATGTCTACGGTAGCCTTGGAGGTGTCCGAGCATAGCGTGGCGGCTTCACTAGCGATAAAGGTCGGCGCCGTCCCCCCCCCCCCCACCCCCACCCCCTTCCCACACCCCCCGCGCCTCCTAAGACTGAGAGGTGCTCCAGAGGGGTGGGTGGGATTGGCTTATCAGTAGGGCCAGGGTGGCCCAGGCCACAATGCCCGATAGGCAGGGGTGACATATGTGGAAAGGGGAGGAGGCAGCAGCCCTGCCAAACTGAGTGGAAGACGATAGCGGCTCGCTGCCCCCTCAACCCCTCCCCCCCCCCCCCACCGCCCCCTCCCACCCCACCCGCCCCCCTGCCCCCAGTCCCGGGCGCCATACATACCTTATAGCCTGAGCTGCTCACGCACCACCTTAATATCCAGGCACGTGTAGCAGTGCCCGCCATTAGGCAAGCACGTGAGCTGCTGGCAATGCGGATTGCCACTCTGGTTTATATACCGTATTTACTCGATTAAGCGTGGAGATTACTCAATTCATTTGTGTATGTAGAACGCAGTGGAGGCAAGTGACTTATATTAGAGATTGGGCCGATTCAAAGGGCGCTTGTTATAAATATATATATATATATATATATATATATATATATATGCTGTAAAAGAATTATATGAGTATAATATAATAACCCGGAATATCCCTCTTTTCCCCCAGCACTCACTCAGTCCATGATGGAGTCTGGCCTAGTCATCTACTGCTCCAGCCTCCCCAACCTCAGCTCTGATGGTGGCACCACAACCCGCTTCACACTCTAAGTCTAACCGCCACTCACTCTACCGATGAAAATGAAAGTGAGCAGAATGACCATTGGCTCTCGGCGTGGAGGAAGCAGGAAGGAGAGAATGCCCGCTCCGCAGCGAATATCACGGAAGTTAAGATGGGTAGAGAGAAATATTAAGGGGCCGGCCATTATTTATATACACATAATAAACTATATAGTACACACACACATATATATGGTATTATACCATATATATACATATATTTCAATGTTTACTAACATCGTGTATGCGCACGCAGCCTGGCTGCAGAACGAAGGCACACTGCCATTGAGTTTGGCGGTACACAAATTCAAAATGTTTATTTTATTCCAAATTAATAGAAATGCAGAACCCTAACCATATAAACTTAAGATAATCTATTCGTTTAATATGTTTTCTATATGTGTACCAAGCGGTTTGTCTCTAGGTGGTGTGGCTTTAGAGATATTTCACTTTTTCTGTATGAAGATTGCCCACGGCCATTGACAATGCATTGAATTTGCCGGTACGTGCAGTGCAAAACGATTATTTTATTCAAAATTAATAGAAATGCACAACCCCAACCTTCTGAATTTATATAATCTATTCCTTGAATAGGTTTTCTATATGTGTACCAAGCAGTTTGTTTCTAATTGGTGTGGTTTTAGAGATATTTCACCTTTTCTCTATGAAGATTGCTCATAGCCATTGAGTTTGCAGTGTGTCAGTGTGGCGTCCCGCAGCCAAAAGCCGCGCGCACTGACCTAGATACCCGTGCTGACGTCACATGAAATAGGTCTATATGTGAAGGTGTTAAGTTAAATGCTCAATCACCGGAGCAGCCTGGTCAACATTATAATGGTTGATTGGTTGGTTGTTTACGTCCTGGCAACATCTAAGGTAATTCTTTCAATAAAGCAAAGCATACTTACTAAATGCACCATTATCTACGTCGGATGTGTAGAATTAAATCTAGGTAAGATAAGTTGTGTGTACACCAATTGAAGCCAAGTGTGATACACTATTGTTACACTAACTAGGTTTCATCACTGCCTGTTAAAGTCAGCAAGGGTTAAGGTTCTTAAGGGGGAAATCCTCTCCCCTCCCCTAGAAAAAGAAGCTCTCGCCCTCCAAAAAACATCCCAAAAAACTAAACTGATGACTGAATATACTCATATCTAAATTGGATATGTAGGATGAAACCTCGGTGAATACAGAAAATAGCGCAATCACTAAAATTGCACCCCTGTCCAAACATCTGACACCATTATGTTAGATAACTTTACCATAATATCGGTTCAAGTGGTGACCCCCTTTCAGGTGGTGCCCAGGGCACGTTCCGTACCTGCCGTACCTTAGGTACGGTACTGGGTAGATGTTTTCGTTTTGCAAACCGGATAGCATTAGCAGACTGGGGTGCAGACCCAGATAGCAGACCAGATAGCAGACCTGATAGCAGACCTGATAGCAGACCAGATAGCAGACCAGATAGCTTATCGGATAGCATACCAGATAGCATACCAGATTGCAGACCAAATAACAGACCAGATAGCAGACCGGGTAGCAAATTAGCAGCAAACCACATAGCAGACCATATAGCAGACAGGATAGCAGACCAGATAGAAGCCAGGATAGCAGACCAGGTAGAAGACCGGTTAACAGAGCAGATATCAGATCGGATAGCCGATCGGATAGCAGACAAGATAGCAGACCAGATAGCAGACCTAATAGCAGACCAGGTAACAGACCAGATAGCACACCAGATAGCAGACCGCATAGCAAACCAGATAGCAAACCAGATAGCAAACCAGATAGCAGACCACATACTGACCTAGCAGACCGGGGAACAGTCCTCGAGCAGTGAACAAAGATCCCGGCGCAGCCTTCAAATAAAAGACACGCTTTGATACTCACCCCCCCCCCCCACCCACACCAAACCCATACACCAAACCCACACACCAAACCCACACACCACCACCGCCATCACCTCGATCACAATCGTCCATCCCACGCTTCCTTGCCTCTCCCAGATCCCACCCACCACCCACCATTGTGTGTGTGTGAACTTGATCGATAGGCTTATCTTGATGGATGTCCTTGGTGGATTACGAGGCCAGCAACCAGTGCCATCCCCGGCGACAGACGACAGCGCTAACTGCCGGCCGTCGGGCGACGCACACCCCGGGTCGGGTGGGGCGGGACGGCGGCGAGCGGGTCCTTAAGGACACCGGGAAGGAGCCCTCCCGGGGACGGCATGAGCAGCTCGGAACTGCTCAAAGCACGAACCACAGCTATGTAACAGCCCGCGCACCAACCACCCCATCCCACACTGCCCCTGCCCGGCCCCCTCCTGCCGCGTCCAGCCCCGTCCCTCTCCATCTGCATTACCGGGTCCCGCCCCGTCCCTCCCCGTCCCTCCTCGCCTGCCTCACCGCGTCCCACCCCATCCCTCCCCACCCGCCTCACCGCATCCTGCCCCTTCCCTCCCCGCCCGCCTCACTGCGTCCCGCCTCACCGCATCCCGCCCCGTCCCTCCCCGCCTGCCTCACCACGTCCTGCCCTGTCCCTCCCCACCCGCCTCACTGCGTTCCGCCCCATCCCTCCCCGCCCGCCTCACCGCGTCCCTCCCCGTCCCTCCTCGCCTGCCTCACCGCGTCCCGCCCGGGCCCGCACCATCCCTCCCCGCCCGCCTCACCACGTCCCGCCCGTCCCTCCCCGTCCTTCCCCGTCCCTCCCCGCCCCTCCCCACCGCGTCGCAGCCCTACCCGCCCCGCCGCGCACCGTTCTGTCACAACCAGCTTCACCTCGCCTCACCTCCGGAACAAAATAATGCACAACCAAGTGTCGACTCCTTCCAACCTAGGCTGCAACCCGCCCAGGACGCACCCAGGTCCCACCCGGAGCCCATCCAGGACGCAACACAGAGCCCACCCAGGCAGTCAACCCCGCGCCCTACCCCCTCCCCCCCGCCACACACACATAGCCTCTCCCCTGAGACCCACAAAGGACCGGGCGGGGATGGTCTGATGATATCTGGCTATCTGCGATACAACTGAGATTAATCCACACAAAAGACACACGGGACGGGCAGCCGCATGGGGCTCTCTCGGCATCAGCTTGCTAAGAGGTTTCTCTACCACCGGTGGCGCCCCCTATATTCGCCTTATTAAAGCTGCATAGTCCGATGAAATATCAAATTTTCAAAACCAAACCAATTATCTAGATTAGAATCTACATATCTAACTTAGATACTGATGCACTTATTAAGCATTTGTTTCTGCGTAAAAGGCAATACTGAGTCAATTTAACAGAACCTGTTACTGCAGAAGTCTATGGTGTCAGAGTTTTGGCAAGCTTGCCAAAACTAATTTTCCATGTTTGCACTCAAAATATCTCAAAAGTTTACCATTAACAATAAAAGTAACTTTGAACTAATGTAAAGTAGATACGAGTGACCGATCTAATATATTTATCTCAGAAAAAATACAGAAATTCAAAACCATCAGACTTTAATACATGCCGTATTCTGACAGGTATGTTTGTTGTATGTTTCCTCGTCAGTAGCATGCAATAACAATTTTGCTACAATATCCATGTCTGGCCGAAAGGAACCAGGTTATATGTAACAAGTGAATACCATATACAATTATACAGATACCGATTATATGCTGTATAAGAATTATATAAGTATAATAACCCGGAATATCGCTCCTTTCCCCCCATCGACCGATGTAGTCTGTCCTAGTTGTCTACTGCTCCAGCCTCCCCAGCCCCAGCTCCGATGGTGGCGCCACATATGTATAAATCTTCCGGTGCGACTGACACTGGTCTACATCCGGTGGCGCCACTGGTACAGTGTTGGGTATAACAACACTGATAATTCCCTTATGTACCTTTATACTCGCATGATTCGTTATACATCACATATGTATATACAGTAAAAGTAACTCAGACCTCCCTAACCTATTACCTCCACAGACCAACCACTCCCCTATATCAATCGCTTTATCGGGGGCCCAAACAATGCCATTGTAACCAATTTCTAACTCCCTAAACCGGCCACCTCCCTAAATGAACCACTTAAATTAAGTCGGTCCCAAAGAGGTTTTAGTGTATACACATTATACACACATATAGACCTGTTTTAAAGTCAGTTCTCTGTGTCAGTGACCGGTGTAGTAAGTTCAAAACACTACCCAACAACAACACTATGGTAGTGTTTTCTACCTAGGTTGAAAACACTATGGTGGTGTTTTCAACTTAGTTAAAGGTAGGTTCAAAACACTATGGTGGCCATGCTCAAAACACTATCCTTAAGTTCAAAACACTCCCTTTATGTTCAAAACACTACTCTCATGGTGCTGGCAGCCTGGTCTCCCAGTGGGGCAGCACTATAAAGTCACCATGAGTGTGCACTCTAACAAGTCCGTACCCGTCCTGAGATGACCATAGATGTTGCTAGGATGTAAAACAACAATGAACAATCAATCAAATGCCACAGCATGGTCAGCTTATCAATATGTACCATTAGGTTACATTTTGCGCCATTACAGTCCAGACGGGATGGCCGGATGAGTTAGAGCGTCCGTCTCCCATGTTGGCAGATCATGGGGTCGTGGGTTCAAACCCTGGTGGAGTCCAACCAATGACTTAAAAAGTGATACTGATATTGCTTCCTAGCATGGCGCTCTGCATTATTAGGATAGGGCTAGGACTGGTTGGCTCAGTGTCAGGATAATGTGACTGAGTGGGATATCAGGTCATGGTGCTGGCAGCCTGGTCTTCCAGTGGGGCAGCACTATAAGGTTGCCATGAGTGCACACTGTCACAAGTCAGTACCCATCCTGATATGACCTTAGATGTTGCTAGGACGTAAAACAACAACAAACAAGCGGCATTACACTTACAGCCCCCACTGCTGTGTTATGATAGTGTTTTGAACTTGGATAGTGTTTTGGATGTATGTAGGGGTAGTCTTTTGAACTTAACAGTAGTGTTTTCAACTTAAGCTGAAAATACTACCATCGGGTTTTGAACTTAGGTTGAAAACACTACTGTAGTGTTTTCAACGGGGTAGTGTTTTGAACGTCCTACACCAGTGTCGCAGTTTGAGCGCCCTGCCAGTTTCAGCTGACTGCATAGACTCAAACTCAAGGCATTGTCAATGGTCGTGAGCAATCTTCATACAGAAAATACAGAAGAAGTGAAATATCTCTAAAACCACTGCACCCATTAACAAATCGCTTGGTACACATATAGAAAACATCTTTACCAAAATGATTATATTAAATTTATAAGGTTAGGGTTCTTGGTTTCTATTTATTTAGAATAAAACTAATGTTTTTCACTGCGCGTACCATCAAACTCAAGGCATTGTCAATGGTCGTGAGCAATCTTCATACAGAAAATACAGGAAAAGTGAAATATCTCTAAAAGCACACCACCTAGAAACAAATCGCTTGGAACACATATAGAAAACATCTTTATCAAAAACATTATATTAAATTCATAAGGTTAGTGACGATGCTGTTAGATTTTGATGCATGCGGATGAAACTGACAGTCAGCTGAAACTGGCAGGGCGCTCAAACTGCGACACCGGCTCTGAAACCCCCGCTGGTGACGTGATGGCGCCACTAGTAGAAGGTCGGGTTCCCGCCCTCGTCTGATAGTGATACCATCACGGGCTGATATCGATGTGCGCCCGTCTCGCCCGCCTCACATGGGACAGGACTCACAATCTGTGGGGGAGGGGGTGGGGGTGGGGGGAGTCTATTCACCGAGACATACTGTAGCGGCCGAGTCCTCACCACCCGGCTGTAGCCGACCGGTCTCCCGGCAGAAGCACGCCATATAAGGGCGCATTGTGATTGGGCGGCTATCTAACCCGGGGGGGGGGGGGGGGGGGGGGGGAGGGGGCGGGGGGGGGGGAGGGACGCGGGCCAGAGCCGCAGTAAATGTGACTGCGGCGATTTCCGGATTGTGCAAGAAGGTGCTTATTTGATGCTGCCTCCATAGACTGAGAGACCTCCGACAGACATAAATAATAATAATAATAATAATAATAATGATAATAATAATAATTACTGGGAACGGTTATTAATATTTCAAAGCACGGATAATAATTAATTCCTTATTAATAAACAAACTCTCTTTGAAGCACTGGGCGCGAGTATGTGAATCGCATTTCTTCTCTCTCTCTCTCTCTCTCTCTCTCGCGCTCTCCCTCTCTCTTGGAACATAATGAAAAGGTCGGAGGTTATGTAAGCTCGCTGTTTACTGTTGTCTGTATTTTCTCAACAATCGCCAGGAAAAGTGCTTAGCATGTAGTAAGTCCCGTAGAATTTCTTATTTGTTCTCCTTATGAAACTGTTATGGAACTGATTATTTAAATAAATCTAATTCTTGTGAAACTACTGATTGAAATAAATGTATTCCTCCTGAAATAATCACAATTTATATAAGCGTAATTCTTCCGAAACTTAATTCTTCTGAAACTCATGAATGTAATTCCCATGAGCCTTATAACGTTTAAAAAAATAGTGATGAATACTCGGATTTAAATCATGTAACATATGATTGAACTGAACATAATTCTTCTGAAACTCACGTTTGAAATAAATATAATCCACGGAGACTTTATTCCATTAAATCAAAAACAAACAAAACATATTTTTGGGGGGTGAAACTCACGATTTACATAAATGTATTTATCGTGAAACTCATGATTTAAATTGACTTTGTGAACCTTACCCAACATTCCAGGATCTGCAAAGTTCATGATTTAAATAAACACAACTGTTTCTGAATCTTACCCAGCATATCGAGAGTCGGCGAAACTCCTGATTTGAATAAACATGACTCTTTGTGAACCTTACCCAGCATTCCAATGCTCTGCAAAGCTCAGATAATTGAAATAAACACAAATATTTGTGAACATTACCCAGCATTCCAATGCTCTGCAAAACTCATGATTGAAATAAACACAAACTCCTTAAATGAACCTTACCGAGCATTCCGAGGGTCTGCAGGTCGTGGCGCGGGAAGTTGAGCTTGTCGTAGCTGCGTCGACGGCCCGAGTGCGACGAGTGCGAATTGTGCGAGTTCTGCGAGCTGACACCGGAAGCGTGTGATCGCGCGTCGTCGCTCTTCAGGATGGACGAGTCGCGCTCCTTCTTGTCCATCAGCTCCGTGTTCTCCGTGGGGACGACGCCGTTCTCCGCCTTGTCAGCTGTAAGACAGACAGAAACAAACCGCCGTGTGAGATTGATTGTTTGGTTTGATTGTTTGTTAGAGTTTTATGTCCTGGCAACATCTAAGGTCATATCAGGACAGGTACCGACTTATGACAGTGCACACTCATTGCGACGTTATATTTATAGTGCTGCCGCACTGGGAAATCAGGCCACTGACACCATGATCTGATATCCCACTCAATCACATTATCCTGACATTGAGCTAACCAATCCTTGCCCTATTCTATTAATGCCGAGTACCTGGCTAGGAAGCGACGAGCATACATTTTTAAGTCACTGCTTTGACTCGACCAGGGTTCGAACCCGTGGGTTCGAATCTCACGATCTACCAAAAAAAGGGAGACAGAAACTCATTCGGGCATCGCATCTGGTATGCATGTTGGTGTATGTGTGGATGTGTGCGTGTCCCGACGAGACAAGTTTCAAACATGGCGAGAAGTGGCGTGAAGTGGCGAGAAGCGGCGAGAACTGGCGAGATGCGGCGAGAACATGCCATCGCTCTTAGCCGGGCTGATTCCTACACGGTCCCTAATGCCCCATGCCCGGTCGCTCGGCCCGGACCGGCTCCCTTTGATCGTGCCGAGAACGACCAGGTGCTCGCCTGGCCTTTAATTCAAGGCCGAACAAATTATCCACATTGGCTAGATCCACAGTCGTACCAGAGAGCGTGTATATAAACAGATGAGAGGGACAACTCCCGCGAAAATCGGTAACACAGGCTACAGTGGCGTTCCTGGCGGTTAGTGTTGAACAAGCTTTGAGTTTGACGGTACGTGCATTGCAAAACATTTGTTTTTATTCAAAATTAATAGAAATGCAGAAATCTAACCTTATCAATTTAATATAATCCTTTTGGTAAACATATTTTCTAGATGTGTACTAAGCGGCTTGTTTCTATTTCGTGTAGTTTTAGAGATATTTCACTTTTTTTGTAGGAAGATTGCACACGACCATTGACAATGCCTTGAGTTTGCCGTACGCGTAGTGAAAAACATCAGTTTTATTCCAAATTAATAGAAATCCAGAACCCTAACCATATCAATTTAATATAATCTTGTTGGTAAACATGTTTCCTATGTGTATTCCAATCAGTTTGTTGCTAGGTGTTGTAGTTTTAAAGATATTTAACGTTTTCTGTAGGAAGATTGCACACGACCATTGACAATGCCTTGAGTTTGACAGCTGTGTCATATACTGTTCAACAACCACCACTTGGAGCGCCACAGTCGGCAGGTGTTACACAGTCTCGTATGGGAGTTGTCCCTCTCATCTGTTTATATACACGCTCTCTGGTCGTACACAGTCCTGGATCAGCACGCTGACTCTACCACATCAGGATCACATTGAAACTGCCACATCTTTCCTTCTGTCTTTTCCTCTCGCCCCATTTCTCTTCCTCTCTCCTCGCGCTCTCTCCCCATGCCTCTCCCCCTTTCTCCTGGCCTGCTCTCTCCCCCTGCCTCTCCCCCTCACTCACCCCCTCTCTCACCCCCTCTCTCACCCCCTCTCTCACCCCCTCTCTCACCCCCTCTCTCCCTCCTCCTGCCTGCCCGCTCTCCTCCTTTTCCCATTCCTTCTCTCCCCTCTCATCCCCTCCACTATCTTCCTCTCCTCTCTCCCTCTCTCATATCTCTATCTTACCAATCACTCCCCTTCTCTCCCCGTCCCTCCCTCCCTATCCCTCCACCCCCGTTGCGTCCCTCTCCCTCCCCGCACCCTCCCTCTCCCCCTTCTCCCAGCTCTCTCCCTCCATCTCCAAGCTCTCTCCCCCCTCCCTCTCTTACGACATTAAATGGTGGCTGCTGGTAAAGCCCAAGTAACACCTACCCGGACTAGCCCCAGATTTTTAGCCGGACCACTCCCGGACCATTCCCCCAGACTGTCCTGGACAGCCCCGGATAAAATCGCTATTTTTGCCTCGCTCTCACCTACCCGGACGAGCCATAGACTACAAGCCCAGATCATCCGAGATGAGCCCCAGGCAACCCCCGGACTACCTGGATGAGCCCCGGACAACCCCCGGACAAGCTCCGCACAACCCCCGGATGATAGCCTGAAATGGGGGACTCATCCCGGTGTCGTGGTTTAAAACCCCGGCGAGATCGCATCCCTTGCCGTGGCTTCTGCGCATGTAAACACTGTGTATGTGCGCGCAGCTCGGCTGCAGAATGAATACACACTGCCACTGCCACTATTAAAAATTAATAGAAATGCACAACCCTAACCGTATAAATTTAATATAATCTATTCGTTGAATATGTTTTCTATATGTGTACCAGACAGTTTGTTTCTAAGTGGTGTAGTTTTAGAGATATTTCACTTTTTCTGTATGAAGATTGCTCACAGAATAAGAATTTGACGCATGCGCAGACGACGCGCTTAAAGTCCGCGCATGCGCAGAAGCCACGGCAGGGGATGCGATCTGGCCGGGGTTTTAAACCATGACACCGGGGTAGGCCATTGGATCGTGAGGGGTCGCGGGTTCTATCCCAAACCGACTGCAATCAAAAACTCACAGCATTGCCATTTGTCACTAACTCTTCTGGCGTTGGGTATCACTGTGGATATATCATATACTGAGTGGGATATCTCATGGACTTAGTGGTAAGTGGTATCAGACGACCACCACTATGTGCTCTATAATGAAATTACGGAAATATAAACAAGGATATGATCCCCTCTCAGTTATTGGTCCTGACTATATAATTATATGAGTAGCATGACTATTATGACTATTATGACTATATTCCAGTGTCCATTTCTTTCACATGGTGCTATCTATGCATGATCAGTTACAGTGTACTGCCGCTACTGTTGGCCAGGGTCTTTTTTCATATAGACAGTATTTTTTTAATATATAATCTGTTATTCAAATTCCTCATATTTGTTCCAATCCAAAGAATTTCGAAGTCGCTTATAAATGCAAATTGTTGGAATTTCCAAACATGGAATTTCACTGACCAAAATCCAGCACATTTCAGTCTTCAAGTATGCATACAAACCCTGAGAGCCTAACAGTAACACGGTAGCCGAATCAGTAAGATCGCTGACTTCCAATGCGGAAACTCAGGCCTACAAATCCGAACCAAGTCAAACCAATGACTTACTGAATTGATACCCGTCACTACATACCCTGGCGCTCAGCATTGATAGGATAGGGCAAGCACTGGTTATCTCAATCTGCCTGAGTGGGATATCAGGGCATGATTGCCTGGTCTTCCAGTGCGTCAGCACAATAAATTTGCCATCAGTGCGAACTGTCACAATTCAATCATCATCATCATCATCATGCTGTCGGTCGCGATGTGACAAAGACTGCTTTCATTACTTGACTGCCGCTCTCCATTTAGCTCTCTGCTGTGAGAGTTGCGTCCATGAGTCGGTCTTAATTGTACATTTCATGAAAGCTGCCTGCAAAAGTGTTGAAGTGCTGCTGGCTTTTGCAAGTTACCAGCGGCACTCTCTCGGGGAGCAAATAGAGGTTTCACACCGGCAAGAACATGTCAAGACAGGCACAAAACTATTTGTCCCTGCAGTGGCTGGTCGGGAGATGTTGGGGGTTCCATACATCAACCTCCTTAATGCTGCCACAGTGACATGGTTTTCTGTTTAGGGTTTGCTCCCTTAGCCTTCGGTTCTGTCAAGAACCTGTACCACAAGGCAGTGGTTTACAACTCTGCAAGGCAGGGGCGTCAAACTCCCTGAGGTATTGCTATACCTGCATTGCTATACCTGCATACAATTCAATACCCGTGTGATATGAGCATAGATGTTGCTATGATATAAAACCCCAAAGAAACAAACTTACATTAATTCACATATGCAATTAAACCATCTTTCTTCACTCAACACCCCAAAACTGTACACCCATAGGCGCATGTAAGGTGATATGAGCTTAGATGTTGCTAGGATGTAAAACTCAAGACTAAACAGGGTGGCCAAATAAGTTGAGTGTCCATCTCCTGTGTTGGTCGATCGCGGGATTCGAACACACGGGTTCGTACCCTGGTCGAGTCAAACAAATCAAATGACTTTAAAATTTATACTTGTCGCTTCCTAGCCAGGCGTTCAGCTTTATTAGGATAGGGCAAGCACTGATTAGCTCAGCGTCAGGATAATGTAACTGAGTGGGATATCAGGTCAAGGTGCTGGTGGCCTGGTCTCCCAGTGGGGCAGCACTATAAAGTCACCATGAGTGTGCACTGTCAGAAGTCGGTACCCGTCCTGATATGACCTTAGATGTTGCAAGGGTTTAAAACACCGACAATCAACCTATAAAACCCAAACAAACACACATTAATTCACACATGCAATTAAACTATCTTTCTTCACCCGACATCCCATTCCCAACACTGCACACCCATAGGCGCATGTAGGGTGTGATCAATGCCGACTATTTACTGGGTGTGGCTGACATTCACACCCGCCTCGTTTCACACCCCCACATAAAGATCGCGTCAGCGTAGTCGACAACGCAACACCGCAGGCCTATATAGGTGTCACACCCAGACACCACCAGCACCACCACGCACGCCCCCTGTCGGCCTCCTGGCACACCACGTGACAGACCGGGGCTCCCTGAATGACAGCGGTCGTGTTGTGGTGGGTCCGCCTTTCTCGTCCATTGGCAAAGCCATTTACTATCTCGTAGTCAACTCGATAATTTCTACACTCAGTTTCTTTACTTGCATGGCCCGATGGTTTTGCGTTTCTGAGATAAATATAATACACAGTCTGATGAAAGCACCACATTTTCAAAACCTAAATAATTATCTACATTTGATTCTACAGATCTAACTCAGACATTGATGCACTTATTAAGCATTTGTTGTCACAATATTATTAGGGTGATAGTTATAATCTATATTACATTAGCTTGAAGTAATTTCTTTTTAAAATAGCAAACTTTTGCGATATTTGAAATGCAAACATAGAAAATTATGTTTGGCAAGCACACCAAAACTTTGCCCACCATGGGCTTCTGAAGTAACATATTCTATTAAATTGACCCCGTCTTCTCTTCAATGTGACATCAAATGCTAAATAAGTGCATCAATATCCAAGTTATATATGTAGAATAAAATCTCGATTATTATTTTGGTTTAAAAAATGTGATGTTTTTATTGGATTATGCAGCTTTAAAGAGGTATTTTTTAAATAACGCATACAATTTAAGCCACGCACCCAACCACGTTCTTAATATGCTTGGTTAATATGTCAGTCTAATGCTATTTAAATCACAATTTTCTTTTATTCTTTATTATTAATCTTTTTTTAATTCTTCCTTTATTCCTAGGAATATCTCATTCAGTCAGCACCGATATTAATATGTCTTAAATGGTTGACACCTCTACTTGCGACCCTGTGCACCTTTAACGATCACCTAGTGAAACAACTGGGCGTGGTGGCTGAATCGGTTAAGCGCAGGTCTCTCGTTTGTGCGGGAGATCGGAAGTTCGATTCCCAGTCGAGTCAAACCAATGACTTACAAAATTGATGCTTGTTGCTTCCTTGCTTAGCGCTCGGCAGTAATAGGATAGGGCAAGGACTGGTTAACGCAATGTCAGGATAATGTGACTGAGTCGGATATTGGGCCATGGTGCTGGCAGCCTGACTTCCCAGTGGGGCAGCACTATAAAGTCACCATGATTGCACACTGTCATTAGTCGGTACCCGAGTTAGATGATGCCAGGACGTAAAATTTCACCATCCAACCAGCCTTCTTCAGCACTGATAATGATATTTCTTAAATCGTTGACACCTATGACAATGTGCACCTTTAATGATTATCTAGTGAAACAACAACACGCCGTTTAATTACTCGTCACACACGCCCCCTTTTATCATCAGGGGGCGTCACGATCGGCCAGCCACTTTTCTTCCCAAGACCCACCACAGGAGCGCTGCTATAATAATACCACCGCGCGCCGCCAGGTGACAGATGGTGCCACTGGCAGCAGAAGACGGATGCCCCTCGGGCGTGGTGCGGCGAGGGGCCGCTTGGTGGCGCCCCGCGCTGGATCTGGGCAGCCACGTGACCTCACATGCGGTATAGTCAGCGGTATCCAATCAGCGGCCGTCTTCAGCCGGCGATCCAGGCGTGAAGCCCGTGAGGTTCTACTTAAGTAGGGGGGGGGGGGGTATACATTTTTCTGCGGAGGATGCGCAATGAGATGCTTGCTACCAGCAATATTAGTTCCTGCCAGTACCACCAGAGGGAAGGTTGATGTTGGAAATCCTCTATAAGTGCTTTTCCATCGAGCATACCGCACAGCAATAAGGTGCCTACAACATCAGTTCTTCCACTGCCATCAGAGAGCAGGTTGATGGTGGAAATCCTCTATAACTTATAAGACATTTTCCATCGAACATACCACACAGAATGCACTGCCTACAGAGGGAAGGTTGATGTTGGAAATCCTCTATAAGTGCTTTTCCATCGAACATACCGCACAGCAATAAGGTGCCGACAACATCAGTTCTTCCACTGCCATCAGAGAACAGGTTGATGGTGGAAATCCTCTATAACTTATAAGACCTTTTCCATCGAACATATCGCACAGCAATGGACTGCCTACAGAGGGAAGGTTGGTGGTGGAAATCCTCTATAATACCTTTTCCAATGAGCACGCAGCACAGAAATCAACTATATATCAATTCTTCCACTGCCGTCAGAGGGCAGGTTGGTTGTGGAAATCCTATGTAAGAACTTTTCTACACCGCATAAATGCACAGATGAGCTTAGACCGACGACATTTTGTCCTCCACTGCCATCATGGGACGGGTATTGGGGATGGAAATCGTCGATAACTTATAAGACCTTTTCCACAGCGCAGAAATGCACGGGTTACCTTAGGGCCCACAATATCCGAGGGAGGGTGTTGGCGGTGGAAAACGTCTATACAGCACCTTAACGCTGGCGCAATGAACTCAACAAAGCAAGGATCCTCCTCTTAGAATTCCCAGAGTATTGGGCACAGGTTAAATCTGCACTTGCTTAAATCATGCACAACGTCAATTGTAATCTGCACGTTTATATGGATTGCACATCTGATTAAATGCTCAAGAATCTCAATAATACCACCCCCCCCCCCCTCCTCCACACACACACACAAACAGGGAACAAAGCGGCGGTGGACCTCGTCTTCCTAGCTATTTGTGACCGCCTATCTGATTTAGTGTCAGGGATCACTCCACATCTTAACCCCTTTCGCCTTAAGGAGTCCGTCCGCCATACCTGCGGCCGGGCGTGTTGGGCAGGGGTGGGGGTGGGGGGGGGGGGGACCTCACCGACACCCAGGGTTGCCAACATTGGAAAATGAAAACCCTGAATATCTTAAGTGATGTTATATTAGAAGGTCTAGGGGTACTCCCCCAGAAAATGTTTTACAAATAAATCCGGAAGATTTATATAATATTATTATAAGAATGATATTGCAGGGTTGCCAAGATTGGAAACATTGAAAATCCACAAGATCGGCGTATGGTGATAATGGGATATACAATATAGTACACCTTACGGCGAAACCGTAAGGGTTGGCCACCCTTGACACCCCACCACCCCTGCAGTGATTTACGGCATCGGGATCATTGAGCCGATCTACCCGCCGCCAGGGGGCGGGTGGGGGGAGAGTGGGAGGTGGGGGGGGGGGGGGAGTTCAGTATCCCTATCTGCCATCTGAACGCTCATTAGTTGTATGCCAGTTAGCATCTGCTGGACTGTCACTGTCACTGTCACTGTCACTGTCACTGTCACTGTCACTGAGGTTGTTTGTACTGACTTTATTCCGTGTGTATGATGAGTGGAATGTTTTTTGTTGGAATTGTATTTCCTGGCAACATCTAAGCTCATATCAGGACAGGTACTGACTTGTGACAGCGCACACTCATGGCGACTTTATAGTGCTGTCCCACTGGGAAATCAGGCCGCCAGCACCATGACCCGACATCTCACTATTATCACATTATCCTGAACCTGAGCTAACGAGTCCTTGCCCTATCCTATTAATGCTGAGCACCAGGCTCGGAAGCGACAAGTATCAATTTTTAAGTCATTGGCTTGAATCGACTGGGAACCAAACTCCTGATCTCCCGAACGGAAGGCCTGCGCTTGACCGATTCGGCCACCGCGCGCGATTTAAGTGAAGTGTATGATGGGGAAGGGGATGGAATTTAGATTTAGAAGGTATATCAGCAAAGAGTAAACTACCACCTATCGATGCGTGTTTGCGTAAGCTGGCTGAAGCCTTGTGAAGGAATGCTTACATGTGTGGATCTTGCCGTTATCGCCCACTGTCTGTCTACCTGCCCAAGGTTATATACACTAGCCTGTCAGTGATAGCCACAGGCCGACTCTTCCCTACGCAATCGGCGCATCAGCAATTCCCACAGACTGCTTATCGATAGCCTGCCATAGATAGTTACCCCCCTGTAAGGATAGACAGCTATATATATATATATATATATATATATATATATATATATTCATATATACATATATAGTATAGTTATACGAGTCTTACCTTGGTACAGATGATGGATAACTGTTGTTTTACCGAGGTATAAGCCTCGGATAGATGTGGGCTAGGGAGAGGTAAGCACGTCCGGTACCAGCAATCTTAACCTACTTATTGAGGATAAAAATGACTTTCAAACAATGGATACTATTACTTTACCGAAAAGGTACACCAACGGAATAGATGTGGCAGGGTGTGGCGGGAGGGCCCTAGCCCACATCTATCCGAGGCTTATACCTCGGTAAAACAACAGTTATCCATCATCTGTACCAAGGTAAGACTCGTATAACTATACTATTTTACCTCGGTAAACAGCCTCAGGCTAGCCTCAGGCTAGGGAGACCTTTACATAATTCATTTTTATCCTTAATATCATTCTTTCTTATTATTATAACATTCTAAATTTTTGTTCTCACCTATTCTTGTTAGTTGGCGAGAAGACGCTTTGCAACGCCGGTAGGCTTTTCTAGTCGTTTATTATAATGTTTTGCAAACGACTTAGCCGTCTTCCAGCCTGCATGCGCTAGTATTCTTTTCACAGAAATACCAAGCACCCGCGCCTTGGAGACCATGGCTCCTCTAGTTGAGTGGGAAGAGTATTTACTCGTATCCACTCCAGCCAATTTCAACACCGTAATTGTCCATCTGGCAAGTGTGTCTCGTGAAATCGCCTTATGTGGCTTTATAAAGCTCACTAATAGTTGTTGTGATGCACGTAAATCCTTTGTCTTGTATATATAAGCCCGTATGGCCGACACAACACATAATTTCCGATCATTCGGAAAACAGTCTAAGTGAACCGTTGATAAAGGGTCACCTAACGTGTTCGATTTAAGCAATTTTTCTAAATCAAACGTAGCTTGTTGCTTGTCTATTTCTAATCCAGTTAAGGATAAAGCAACAATCGTCTGTCCTCTGTGTCCGGTTACTAACAATAACAGGACCGCAACCTTAAAACCTAACTGTTTTATATCTAACCACGAGTTGTGAGGCCAAGCCTGAAACAACTTAAATACTATAGAAACATCCCAAAACCGACTATACTTTGGTTTTGGAGGATTCCTTTGATAAATTGAACGAAGTAAATAACAAATAACATGATGTTTTCCAACTGTTTCGCCATCAATTCTAGGTAATATAATTGATAACGCACACCTCGCCGCATTAATCGATCCAAAGGAAAGTCCTTCATCCTCTAGAGAACGAAGAAACCGAGCTACTTGTGAAATCTTTGGATTTGTTGGCTTAACTTTCATTAACAAACAATGTACACCCCATTTCTTTAAATAGGTTGTATACATTTTGACAGTTCCTGGCCTCCAGGCATCCGATACTATCCTATCCTCAGTAATTCTGTCCAATCCAAATTGCTGTAGCTGCTTCCTTAGAAAAGGAATGCCAATAGGGGCGTCGTTGACACGTCGCCGTGAACCACTAGCGGTCCGTGGTGCGTCAGATTCCCGAGTTTTCTTGGGAATCGTATACGATCTTTTGCCAGTTGTGAAACTGCTGGCAGCCAAGGTTGCGTGTCCCAATCGGGCACCACCAGTATCGCATGTGTCCCTTCCAAGCCGATTTTTCTCACTACTCGGCTGATAATGCTAAATGGTGGGAAAATATAAAAATAATTATTTTCCCAGGTAATAGCAAACGCATCTACTTTCCAAGCATCCGGTTCAGGATGCCAAGAAACATAACAGGGTAACTTGTTATTATTTCGTGATGCAAATAGGTCAACTTCAGGTGTACCCCATTTTTCACAAACGAAGTTAAACAAATGTGTAGAGAGAGACCACTCTAAATGGTCATGGAAATTTCTACTTTTATAATCTGCAAGTGTATTTTGTGACCCTGGAATATGCGCTACAGTCAGCCAGACTTGTTGAGCCTGTGCCCAGTTCCAAATCAGCTTAGATAACTGATTGCAAGACTTTGATTTGGTTCCACCCATGTTACGAATATATGCCATGGCAGTAGTATTATCAGTTAGTATTCTAACCTGTGATTTATTTATCTTTACTAAACTACGTAAGCCCAGATAAATAGCACGCAATTCTAGTGCATTAATATAGTCTGATTTTTCATCATCAAGCCATCTACCTCCTGTTGTGACCCCATCTCGATGAGCTCCCCAACCTTCTAACGAAGCATCAGTAGTAATTACTGTATTAGGTTCCGCCATGCGGATTGGATTTGGTGAACTTGCTATATGTTGCATCCACCATCCAATATCCTGTAACCCTTCTCGCGAAATAAACATCTTTCGCTCAAAATTGCCTTTAGTTCGTGTTAACGCTAAATTTTTATCTATTTCTAGCGACTTAATATGGGCCTTCCCATATAACACAGCAGGTGCATATGAGGTCATTATGCCAATAAGAACAGCAACCTGTCTAATTTTTGGCTTTGATAACTTAATAAGCTGAGTCGCTGTAGTCATAAACTTAATTAGTTTTTGTTCTGTTATCGACACTGTAAGGAACTGTGTATCCAGAATAAACCCTAAACATTTAAGTTGTTTTGTTGGTTTAAACACTGACTTTTGTTGATGTACATAAAACCCCAATTTAGTGAGTAATGCACATAAATCCAAAACTGCATTCACACAACCAATTTGTGTTGATGCTATAATAAAAGAATCATCTATGTATGGAAACATTATATGACCCTTCCTCGCCATTACCGAGAAAACAGGTTTAAGCAATTTAGTAAATAAACGTGGCGCACAAGCTAAGCCATTCGGCATACAGGTAAACTCATAGAGTTGGTTATCCCAAATAAATCGAAGAAATTTTCGGTATTGTTCCATTATGGGAAGCGTATAATATGCATCCTGTAAATCAACACTAGCCATCCACGCATCTGGTGTAATCAGATCCCGTGCCGTATCTAGAGAGAACATTTTAAAATGTCGATATTCCACCCTTTTATTAAGGATTGTTAAATCCAGGATCATTCGAACATCACCATTAGGCTTCGGTCTCGAGAAAATGTTTGAAATAAACTGTCCTGAACAGTGTGTCACTTTTTGTATAATTCCTTTCTCAAAGAATTGATGTACCTGTTTAGTTAGTGCGTCTCGTTCAACTGGTTGAATGTTATATGGAAAAGGTATTATACTTTGTACAGGAATTTGTGTAAAAGGAATTTGAACACCCCTAACTATTTCTATAATTTCTTGGTCACTAGTAATTTTGTGCCACTCAGAAATATGATTACTAATATTACCAGCCACAAAGTTGCTTACAGTTTGTGTGTTTTTAGAGGCTGCAGGGACTTGTAAAGTTTGTGTTTGGACCTCTACTTGGACCCGCCCCTGGGGAAAGGTCTCGACGAGTTGAACCCTCGACCTATTGGCCGTGCGGTGTTGTCGGTCCAGCCTGGGCGAGCGCCCCGGCCCCGAAACCCTTGACCGAAGTTTGCACTCGGTCTGGTTCCTCTGGTGAACCGTCGTGGACGAAAATCCCCTCGTGACTTTTTGAAACGAGGAACTTCCTGTTTCTTCTTGCCATCCATGTTTTTGCCACTCTTGGCTGCAGTCTCTACCTCTTTATAGAGGTATTGTAGTTGACCGCCAAACATCTTGGTATTATCTAAAGGTTTCCCTTTAATCGGCTCTGGAGCAAGATAGAGCGTAAACTCCTTCCCCTCATTATCGGTAACCTTCTTAGAGCGAGCCACTTCTTTGCCAGCATCTGTGCAAACTGACTTGAAGACATTTTCATATCTTCGAAACGACAGGTAATTACCTGCCGCCGCTAGTACTGCAATGCCTTTGTCCATTGTCTTAGCCAAAGACGAGAACTTATTTTCACTCTGCATCCTATTAGCCACAGGAACAATAGCTGTTAGGGTAGCCAACACTGCCTTATGCACTGTGTGCAACACATCCTCAAACTTCTTACGGTCATCCGTCATATTGACATCCCGATCCATCTCTTTAATGATGGAGTTGGGAACACCCTTTATGCCTGTTAACTCATCTCCTAACTTGGAGATAACCTCCGCCGGTTTGAACGTGCGAAAATGACCATTCACGGTCTCGCGCATAAGCGTAGTGGTTTTAACCCGCTTAGCCTTTGGCTTCTCCACCTTCTTAGCCACTTTAGTGCCAATGTCCGCATAGACCCCTTCATATACGGTGTCTGAGTCTGATTCCGTAGAAGTAGACTCAGTGGACGACTCAGAAGAAGAATATTTCCTCTTCCTCTTCTTCTTTTTGGACTTAGTCTTCCGCTTTTTGCGCAAACCAGACTCTGCCCGCTCCTTGGTGAATTCATCACCCGAAGAAATCACCTGTTTCTTCTTCTTCCTCCGTTTAGGAGAAGGAAGGAGCGTCACGGAGTCGGCCAGAATCCTCTAGGACACGCTACCGCCGAACACAGCATTTGGCAGTCAAGATGTGGCTTTCCAATCTTGCAAAGCGAGCCTCCCAATCTGGAGGCGCAGGCACATCAGGCACTGCGTCCTCGTCCGGGTCGGAGAGGATATGCGCCCGGGGCTGTGTCGACGGCCCTGCCGACAACACGGGTGAGGAGTCGTACTCCTCGTCCACTCCACTCGGAACACGCCCCTCGGCTGCTGCTGCACCGCGCTTACTCCGCTTCGTGGCCATCGGGAACTGAAACAAACATTTTTGATCAGTCCCGGTATATATATATGTCACAATATGGTTGTTTCAAACTCATTTGGACATCTATTGGTGTTAAAGAACGTGTTTATACCGTTATAACACAGGCGTAATAAGCTAAATTTGTGCGTGGGTTGTGGGTCAAGCCCAAACCTTACGCGGGGTCGGGACCAGTGTATCGGCCCGCCCATCCCTCTGTTCCGCACACTTCTCCCACCTGTGACTACTACGTCAACAAGTTGGAGAAAATGCTACGAAACTCGGAGAAACGCCTGAAAAAGTTTTGTCTAGGGGAGTCTATAAAAGAAACCCAGGAGCATCTCCAACATTACTCTCTATTAGAGTACGAGAGAATTTCCATATGAGATAGGGCGAAACCCACATCTCTACCCATAGTCACACGGTGACCCGGGTGTTGACATAACCGCTAATGACCAGTTTGGTTCCTTCGCGAAACCCACTCGAGTGTTCTATCCTTGGTTGTTTATAACCAAATAACTCGTCCAAATTGGACCAACGAAAGTCTAAACTTTCCATATTGATGCTCTAATGCATCATAATTAAGCTAACCACAGTTTTTATTATACTTACTGCGTATTTGCTTGTATGTAGACTAATTTTGCCGGAGCAACCCAACGACACGTTATCCAGTCGTGAGTTGTATATGCTAATTGCTGGTACCGGACGTGCTTACCTCTCCCTAGCCTGAGGCTAGCCTGAGGCTGTTTACCGAGGTAAAATATATATATACATATACATATAAAAGCTATATATATAGAGAGAGAGAGAGCAAAACCTTTCTATACCGACCCCTCTACAGATCGACCACTCCCCTATACCGATCGCTTTATTTGGGTCCCAACAATACCATTGTAAGGATATTCTAACTCTCTAAACCGACCACCTCCCGAAATGGACCACTTAAAATTGGTCCCATGGTCGGTAGATTTAGAGAGGTTTTACTGTATATATAAGAATATATATATATATATATTTATATATATATACATATATATATATGTACACACATATATACAGCTGAACTATATAGACTATTGTGACTGCTAACATTAAGTCGTTAAGCCCCAACTACCCACCATTTCATATTCCTACAAATCGACACAGACGACTACAGTGAAACCTTTATATTTATTGTTTATTTAACGACCCTCAACACAAAAGGTAAACATAGGCTATTGGGGTCTATATAATGGACCGCAATTTAACGTGAATTCGGATATAACGCGATGATTCATTGGACCCACAATTCTTTAATTCAAAGGTAATTCAGTAAACTGAACTCCAATTTAGTATTGTGAGACTATGAGTATGACTATGACTATGAGTGTGAGTGTATCAGTGTGACTATAGGTGTGACTATGACTATGACTATAACTATGACTATGACTGAGAGTGCAGCTGACCATGGTTGTTCATGACGCTCGTCTGTACAGGTGGCTGTGTGACTATAACTATAACTATGACTATAACTATGACAATGACTATGACGATGAGTGAGAGTGCAGCTGACCGTGGTTGGCCATGACGCTCGTCTGGAGAGGTGGCTGCGTGTCGCTGGCTATACGTGTGACTATAACTATAACTATGACTATGACTATGACTATGACTATGATTATGAGTGAGAGTGCAGCTGACCGTGGTTGGCCATGACGCTCGTCTGGACAGGTGGCTGCGTGTCGCTGGCTATACGTGTGACTATAACTATAACTATGACTATGACTATGACTATGACTATGCCGATAAGTGAGAGTGCAGCTAACTGTGGTTGGCCATGACGCTTGTCTGTACAGGTGGCTGCGTGTCGTTGGCTATATGTGTGATTATAACTATGACTATGACTATGGCTATGACTATGACGATGAGTGAGAGTGCAGCTAACCGTGGTTGGCCATGATGCTTGTCTGTACAGGTGGCTGCGTGTCGCTGGCTATACGTGTGTCCATAACTATGACTATGACTATGACTATGACTATGACTATGAGTGAGAGTGCAGCTGACCGTGGTTGGCCATGATGCTTGTCTGTACAGGTGGCTGCATGTCGCTGGCTATACATGTGACTATAACTATGACCATGACTATGACTATGCCGATGAGTGGGAGTGCAGCTAACTGTGGTTGGCCATGATGCTTGTCTGTACAGGTGGCTGCGTGTCGTTGGCTATATGTGTGATTATAACTATGACTATGACTATGGCTATGACTATGACGATGAGTGAGAGTGCAGCTAACCGTGGTTGGCCATGACGCTTGTCTGTACAGGTGGCTGCGTGTCGCTGGCTATACGTGTGTCTATAACTATGACTATGACTATGACTATGACTATGACGATGAGTGAGAGTGCAGCTAACCGTGGTTGGCCATGATGCTTGTCTGTACAGGTGGCTGCGTGTCGCTGGTTATACGTGTGACTATAACTATGACCATGACTATGACTATGACTATAACTATGACTATGACTATGACTATGACTATGAGTGAGAGTGCAGCTAACCGTGGTTGGCCATGACGCTTGTCTGTACAGGTGGCTGCGTGTCGTTGGCCATCTTGCGCATGTTCTTGGCCTTGACGAGCCGGATGGAGCAGTAGACGGTGAGCCCGATTACGACGGCCAGGTAGGCGACTGCCGAGCACACGGCGATGATGATGGTCTTCATCATGCTGTAGTTCTCCTCAGACATTCGGCTGTGGATCTTGTCACGTGAGTAGTTCTCGGCGCCTGCGCAGAAGGAAGAGACAGGTTTGTAGGTATTCTATCACCATTTCCCCGTACTCCACCCATACCCCCTCCACCCTCAACCTCACCCTCACCCACACCCTCACCCACACCCCCACCCTCACCTACACAGAGGGGTGAGGGATTTTGGGTTTTACGCCAAGTCGGCAACTATGGCCACCATACTCATGGCCAGATGTTATTTTCTTCTTTTAAAAAATTGTTATTCTCGACTATATAACTCAACAGAGAAGTAAAAGATAATAGGGTGAAAATATTCAAGTGTTTTTATGCATTAAAATTATTTTTTGTGTAAGAGGAAAAAGTACATATGTACATGTTTGTAGCTATTCTACAAGTACCACCTTCCCCTCACCCCACCCTTGCCCCCCTCACCCCACCCTTACCCCCTCACCCACACCCTCACCTACACCCTCACACACAGAGGATTGAGTGACTTGGGATTTTACGCCATGTCGGAAACTATGGCCATATTCATAGCGACATGTTTTTTCTCTTTATTTAAAAAAAATAATTCCCGACTATATCACTCAACAGAGAAGTAAAAGACAATAGGCTAAACATATTCAAGTGTCTTTATGTTTTAAAATTATTTGTTTTGTGTTAAGAGTAAAAAAGTGAATTAGTGCAAAATTGGTCGTAATGCGTAGCATTACGTTTGATGCGAGGAAAGGAGGAGACCCTCCCCCGCCCCGGCTGTCGCGCAGCTTGACACCTCGCCCGACGCCGCCGCGACTCGCTCCCTCCCCCGCCCTCTGCCGCGCAGCATTCGTGCCTCACCCGACGCCCGCTGCTCGCCACCTTTCCCCCCCCTCCCCCGGGCCGGCAGCCTTCACACCTCACCTGCTGTCGCCCTCCTCCTTTCCCTTATAAGGCCGCCTCCGGCCTCCCTCAGGCACTCGCCCTCCTGCCGCCTTCCAGACCTCTCCCTTTTTCGGAGGCCCCCGACCGGCCCACCTGTCTAGACAAAGCCGCCCCGTCCACCACTCCCGACCCTAAGGCTCCCAGTCGGCCCAAGGTCCCCCTAATCACCCCCCAGTGCAACCCTAGCAGCCCCCCTGACACGACTCGCCGGAGCACCAGCGGCTCCCCCGAGGCGCGGCCTGACCGCCGCCTCGGCACCACCCTCTGTTCCGGGGCTCAACGCCCCGCCTGTAAGGCTCTCATCGCCGCCCACCAACGCGTCACCATCACCCTCGACTCAGAAGGTCACCTCGACCCCGGCGACACCGCCTTCCTCTGCCCCCCTGACGACCACCCCCCCGACCTCCCCGATTTTCCCGACCCCCCCCCACCCCTGACCCCCCCCCCACCCCGCACGACTTTGCTGCCCCCCTCACCCGCCCCCGCCGCACCTCCTCCCCCTCCCCCCCCCCCCCACCAACCCCCCACCCCCCCTACCCTCGACGAGCCCACCGTCGACGTCATCAACCCCGACCTCCAAGCTACCCTCCCTGCCGCCCCCTCCTGCGGCCCCACCCACGCCCACTACCGCCCTACCATCATCGCCTCCTGGCCCCACATCTCCGGCGAGGTGTGGGATCGCTACCCCCATTTCAGAAAAACCTACACCACCCTCCGGGAAGCGGGCCTCCCTAATTTTTTGGCCGCCCGCATCCCCCTCCCCTCAGGCCTCCACATCCCTGCTTGGCGCTCCCGCCTCCAGGACTACCCCGACCCCGCCGTCCTAGATTTCCTGGAGTTTGGGTTCCCCGCGAACTACTCCGCCTCAACCCTCCCCCGCCCTTCCTACTCCAACCACCGTGAGCCCCCCGACTTCCTCAGACACATCAAAGCTTTCGTCGACACGGAGCTTGCCCTCGGCGCCCTCATCGGCCCTTTCTCTGTCCCCCCCTTCTCTCCCTGGACGCAGGTCTCTCCCATGATGACCCGCCCCAAGGCCGACTCGGAAAAAAGGCGGGTCATCGTCGACCTCTCCTATCCCCGAGGTGCCAGCGTGAACTCGGGCATCCCCCGACGCGAGTACCTCGGGGAGCCCCACACCTACACCCTCCCCTCCGTCGCCGCCGCCTCATAACCCTAGGCGCAGGGGCCTATGTCTGGTCGGCGGACATATCTCGGGCCTACCGCCAGCTCCGTGCCGACCCCCTCTCCTGCCCCCTCTTCGGGATATGTTTAGAGGGTCGAACTTATATAGACCTCGCCCTCCCCTTCGGCTGCCGCTCCTCGGGCGCGGCCTGCGTCCGCGTCACCTCCGCGGTGGCTTGGATCTTTAGGCGCGAGGGTTTCCATGCCCTCGTCTACGTCGACGACTTCATTGGATGCGAGGGCTCCTACCTGAGGGCGTGCGAGGCTTTCGACACCTTCCTCGCCCTCACCGCAGCCCTCGGCCTCGACGTAGCACCCGGAAAGTGCCATCCCCCCGCTGTCCGCCTGACCTGGCTCGGCTTTGCCCTCGACAGCGAGGCGATGACCATCCGGGTGGCCCCCGACAAGATCCAAGCCCTCGTGGACGACTGCGACGACCGCAGCGCCCGCCCCACCCTCCGGAAACAAGAGCTACAGAGCCTGCTCGGCCGCCTCAACCATGTTAGCGGTTGCGTGCTCCCGGGCCGCAAGTTCATGGCTCGGCTCCTCGGGGCGCTGCGCAGCTGCCTCGGGGCCTCCACTCTCACCCTCGCGGACGACGCCCTCCGGGACCTGAGGTGGTTCGCCGCCTACGGGCGGATAACAAACGGCCTCTGCCTCCTCAGGGCCCCCGAGGGCCGCCGCCTGGTGCTTGAGTGCGACTCCTGCCTCACCGGCGGAGGGGCCTTCTCAGCCTCCCACTTCTATGCCCGAGGGTACTCCGAGGAGTACCGGACGCGGTACCCGACCATCCACGAACTCGAGGCGGTTAACCTTGTCGTCGCCCTGCGTGCCCTCCCCCAGGACGACGTCGCAGGGGCGACGGTCATAATCAACATCGACAACATGGCCTCCGCTGTCGCGCTCGAGTCGGGCCGCGCCCGAGACCCTACCCTCGGGACCTGCGCTCGGGAGCTCTGGCTCATGGCGGCCACCGGCTCTTTCAAGCTCCACATCCTTCACAAGCCCGGGGCGGACCTCCTCCTCGCCGATGCCCTCAGCCGCGCCCACCTTCCCGGGCCCTGGGCCGAGACGGCCCGCGGCGAGACGGCCCGCGGCGAGGTGGGCCGCCTCGGGCTCCTCCCAGTCGAGGTGTCTCATGACCTGTTCCCCTTCTTTCCCGGGCTATAGGTTTCCCCCCTGCCGAGGTTGCCGCCGTTGCCCGCTTCAGAGTCGCAGCCCTCGCCCCGGCAACCTGGAGGAATCGACGTCGCCAGGCCGAGGACGACGTCTCCTACGCGGTTGCTCGAGGCGCGGACCCCCTCGCGCCGTCGGCGTTCGACGTGGCCGCCTTCACCGCCGCCCTCTACCTCCGCGGCCTCGCCCCCGCCTCCGTCAAGAACACCCTCTCGGGGGCCCGGTCGTGGGTCGAGGGCGCCGGGGGCCTCACCTCGGGCTTTGACGCTCGCCTCCCCAAGGACGTGTGCCGAGGCGGGGAGCGGTCCTCCACCCACGTGCCCCGGCAAGCGCCTCCTCTCCTCCCGCAGCATCTCACCATGGTCATCACCCACCTCGAGCGAGCGGGCCCCGCCTCGCTCGTCCCTCGGGCCGCGCTCCTCCTCGGGTACTTCGGGATGCTCCGGCAGTCCAACCTGCTGGCCCCGAGCCCCAAGGGGTGGGGCGGCCCCCACACCCTCACCCGCGACGACGTTCACCCCGCGCCCGGAGGACTCCGCCTCCTGATCCGCACCTCCAAGACGATCTCCAGCCCCTCGGGCGCGGTCGCCCTCTTCGTCCCCGCCATCCCCGGGTCCTCCCTATGCCTTGTCTCGGCCTGGGCCGCTGCCGTCGCCCTCTGCCCCGCCGCCCCAGATGCTCCCGCCTTCATAATGCCCTCCGGCCGCCCCCTCGACCCGAGGTCCCTCACCGCGCTGCTGCGAGGGGCCCTGCGAGCCCAAGGGGTGCCGACGCCCGAGGCCTACACCCTCCATAGTCTCCGTCGAGGGGCCTCCCAGGCCTGCCAACGCGCCGGGGTTCCCCTCCCCGAGATTATGGCCCAAGGCACCTGGACCTCCGAGGCGGTCCACGCCTACGTGCCCCGCCTCGCCCCCTCGGGCGCGCCGCGAGCCCTCTCCGCCGTTTTGGTGGAGGGCTCCTCGGCTCCCCCTCACTGACAACCTGACCCTCACCACGAACTCTTGCTCCATCTGAGCCCCACATTGACTCTCTTACCAGCTCCTTCTGAGCCCTTTATCCTCATTGTATTGCCTTGCTCCTTATGAGCCCCTGTTTACATGTCATTATTGCATTGCTCCTCGTGAGCCGATTACCTCTTGTACCATTGTATCTAACCTGTCCTCTGTATTTCCTGAGGCGCTCAATAAACGCCTCTTTCTCCACCCCTGTCTTGCTTTCCTCCTTTTCGCGCATCGGTCGTAATGCATAGCATTACGTTTGATGCGAGGAAAGGAGGAGACCCTCCCCCGCCCCGGCTGTCGCGCAGCTTGACACCTCGCCCGACGCCGCCGCGACTCGCTCCCTCCCCCGCCCTCTGCCGCGCAGCATTCGCGCCTCACCCGACGCCCGCTGCTCGCCACCTTTCCCCCCCCCTCCCTCGGGCCGGCAGCCTTCACACCTCACCTGCTGTCGCCCTCCTCCTTTCCCTTATAAGGCCGCCTCCGGCCTCCCTCAGGCACTCGCCCTCCTGCCGCCTTCCAGACCTCTCCCTTTTTCTCCACCCACCCACCCATCTCTTTTCTTTTCTCTTCTTCTCTTTTCTTCTGGTGGAGGGCTCCTCGGCTCCCCCTCACTGACAACCTGACCCTCACCACGAACTCTTGCTCCATCTGAGCCCCACATTGACTCTCTTACCAGCTCCTTCTGAGCCCTTTATCCTCATTGTATTGCCTTGCTCCTTATGAGCCCCTGTTTACATGTCATTATTGCATTGCTCCTCGTGAGCCGATTACCTCTTGTACCATTGTATCTAACCTGTCCTCTGTATTTCCTGAGGCGCTCAATAAACGCCTCTTTCTCCACCCCTGTCTTGCTTTCCTCCTTTTCGCGCATCTAAGACAAAACCCTAGAAGTCTATAACGTCCAGCTGTTTTCAGAAATCCCATGATTACTTCGCCTTTCATATTTTTAGAAAAGGTCTTGCAGATTATGCGTTTCATAAAAGCATTGTCTGAGCAATGCAAAATCGCTACATTCCAATAAAAGATGTACCAGTGTAATCTAACTTAGATATGTAGAATGAAATCTAGAGAAGATGTCATGCATTAATCTAACTTAGATATGTAGAATGAAATCTAGAGAAGTGTTTCACTTTTTGACAATTTTATACTTTTATCGGACATTGTAACTTTAACTAAAGGTTCCCAATCAGATGTCTGTTTGAGATTATTTCACTTTTGACAATTCTATACTTTTATCGGACATTGTAACTTTAATTAAAGGTTCCCAGTCCGATGTCTGCTTGAGATTATTTCACTTTTGACAATTTTATACTTTTATCAGACATTGTAACTTTAACTAAAGGTTCTCAATCCGATGTCTACTTGAGATTATTTCACTTTTGACAATTTTATACTTTTATCGGACATTGTAACTTTAACTAAAGGTTCCCAATCCGATGTCTGTTTGAGATTATTTCACTTTTGACAATTTTATACTTTTATCGGACATTGTAACTTTAACTAAAGGTTCCCAATCAGATGTCTGTTTGAGATTATTTCACTTTTGACAATTCTATACTTTTATCAGACATTATAACTTTAACTAAGGGTTCCCAATCCGATGTCTGTTTGAGATTATTTCACTTTTGACAATTTTATACTTTTATCAGACATTATAACTTTAACTAAAGGTTCCCAATCCAATGTCTGCTTGAGATTATTTCACTTTTGACAATTCTATACTTTTATCGGACATTGTAACTTTAATTAAACGTTCCCAATCCGATGTCTGTTTGAGATTATTTCACTTTTGACAATTCTATACTTTTATCAGACATTGTAACTTTAATTGAAGGTTGCCAATCCGATGTCTGTTTGAGATTCTGCCAGCTTTGTGCCCGTCGTGCCAACACTTACTTCCGACGTGCAGGTAGATCTCCTCGCGCTCAAAGCCGCCGCTGTTCCCCGCCGTACAGCCGTACTTGCCCATGTCCTCCATGTAGACCTCGGATATGTACAGCGAGCCGTTACTCAGCACCTGTAAGGAGCAAGGCAGCGGGGTCATCACCGGTTGTCATTATGCACTTTTTAACATAGGTATGTTTAAATACATATTATATATTATTAAATATCACTATATATTATTAAATATCAATATATATTATTAAATATCAATATATATTATTAAATATCAATATATATCATTAAATATCAATATATATTAATAAATATCATTATATATTATTAAGTATCAATATATATTATTAAATATCATTACATATTATTAAATATCAATATATATTATTAAATATCAATATATATTATTAAATATCAATATATATTATTAAATATCAATATATATTATTAAATATCAATATATATTATTATATATCATTATATATGATTAAATATCATTATATATGATTAAATATCATTACATATTATTAATGCACATTAATGCATATTCGTAAATATTAATGCATATGCATGCATGTTCATGCATATTAATACCTATTAATACATATCAATACATATCAATACATATCAATACATATCAATACACATCAATACGTATCAGTACATATCAATACATATCATCTATCGTCATATCAGGATGGGTACTGACTTCTGACAGTGCACACTCATGATGACTTTATATTGCTGCCCCACTGAGTGACCAGGCCAATAGCACCATGACCCAATATCCCACTCAGACACATTATCATGATACTGAACATACATTGTCATATCCTAGTAATGCTGAGCACTACACGAGGTAGGGACAAATATCAATTCTGTAAGTCAGTGGTTTGATTCAGCTGGTATTCGAACTCCCTACCTTCCACACAGGAATCTTGCGCTGTTAGTGTTACCGTTTCAGTCCCCACACCCAGGCGACAATGAGATCAATATGGACAATGTGGTAAGGAGTCACGTCAAAGAATAATTCTGGAAATATGATTCCCAATCCCTGATATTAAATGAGGGTCTTCCAGGCAGTAATTCATGCATGAATCCGCTTCGCATTAGAAATGACTCCTCGAGTCCCCCCCCCCCTCCCACACATAGATATTATATTACAAAATCCCCTGGATTAATAACATAACCAGGGAGTTGTGTTTTGTTGTAGCTACCTCCCTTTGTCGTGAGTAGTCGTTTATTCAACGGGGAAGGGCATTTATTATCATTCTACTTAAATAATTACATTTGTATTGATTTACAGTATCTATTAAGTATTATATATACACATACTTAATGGAATAGAAATGTACACCATGTGTAGTACTAGTAGTGCATATTGTGGCGAAAGATCTGGTTGAAATTCATCTAATATTACCCGATTTAAATATAGCAATTTAGCATACTTCATCTACAAAGTACAAAGTGTGTGTGGAGGCGGCGGGGTGAAGGGGGTTGGGGGTCGGGGGGTCCTCTGCCTTTCATAAACTGTCGTGTAGGCAGGACTAGAGTTACCACTGCTTTATCGTCATAAGGAGGGAGTGGTGGGAGTGGCGGGAGTGGAGGGAGTGAGGGAGTGGAGGGAGTGGAGGGAGTGGAGGGAGTGGAGGGATTGGAGGGAGTGGAGGGAATGGAGGGAGTGGAGGGAGTGGGTGGAGTGCAGGGAGTGCAGGGAGTGGATGGAGGGAGGGGAATGGGAGGGGGGAATGGGGAGGGGGGCTGCTTATAGTACTATTCCAAAGAAGTGCTTATTCGAAGGAGCGAAGTGCAATTCGAGGAAATACGATAGGTTGACGCAGACGACTTCCGGTAAAACGCAGCGCGCAGTCACAATCTGTTCGCAGACGATCGACAACAAATCACCAGCGCTCTGCTTGTTACCGGAGCCGCGCGCTGCCATGGTGACGGCGCGGGCGTGGTGGACGGCGGTAGGTGAGGGCGGTGTGGTGATGGGGGGGGGGGAGGTGGCGGTGGTGGCGGTGGTGGCGGTGATGGCGGTGGTGGCGGTGGCGGCGGTGGTGGCGGTGGTGGCGGTGGTGGTGGTGGCGGTGTTGGCGGTGGTGGCGGTGGTGGCGGTGGTGGCGGCGGCGGTGGCGGCGGTGGTGGCGGTGGTGGCGGTGGCGGTGGTGGTGGTGGTGGTGGTGGTGGTGGTGGTGGCGGTGGTGGCGGTGGTGGCGGTGGTGGCGGTGGTGGCGGTGGTGGCGGTGGTGGCGGTGGTGGCGGTGGTGGCGGTGGTGGCGGTGGTGGCGGTAGTAAATGGTAATGGCGTGGTCGGGGATAGCGAGATGGCGGTGGGAGTGGAGGTTTAAAACAGCGATGGCAGTGGTAAGGATGGTGTTGATGATGATGGTAACAATGGATGGAGTGCTGATGGTGATGAAAATGATGATGGAATATTGATGATGGTGATGATGGTGGTGGTGGTGGTGATGATAGTGATGGTGGCGATGATGATAATAATATGGGTAGTCATGGTATTGAAGGTGATACTAACGATAATGACGAAGATAATAATAGGGGTAGTCATGATATTGATTGTTGATGGTGATTTTAATGATACTAATGGGGCATTAATGATGGTGATAATGATGGCCATGATGGTGACGACGATGGTGATCATAACGGTTAAGTTAAAAGCGATAGTGATGATTGTGTTTCTGATGATAATGATGATGATGATGACAAAGATAATAGCAACAATTCTCTTGCTAATGATGATAAAAAGATGGTGACAATTATGTTGCTGGAAATGATGATGATGATGGTGATGAAGTGCTGATGGAGATGATGGTGACAATTGTGTTGTTGCTGCTGATAAAATTATGGTGACAATTGTGATGCTGGTGGTGATGATTATGGCGATGATGTTGATGATGGTGATGATGGCGATGACGGTGATGATGGTGCTAATGTTGATGATAAAGATGATGGTGACAATTGTGTTGGTTATAGTGTTGATGATGACAAGTAAACTGATTGTGATGCTTATGGTGGTGGTGATAATGGTGATGATGATGGTGGAAATAACAGTGCCGATAATGATGACGATGATGATGGTGATGATGGTGACGATAGTAGCGGTGGGGGAGGGGTGGTGGCGGTGATGTGAGTGGTGATATGGTGGCGAGGGGAGTCATCAATAGAGGGCCGCCTCCTTGCTCAATTAAACTCAATTCCCTGTCCCAGGCCCAATTATCTCTCCTAGTCCGCCATTAATCCACATCTATATCGCCTTCCATCCATTTCCTTGGAGGCAGGGGTTGTGTGCTTGTGCGCGTGCGCCTGCGCGTGTCCGTGAGTGTGCGTGTGAGGGACGAAGAGGATAATGAGGGATTTCCACTAATTAGAAATGCGCCCTTAAAAAGAAAGAGGTGCTAATCTATCCATGCCTCCTTTGGAAGGCATCCTCTTCGGGTTTGTGAAGAGAGGCGAAGGGGCATGTGAGATATGTGTGTGTGTGTGTGGGGGCGGGGGGCAAAGAGACAAGAGAAGAGAGAAAAACAAGTGATGTGCGCGGCACAGGCGAAAAACGACGATAACATGGCGGAGTGCATTCAGGATTTTGAAGACTTGCTTTATAAAAAAAATCTTTTTATTTTTTTTACCAGTTTCTTTTATACAATGAAGATGATATTCATTCCGTCATGGAGGAGGATGTGTGTGCAGGTCTCAGCTCCAATGTACGCACAGCGGCGTTCCTCGTAATTTAAAGGACTGTCACTCACAGTGTAGCTTCATACTAGGGAACAAAAAGCAACAAAGGACTCCAGACCCCGCCCCCTCTCCATACCTTTCTCTTCCCCTGCTGGCGTCTGCGTCTGCCGCTGTCTGTCTCTGTCCCTCCCTCTATCTTTACCTGCCCCTACCTCTATCCCTACCTGTCCTTACCGCTATCCCTACCTATCCCTACCTCTATCCCTACCTCTGTTTGTGCGTCTGTGCCTCTGTTTGTGCCTGTTTGTGCCTCTGTTTGTGCCTCTGTTTGTGCCTCTGTTTGTGCCTCTGTTTCTGCATTGGTTTCTGGCTCTGCCTCCGTCTCTGGATGTCTCTGCCTCTGCCTGTCTCTGCTTCTACCTCTATCTGCCTCTATTTCTGTCAGTCTCTGCCTGTCCCTATATCTGCCTCTGCCGCCTTCTCTATCTGTGACTCTGGCTCTGTCTGGCTATGTTTCTGACTCCGTCTGTCTCTGCCTATAACTATAGCTATGCCTCTGTCAGTCTCTGTATGTCTTTGTTTATGTCTCTATCTCTGCATCTGTCTCTGGATGTGCTTCCTTCTCTTCTCACGTCTCTATCCCTGCCTCTGTCAGACTGTCTCTTTCTCTAGCTCTCTCGATCAGACGGGGTGGCTGAATGAGTAGAGCGTCCGTTTCCTGTTTTGGGAGATCAGGAAATCCGAACCCATGAGTTTGTGGGTTCAAATCCTGGTCGAGTCAGACCAATGACTTAAATATCGATACTTGTCGCTTTCTAGCCTGGCACTCGGCACTATTAGGATAAGGCGAGGACTGGTTGGCTCAGTGTCAGGATAATGTGACTGAGTGGGATATCAGGTCATGGTGCTGGCAACCTGGTGTCCCAGTGGGGCAGCACTATAAAGTCGCCATGAGTGCGCACTGTCACAAGTAGCTACCCCTCCTGATATGACATTAGATGTTGCTAGGACGTAAAACAACAAACAAACAAACTATCTCCCCCCCCCCTCGAGTGCCTTGTGCACATCATGGCAGGCTGGGCTCTCTCTGTCACAGTTCTTACCGAGAGACTTATACTAAGCGCCCACCTTGTTTCCGTCGTACTCTATCAGTCTATGGCACCGTAAAACACACATGGCCGTCGGACATCAAACAAGGGTACGCTCAATCTACATATCGCACATAGTAGTTAGTACTCCACCAATAATGCGCGCCGCTAACCAAACAGACAGCCGTCAACACAGCCTTCCATCGCCGATTATTTTGTATCACTGCGATGGCCGCCGAATCTGGTTGGCCGGAAAATATGCATTAAAGAATGTAACGAAAATTCACTTGACCCATCCTTTCTTGTCTGTTCTGGTTCTCGTGTGAAACAGGGTGTAAAATATTTAGGAATTTCGGGGTGATTTTTATTTAGTGCTATGCAACCAAGCAGGTGACCACTGCTTTGGTACTCTGCAGCCTACAGGCTGCCAGGTACCAGCTAACTAGGTCATCTGACTGATCCCCGGGCTGCATTGGTACTTTGCAGCCAATGGGCTGCTGGGTACCAGCTGGGGTCACCTGACTGATATCAGGATTTAAGCCTATAAATAAGGGTGCAGGTCACATGCTCTCTTCAAGTGCTCAACTACATCTATAGCTCAACTACCGCTGGACCGAAGAGATTCGCTGCCGCCCCAACGCCTCGTCATTACAACGTTGTAAAGATGTCCCCAGCTTCTACACCACTCCCTACTGAAGTTAAGTCTTCAACCAAAGATTGGGCCGATTTATCGGAGCCTCTCTATTAATGTTGCAGTTCTGCAACCAGTAACCATCGTAAGGTTACAAATGACCCCAGAATCGAATCATGCTCTCTCTCTTTCACCACGGCCACCAGCCAATCCAGACTATGTACATGTGCCTGTACAACTATGTTGAGATTAAAACAACCAAGTGAGTACAATGTTGTCTTATTGTGGATGTTTCAGACACTGAGCCCACCAGGATAACAGAAGTAGGCAAGGGATATATAAAAAGATACACAAACCTTTCAAGTGTGTAGCTCATTTGTGGAGTGACAGTTGGGTTGCAGAAAGCAATCGCTAAACCATCTTCCCTAGACAATTTGTGTGTGTATATATGTACACACAAGATATTATATATGAACCAGTTGTAGACCACTGGTTGCAACGGAAAATAGGCCAAACTGCGTCCATTGAGCAGGACCGACAGTATGACCCACACCTTTTACAGGTGGACACTCTACCGCCTGAGCTACGTTCCACTCCACTTCTTTTTTAAAATTTTCTTTTATTGAGGCTGTATTTATACTGTCCATAGCATATAAGCCCGGTTACCCAGGCTTGTTTTCAATGCTGGCCTGTTGTAGCGTTGGTGTTATCTTACCACACAGTGGCTGCTGATAAGGTATTTAATTGCCTGCATTTCAGTAGCAGATAGATAATTGGTTGGTATCTTAATAGCCTATGTTAGTTTTTTGGGGATTTTCTTGGCATATATGTATTTATTTTTTCTACTCTTATTACTAGACTAGCCTACTCCTATTTACATATCATAGGCTTGTACGTAGCTGTGTGGTGTGTTATCTGGCTACTTTTGGCATGGTTACCTTCCATTGGGCATCCCGCTGGTGGGCCGTGACATATCACATGCCCCTTTGCAGTGCAGCTTAGTGGGGGTTTCCTAGCCTTATTTTGCACAGATACTTTTTGTAAGTTTTTAGGTCAGGAATTTGTCGTTCCTTTACCGTTTGGGCATTCCAGACCTTGGCAGCCATTTCCATTTCTATGTGATGACAAATGATTGATAAGTAGGTCTACACCAGTATCTAAGTTAGGTATGTAGAATCAAATCTAGATAATTGTCTTGGTTTTGAAAATTTGATGTTTTCATTGGACTATGCAGCTTTAAGAGCACCACGGCCACAGTTGCCACACACGGGGCATGCGCAGCATGACGTCACCGGTAATCACTTGGCACCATGGTAACCGGCCCGGAATCTTATAATAATCAATTACGTAAATGCTCGCAAACGATTGTGTGATTTTCTGCCCCTCCTTCTTCCTACCCGCAGTGAAATTGTAATTACATGTGTGATTCACCCAATAGACACTAAATGGAAGCCCCTACCCCCTTCTGTCCCCTCTCCTACCCCGCTCCCCTTCACCTCCTCTCCCACCCACCCACCCGCTCCTCGCTCTCCTCTCCCGCTCCTCTTTCTCCTTCCCTCCTTCATCCCCCTTTCCTACCCCCCTCCTCACTCTTCCCCTCTCCTCCCCTCTACCCTCTCCCCCCACTCCCCCCTCCATCTACCCCCCTCTCCTCCCGATCCCCTCTCTCCCGCCACCTCCGCCTGTATCCCCCCACCGCACTCCCCTTTCAGACACCACCCACTGCACCCCGCCCCCATGGGGATTCATAATAGAGTCACTAATTGAACCCATTATCAAATCAACAGTCAATGAACCGAAGAACTCTGATATTACCGGAGAAGATACAATCATAAAATAATCAAATTAAAATAAATTGAATTCATTTTAAATCTGAGACAACCTAGCAAGATTAGCTTTAAATTAACAACGGCGAAATCTGAACTTTCATAACAAAACCAGTCATTTTCACCTCGGTTTAAGCAGACAAGTCATCTATCTAGTTGGTTGGTTGTTGGAGTCTTACGTCCTGGCAACATCTAAGGTGATATCAGAACGGGTACTGACTTGTGACAGTATGCACTCATGGCGATTTCATAGTAATCCCCCACTGGGAGACCAAACCACCAGCACCTACATTTTGTGAAAACTGAAATCAGATTTACTAGCTAATTTCGGGCCTGCGAACGATGTGTCCCTACCCCCACCACACTCCCACCCCCACCCCCACCTTCAATCAGAATATACCAGACGGGATGGCCGAATGAGTTGAGCATCCGTCTCCCGGTTTGGTAGATCGTGGGATTCGAACACATAGGTTCGAACCCTGGTCGAGTCAAAACAATGACTAAACAATTGATACTTTTTTTCTTTTCTTGAAGATGTATACTGCCTATCATGGATAAGTCTGAATAGACTTGTTTTTACCATTAGACAGTTTGTCGATACAAAGCCCGAGCATACACTTTTACCGACCCAAGGGATTTTTAGCCTCCCACACCACATAGACATGGTAAGGGAGCAACTGGCCTTTGATGACGCTGTAAGTTATACACAGCGGTGGAAATCCAAATTGGCAGAGGTGGGGGCACAGGGAATCGAACCACTGGCCTTCAGATTAGGAGTCTGACCTAGAAAAAAGAGTGACACTCTAGCCACTCCGCCACAGAGAACACCACCTTCCTAGTCAGACACTCGGCATTATTAGGATAAGGCAAGGACTGGTTGTCTCAGTGTCAGTATAATATGACTGAGTGGGATATCAGGTCACGGTGCTGATGGCCTGATTTCCCAGTGGGGCAGCACTATAAAGTCGCCATGAGTGTGCACTGTCACAAGTCGGTACCCATCCTGATATGACCTTAGATGTTGCCAGGACGTAAAACTCCGACAACCAACCAATCAAATATATCACAGATATGCGAGTATTATTCGCTAGAGGTTAGAGCTATAAGCACTCCCTCCCTCACCCCCCCCCCCCCCCCCCCCCCCGGGCCCCTCGCCTCATGGTCCTCGGCAGCATACACAGCCACTGAAAACTGAAAACAGCCATCCTAAAATTCCCACCGGTGAAGTTATATAGTAAACCCTGTTCCATGCTTATGCGCCGCTGGTTAGATAAATTCGGCCCGTCGCCGGGGGAGCTTCTCACATTTACCTGGCGGGGATTACCGGCTCAGGGCTCGTTAGGGCCGGCGCCATTCCCGGGCCGGGCGGTGTGAGGGGCCCTTAGTCCCCCGCCTGGCACAGCACCAAGCCCCGACTGACTTCACAACCACCAAAGGCCTCTCATCACCCCCAACCCACCATCCCATCTACCTCCAATCATGAGAGGTGGGGTTTATTGTTAGGAACCGGGGGAGGGGAGACGGGAGAAAGGATATTGGGGATGGGTGGATGGGGGAGGGAGGGAGAGGGGGAGATGGGAGAGGGAAGAGGGAAGAGGGAAGAGGGAAGAGGGAAGAGTCAAGAGGCAAGAGGGGAGGGAGGGAGATGGGGGAGGGAGAGGGGAGAGGGGAGGGATCTGGGGAGGGAGCTGGGGGAAGGGAGATGGGGGAGGGAGAGGGGAGAAGGGAGATGGCTGAAGAGAGATGGGAAATGGGAAATGGGGGGGGGGGAGAGGGGAGAGGGGAGAGGAAAGAGGAGAAAGGGGAGATGGGGTAGGGGAGGTTGGTGAAGGAAGAGGGGAGATGGATGGGAATTGGGGGAGAGGGAAGAGGGGAGAGGGGAGAGCGGGAGAGGAGAGGTGGTAGGGGAGGTGGGGGAGGGGGGGAAGAGAGAGGCGTGATGGGAGATGGGGGAGAGGGGGAGGGGAGAGGGAGTAGGGGAGGTGGGTGAATGGAGATGGGAGATGGGAGATGGGGGAGAGGGGGGCGAAGAAGGGACAGCGGAGAGGGGAGGTGGGGGAAGGGAGAGGGGAGATGGGGGAAGAGATACAGACGAAAAAGATAGAGATAAATTTGAGGAATATTAGGGTAGGGTAATGAAGAAGGTGTGCGGGGGGCAAAGGAAAGGCGCAGCCAAGTTGTGTTTTTTTAAACAAGTCTGTGAGTAAGACTGCTGAGTGCTGAGTGCTGAGTGGAAGGAACGAAGAGAAGGGCAAGAGGGTTTTCCTCATTCTCTTCTTCTCTGTGAAGGATAATACAGTACATGGGTGGCCTGAACGACCACCAGGGGTTATGTGTGCATATGCCTGGGTGGTCCTGGGGTATAGGTGGGGGGGGGGGGGTGCAGTGGAGGCAGACAGGAAGGGCTCAATGGGTCACGGCCTCCAGTGGCTGCTAATGCCTAGTGGAGATCATCGGATCCCATATGGAGAAAGACACTCTTCCATTTCACGGGCCGGTGCAGGTGTCACTGACTCCCCACACCCACCCCCACACCTCCCGATACCCACCCCCTCCCCCAACTCCCACCCACACTACCAGAGATGGAGGTTGCGCGGAGCTCCTCCCTCCACCCCCCACACCCACACCCCAAGTCCACATCCGGGTAGTTTCCACCGCGCCTCCCATCTCCCAGAACTACTTCGGTTTCACTCTAACAAGTGTCAGTTATGCCCCTGTCACACTACGACGCTTCTCTCGGCGACCCGTCAGCGTTGAAAATGAAATCTTGCGCGTCGAGAAACGTCAAACTTTTCGGCGGTTTTGGGGAAAAGATCGGCGTCAGCGCGGCGCGTTATGCGCGCGCGGCCAACGTGTGTCGACGCGCTGGCGAAAAAAAAAAAAAAGTTTGGCGCGACGTCTTCATTTAACCTTAAATGTTGCTAGGGCCTAAAACAAAAACGGCCCAGTTTGCGCAACGTGTGAGCAACGACCCTCCCGCGCGCGCGCCGTCTTCCTAGCGTTCCCATAACGTTATTCCGGCGCGTCCAACGCAGCGCGACGCGCGCCTAACGTCCTCCTAGCGTTCTTACCCATTTCGTCCCGCGCGTTGCCGCGCGTTGGAAGTTTTGGACAGGTTCAAAACACTCAGCGACCAATAACGCGCGCCGACTTCCGGCGGCGACTCGCCGGCGACAAAGAAGTGTACCGACGTGTACCGACGCGCGCATAACGCGCCCCCAGCGCGTCTCGATATTTCACCAAATATCGCCCAAAAACACCACACGTTGACGGGTCGCCGGCGAGAAGCGTCGTAGTGTGACAGGGGCATAACAACAAAGTTAGGCAGGTACAGTGGTAACGCATATAAGAACGGACGTCGTAAATGAAACAGGTAACGCAGACACCACGACGTAATACTAATAGTAATACTAATAGATTACCCAGATAATGTCTTGTCAACAAGTCCCAGAATGCCACAGATACTAGAGACATAATGTACAGCGTAATATATCACAAAGATAATGTCTTTTCAACAAGACCTAGAATGACACAGATACTACAGACATAATGTACATCATAATATATCACAAAGATAATGTCTTTTCAACACGTCTCAGAATGCCACAGATACTACAGACATAATGTACAGCATAATATATCACAAAGATAATGTCTTTTCAACAAGTCCCAGAATGCCACAGACACTACAGACATAATGTACAGTGATATATATATATGACAAAGATAATGTCTTTTCCACAAGTCCCAGAATGCTACAGGTAACGTAGACACTATAAGAGCGTGACATAGCGTAACATAGCACTCAGATAGCGTCTTTTCAACAACTCCCAGAATGTCACAGTATCATTGTATCGCTGGCGCAATTAGCGAGAACTTCCACCAGGTGGCGCCTCTGTTTATGATGCACTTTGTATGCAGCGTTACTCCCAATATCTGATTTACAGCTTAATAAAACATAATAAAAACCGCTATTATTTGTTTGTTTGTTGTTATTTCACGTCCTAGCAACATCTAAGGTCATATCAGGAGAAAAACCGCTCTGAGTACGAATTGATTATTTCCTCACCGCTCCTAAAAGGTCACAGTTCCTTTTATTAATTTATATTGTAAAATAACCGCGCTAACCTCCGAACCATGACATGTTCCCGAAGGCGTCACGTGGGCCGCAGTATCTTTTCCGGAAATGCGCCGATTGCTGCACAAACTTACCTAATTGTACAGCATGATGGTTGGTTGTTGGAGTTTTGCGTCCTGGCAACATCTAAGGTCATATCAGAATGGATACCGACGTATGACAGCGCGTACTCATGGCGACTTTATAGTGTTGCCCCATTGGGAGACCCAGTGCGCACTGTCAGTGTCACATGTCAAAACCCATCCTGATACGACCTGCAATGTTGCCAGGACGTAAAACTCCAACAACCAACCAACCAACTATCGGCGTAGAGCTAGCAAACTGGAAGAAAATGCAGCCATACCAAAAATGGAGGCCACTGAATTCTCCCCATTCCACTTTTAAAATCTAGTATTAGCCTACATTATTTAATCAATTCTATACGCGAAAAGCAGCGAGCTATAACTTAAGTAGGTACCGGCAGCAGGATGAACAAGTGGAGGAATGGTGCTTTTTTCATCAATATTCACATGCTTTTAACTATTTCTGTATGCATTTGATTTTTATGGAATTGCATATCCCAGAAGATCAACATTTGTTCTATCAGATGGTGTTGTTAGATTTAATATATAGTAAGCTTATATTTAAGTAAAATCCATTTGTATAATGAGTGTATTTAGGTAATATTCCTTCATTACTGGTGTAAATGAAACCGACTCTGAAAACAGGGTATCTTTAATGGGCTCACACATCCTTGCACGACATCGCAGAAGGTCAAGGATGGTACCATAAGAAGCGTAATGACCTCAGCTTTCTATGCATATAGGGTTGCCCTAGGTCCAAGTGGTCACAATCAGGTCAAATTCTGCAATTTAAATTATTTTGAAAGTTTAAAACCCATCTGCTGAATTCAAATTTGAGTATAAGGGATAAATGTGTAAGCAATATATCTAGGTTCCTAGATTGGGGATTGGTGTGAATAACCCAGCAAGCTGACAGTGTTTCTATAGGGTAGGTTATACCAGCAAGCTGAGAGTGTTTATATAGGGTAGCTTATGCCAGCAAGCTGACAGTGTTTCTATATGGCAGATTATACCAGCAAGCTGACAGTGTTTCTATAGGGTAGCTTATACCAGCAAGCTGACCGTGTTTCTATATGGCAGATTATACCAGCAAGCTGACAATGTTTCTATAGGGTAGCTTATACCAGCAAGCTGACAGTGTTTCTATACGGCAGATAATACCAGCAAGCTGACAGTGGTTCTATAGGGTAGATTATACCAATAAGCTGACACTTTTTCTATAGGGTGGAGTATACCAGCAATCTGAACGTGTTTTTCTATAGGGTAGCTTATACCAATAAGCTGACAGTTTTTCTATAGGGTGGAGTATACCAGCAAGCTGACAGTGTTTCTATAGGGTAGCTTATACCAGTAAGCTGACATTTTTCTATAGGGTAGCTTATACCAGCAAGCTGACAGTGTTTCTATAGGGTAGTTTACATCAGCCCTGTTCACAGAAGTGTCAAGTAATGTCAGGTTGTAGGAGTAACGAACAACCTTGACCCTTGCCCCATCCCCCTAGCACCTCTCCTACCCCCTGCCCCTCCCCAATACACCTCATCCTCTGCCCCCTCCCCTCCCTGTCCCCTTACCCCCACCTTCAACCCATCTAGATGAAAACCAATACAGCAATTCGCCTTTATTGGAGGAGTTAAATCTCGCTGCTGCGCCCATTGCGCCCCCTGCGCCCCGGAGGCCCCCCCGGAGCGCCCGGCCCACGTGATAGGGGTGCGTGAGTTATGTGAGCTGATGGGCGCAGTTACTTTATCCGGCTATAGATCCGCATCTGGGCCCACCTTTGATCTGCGTCTCCATCACCCGCTCACAACCACCAGTTGGTTTTTCTCTCTCCTTCTTTCTTCCATAGTAATTAGTAAATAAATATATACTATAAATAAATATTTTGTTTCCTTTTAACATTCTGCATGTATACTTTTATCGTGCAAGACCATACATTACTAGCATATTGCATTTAACAGCACAGACACACACACACAGACGCACATATATATATGTGTATATATATATATTATATATATATATATATATATATATATATTATACAGTAAAACCTCTCTAAACCGACCGACCATGGGACCGACTTTAAGTGGTCCATTTGTGGAGGTGGTCGGTTTAGGAGTTAAAATATCCTTACAATGGTATTGTTTGGACTCAAATAAAGCGATCGATATAGGGGAGTGGTCGATCTGTGGAGGTGGTCGGTTAGAGAGGTTTGATTGTATATATATGTATGTGTGTGTGTCTCTGTGCTGTTAAATGCGATGCTAGTAATGTATGGTCTTGACCAATAAAAGTATACATGCACAACTTGAAAAAGAAACAAAATATTTATTCATAGTATTTATTTATATACTAATTACTATGGAAGAAAGAAGGAGAAAACCCCCCAAAAGGTGGTCGTGAGCGGGTGGTGGAGGCACAGATCAAAGGTGGGCCGAGATGTGGATCTATAGGTGGATTAAGCAGATAAACTATATGTATATTAGACCGTTGTGACCTACTAATGTTGTACGAGTATTATTACCAGTGGTGGTGCCACCTACAAAAGGATATACTTATTACCTCAAATGTAGTTCCAGCTTTGCCACGGGTGGCACCAGGGTTCTCTCTCTCATATAAATATATATAATATATATAATATATATAATATACATAATATATATAATATATATAATATATATAATATATATAATATATATAATATATATAATATATATGTATAATATATGTAACCTATACATTGAAGATTGCAAGGGAGTGACAATAGGTGGCATGAACGTCAACAATCTTAGATATGCCGATGACAGTGTAATACTAGCAGACAGTGAGAAAAACCTACAAGATATAGTGAATAGAATCAATAAAGCTGGAATACTATTCAACATGAAGATGAATGCCAGGAAGACCAACACAATGGTTATAAGTAAAAAGACAGATAAACCAAATGTCAATATAACCATAGATGGCACAAACATAGAACAAGTATCCGAATTCATATATCTCGGACAAAAGATTACAAATGATGGGAGATGTGAGGAAGAAATTAAAAGAAGGATAACAATAGCCCGAACAACATTCTCCAAAATGTATAGAGTGTTAACATCAAGTAAGTTATTAATACAAACAAGGAAGCGTATTCTTCAGTGTTATGTGTGGTCTACTCTAATGTATGGGGCAGAGACATGGACAATCTCTAAGAAAATGTACAAACGTTTAGCAGCATTTGAGATGTGGACTTATCGAAGGATGATGAAAATATCATGGACAAAGAAGATCACCAACAAAGAAGTTCTCAGAAAAATTAAAAATAAGAAAAGCTTGTTTGCCACTATACAGACAAAGAAACTTATTTATTTTGGCCACATCATTCGTCAGAGTTCAATATACCGTACATTGTTGGAAGGGAAGGTGAATGGCAGCAGAGGGAGAGGGAGACCAAGAACATCATGGTTTACAAATATTTCACAGTGGACAGGCTTGAATTATTCACAGTCTATCACTATCAGAACAGCACAACATCGGGACAAGTGGAGAACCATTGCATCCAACCCTCGACTAGAGGACGGAACTATTGATTGATTGATGTAACCTATGTAATCTATAGAATATATAGAATATATAGAATATATATAACATATATAACATATATAACATATATAACATATATAATATATATAACATATATAACATATATAATATATATAATATATATAACATATATAACATGTATAATATACATATATATATATTTATATATCAGGGAGAACAAACATGTTTAAAGTTCATCATTATATTCTCATATCTAACTGTAATAACAATCAACAGCACCAGTGAAAACTAAACCTGTTTGTTCAATATCATTATATTCCCACAACCATCTGTACTACCCCACCACCAGCTACAACCGAGCCTTCTAAGTTCAACATCATATTCCAACAACTAACTACCGTCACAGTCACTGATCAGTTCGGTCGGTGAATCACTAGTACACCGGCTCGTCTCCCCCCCCCCCCCCCCCCAGCCCCGGCGTCTCTCTGTGCGGGACTCGTTCCCACAGCGCATGGACAATGGCGTGAATGGGCAAGCCGATCCGCGGAGGGATACAGGTGCGCCGATTTATGGGGAGGGGACTATATGGGAGACCGGGATGAATCTTGTTTGTGGCCGGCGACTTGGTCAGATGAAGGCCGTCTCTATGCCACAGATCAGCGGGCGATATCAATGTCTCCCCGCATCGCATGTGGGCGGACTAGGAGGGCCGGTGTAGTGGCTGGTGAACACCTCCCGTTTACGACCTAAAACTGCCCGTTTCATGACTACCTTTGAGTTTTAGTCGTTAGGTGTGCGACCCCCTAGCACACAAGAGCCTTGCGATTCGTGACTTAAAACTCAGTTCTAGGGCTTAAAACTGGAATCTTATAAGATTCGAAAAATGAATCGGCCAGTTTTAAGTCATAAATGGGTCGCGAGTCACAGTCAGTTTTAGCGCGCGAATCGTAAACAGGAGTGTTTTGAACTTTCAAAACACTACTGTTAAGTTCAAAACACTACCCCTACGTACGTTCAAAACACTACCCAAGTTGAAAACACTATCATGACACAGCAGTGCCAGTGGGGGTTGTAGTGCCGCAAAATGTAACCTACTTTATTCTGCTCCACCTTACTGCATACTGCACCCCCTTACTGCATACTGCCCCACCCTACTGCATACTACCACACCTTAGTGTACCACATATTAGTATACGCTTATAGTGTTGTGGTGTTTAACAACGTATTACTATTAGTATTGTCATGGGGGTGATGAAAATGGGAAATATTGCGTCTAGAGCAGGACTGGGACCCACATCTCTTTGCATTCCGGGCCAGTGTGCTAACCATTACACCACCTAGGCTACCTGCCTATGTGGTTATTTGCCTGAGAGGTCAGTGCAGACTACTACAGTAGTATACACTGATACCGCTCTGGCATCTGTACCACAAATTAGGATACGCTGATAGTGCTGCGACGCTTAACAACCTACTGCACAATGCCCCGCCTTACTGCATTCTTCCCCACCTTATTGCCTACAGCCACACCCTACTGCCTATTGCCCCACCCTATTACATACTGCCCCACCATACCCTACTGCACACTACCCCACCCTACTACATACTGCCCCATCTACTACATACCACAATTATAACTCTTTTCAGGTACTTAAAGGTAGTGTTTTGAACTTAAGGATAATATTTTGAGCATGGCCACAGTAGTGTTTTTAACCTACCTTCAACTAGTTTGAAACACTACCAGAGTGTTTTGAACCTAAGTTGAAAACACTACCGTAGTGTTTTTGTGGGGTAGTGTTTTGAACTTACTACACCGGGGTGTGGTGCGTGGTGGGGATCCAAGAGTTGTGTGGGCAGATGGGGGTGGGGGTGTGAGTGAGGGGGCGGGGTGACCAAACAAGGGGAAACTGGACGACAACAGTTGGCTACTTACACCAAATCCGACGTCCGTCCTGATATGACCTTAGATATTGCCAGGGCGTAAAACTCCAACAACCAACCAACCAACTCCGACGTTCATCGGGCGCGGTGGCTAAATCGGTAGATCGCATGCCTCCCGTGCGGGAGATCGGGAGATCGATTCCCAGTCGAGTCAAACTAATGTCTTATAAAATTTATATTTGTCGCTTCGTAGCTCAGCACTTGGCATTATTAGGATAGGGCAAGGGCTTGTTTGCTCAGTGTCAGGATAATATGACTGAGTAGGATATTGGGGCATGGCGCTGGTGGTTTGGTCTCCCAGTGGGGCAGCACTGTAAAGCCGGCATGAGTGTGCACTGTCGCAAGTCGGTACCCGCCCTGATATGACCCTAGATGTTGCCAGGACGTAAAGCTCCAACAAACGAACAACCAATCGACGGAAAGTATTGTATATTCATAAGCATCGGAATCGGGTGTGAGGTCTTCACCAAAGTGTAGTTGTCATATTGCTGTGGAACTTGTGGGTAACTATCAGAATTCCATTGTGTTATATGCTTCAAATTGCATATTCAACATTAATTGTATACCTTACTTTATATACCATTTTTGTGTAAATAATCCTGAATTGAAAAATGGCTTTGCTGTTGACAAAATAAACTTATTCAGCAGAATAAACATATTTACAAAACAAAAGGTAGTGTTACTAGCATCCAGGTGAACAACCACGGGTAATAATGATGACGATGCAAGAATTGGAAATTCCGATGTATTTTTTAATATTATTTATAATCCTCTATTTAAAAATATAAAAGGCTGATTACAGTGAAATTTCCTCGATGTTGAATTTGCTCAATCACCAAAAGATATTCAAGATTTAAAAAAGAATGGCTAAATTACAGCTACAAATGCATCCTAAAATAGTAATAAATTGAATAAAGGCCGACTCATGTAATCACTATTCTATGTAGCGTTGATATTACTTGTTCTGTGTTCATATATAAAATGCTTGCATATATGCATACATACAGGGGTATATCTGATTCTATGTACAACAATATCTGTTGCTAATTTCTTTTAAAAATGTATCTCATATAAGTAGTACAATTACAGTGACAAATGCCTCCTAAATAGGAACAAATTGAGCAAAGACCATTCATGGGATCACTATTATGTAACTCGGAAATCTGACATCACTTGTCCGATTGCCATCTGTATGTATGTGAAATGCTTAAGTGTCTGTCACACTATGCTGGATTGAGCAACGGACAGAATTGTCTAGTCTGGTGGTGAGAAATATCAAAATGTATTAAAATGTGTCAAAGTGTTGCGACATCGGGTCTATGAACGGACATGAAACAGACATGAAATGTACATGAAACAGACATCAAACGGACATGAATGGATAGCCAACGGACAAAACAAAATCAAACCGGACAAGAACCGTAGACATCAGTCCGGAGGCATCCGTTCCTAGTTTTGTGCATGTTCAAAACTTGTATGGACACAAACCGGACATTGTTCATTTTCTGTCCATTTCCCCCAATCCGATGAGGTGTGACAGGGCCTTTACGTATATGTACACATACGGGGAAACATCGGATTCTAGGTCAATATTTCAGTTGTCAATTTGTTGCAACAATATAATGTAACATTGGTTGTTGGGCTGGAAAAGTCAACCCTTAGGGAAGCCATAAAGTTACCTTACTACATGTTTGTGGTTAAATGAAACCCAACTAAACTTGCATTGATTCTTGTTGGTGCTAAAAAAAAAATTTCAGTTCATACCCTTGATTCCCTCACATCAATCACTAAGCTTGACAGAACGCTCATACAGGCTTGTACTATTACTCTACACCGGAAATTCACTTAAAAAGCAGTCAGCATTTAAAATGATACACAAGAAAGATTTCCGCTTCAATTAAAATAAAAAACAAAAGAAAGTGACAATGCATTATTTCCACACAGCTAGAACTAAGGGAGTGGTGAGTAGGTGGGGATTAGGGGGGGGGGGAGGGGTAGGCTTAGTGTTCCATGGATGTGACAATTTTATGGTGTTTCTTTTATGGTCTTTTTTTAGTTTGTTAAAGAGGAATGGGTTGGATTTAGTTTTGACAACCCTCTATTTTGAGCAGGCTAAACAAATTCATCAGCAGTTCAACAATTCAAACCCTGCACCAGCACTGGGTAAATAAAACAGAACACAAAATAAAAGTATCAAAAACAAAATGAAACAAACACACACATTACAAAAACAATAACAACAACAACAACTCCACCCCCCATCTCCCCCTCACCGCCTGCTCCGGATAACAGGGCAGTAACCAAAACCACAGCAGTCAATCAATGGCGTGACCCAGCATTCGCAACAAACCACGTGACAAATAGGCCAATTGGAAACAACAACGTGAGGGAACTCGTAAAGCAAGCGCGCATGCGCGGAGCCGGGTGAAAGGTGAGTAGGTGTGTATCGATACCCCCACCCACCACTGCTCCCCTCCCCTGGCCCTCCCTCTCCCATTCCCTGGCCCTCCCTCTCCCATTCCTCCTCCCCTTTCTCTCCCTCTCCTTTTCCCCTCCCTCTCCCCTTCCTTTTCATTTTCTCTCCTCCCCCCCACCCCCATTCCCCTTCCCACTCTTCCCTCCTCCCTCCCCTCCCCTTTTCCCGCCCCCTTTCCTCACCCATCTCGCCCCTCCCCTCCCCGGGCCCCCCGTCCTCTCTTTCCCTCCTCCCTCCCTAACCCTCTTCCCTCCCCATTTTCCCACCTCTTCTCTCTCCCCTGCCCTTACCCCCTCCCCATCCAGGCCCTTCCCCTCCCCCATCCTTCCCCCCTCCCCCCCCCCCTTCTCCCTCCACTTCCCCCTCCCCTCCCTTTAACCCCTGCCCTCCCTCCTGCCCTGCTCTCTCTCCCTCTCTCCTCCCTCCCTGTCTCCCATCCCCTCCCCCTGCCCCCCCCCCCCCTCCCTCCGGGTTTCACAGAGTTGGCGATCAAGCGCCATCCCTTAACCGTGGTAGGGCATGACTACAATAGCGAAATGTGTTGTCCCCCCCCCCCCCCCCCCCCCCCAAAACTTTACATTTGATCTAGTTAACCCCACCCCCTCTCACATCTCACTCGTCCCTTTCTTGGTTCCAAGTTCGTGTTTGTTTTTGGACAGAAAAGGGGATAGGTGGTGGTGAGTGTCGGGGGAGGGTGGGGGGGGGGGGGGGTTACATTCTCTCCATGACCAAACAGGATGGACTAGTTGTAAAAAGAGGGATTGATATAAGAAGGTAGCGGGTCGATCCCCATGTGAGTGAAATCAAAGCCTTAACAGAAGCTAGTCCAGTGGTAGCACTAGTAGGATAGGGCAGAGCCTGGTTTGCTCTTTTGTCAGCATAATGTGACTGAGAGTGAGAGGAATATTGTACCATAGTGGAAACAACATAGGGAAACAATCGCTAGAAACACATCCCGTGATGACATCAGATAAACCCCTGTAAATCATGTTGTCCTTAAAAATTCCCAGACTCTGAAAAAATATTAATACAAATACACACAATCTGTATTTTTCAACAGTTGAATAATGTATATATATATATATATATAGTATAGTTATACGAGTCTTACCTTGGTACAGATGATGGATAACTGTTGTTTTACCGAGGTATAAGCCTCGGATAGATGTGGGCTAGGGAGAGGTAAGCACGTCCGGTACCAGCAATCTTAACCTACTTATTGAGGATAAAAATGACTTTCAAACAATGGATACTATTACTTTACCGAAAAGGTACACCAACGGAATAGATGTGGCAGGGTGTGGCGGGAGGGCCCTAGCCCACATCTATCCGAGGCTTATACCTCGGTAAAACAACAGTTATCCATCATCTGTACCAAGGTAAGACTCGTATAACTATACTATTTTACCTCGGTAAACAGCCTCAGGCTAGCCTCAGGCTAGGGAGACCTTTACATAATTCATTTTTATCCTTAATATCATTCTTTCTTATTATTATAACATTCTAAATTTTTGTTCTCACCTATTCTTGTTAGTTGGCGAGAAGACGCTTTGCAACGCCGGTAGGCTTTTCTAGTCGTTTATTATAATGTTTTGCAAACGACTTAGCCGTCTTCCAGCCTGCATGCGCTAGTATTCTTTTCACAGAAATACCAAGCACCCGTGCCTTGGAGACCATGGCTCCTCTAGTTGAGTGGGAAGAGTATTTACTCGTATCCACTCCAGCCAATTTCAACACCGTAATTGTCCATCTGGCAAGTGTGTCTCGTGAAATCGCCTTATGTGGCTTTATAAAGCTCACTAATAGTTGTTGTGATGCACGTAAATCCTTTGTCTTGTATATATAAGCCCGTATGGCCGACACAACACATAATTTCCGATCATTCGGAAAACAGTCTAAGTGAACCGTTGATAAAGGGTCACCTAACGTGTTCGATTTAAGCAATTTTTCTAAATCAAACGTAGCTTGTTGCTTGTCTATTTCTAATCCAGTTAAGGATAAAGCAACAATCGTCTGTCCTCTGTGTCCGGTTACTAACAATAACAGGACCGCGACCTTAAAACCTAACTGTTTTATATCTAACCACGAGTTGTGAGGCCAAGCCTGAAACAACTTAAATACTATAGAAACATCCCAAAACCGACTATACTTTGGTTTTGGAGGATTCCTTTGATAAATTGAACGAAGTAAATAACAAATAACATGATGTTTTCCAACTGTTTCGCCATCAATTCTAGGTAATATAATTGATAACGCACACCTCGCCGCATTAATCGATCCAAAGGAAAGTCCTTCATCCTCTAGAGAACGAAGAAACCGAGCTACTTGTGAAATCTTTGGATTTGTTGGCTTAACTTTCATTAACAAACAATGTACACCCCATTTCTTTAAATAGGTTGTATACATTTTGACAGTTCCTGGCCTCCAGGCATCCGATACTATCCTATCCTCAGTAATTCTGTCCAATCCAAATTGCTGTAGCTGCTTCCTTAGAAAAGGAATGCCAATAGGGGCGTCGTTGACACGTCGCCGTGAACCACTAGCGGTCCGTGGTGCGTCAGATTCCCGAGTTTTCTTGGGAATCGTATACGATCTTTTGCCAGTTGTGAAACTGCTGGCAGCCAAGGTTGCGTGTCCCAATCGGGCACCACCAGTATCGCATGTGTCCCTTCCAAGCCGATTTTTCTCACTACCCGGCTGATAATGCTAAATGGTGGGAAAATATAAAAATAATTATTTTCCCAGGTAATAGCAAACGCATCTACTTTCCAAGCATCCGGTTCAGGATGCCAAGAAACATAACAGGGTAACTTGTTATTATTTCGTGATGCAAATAAGTCAACTTCAGGTGTACCCCATTTTTCACAAACGAAGTTAAACAAATGTGTAGAGAGAGACCACTCTAAATGGTCATGGAAATTTCTACTTTTATAATCTGCAAGTGTATTTTGTGACCCTGGAATATGCGCTACAGTCAGCCAGACTTGTTGAGCCTGTGCCCAGTTCCAAATCAGTTTAGATAACTGATTGCAAGACTTTGATTTGGTTCCACCCATGTTACGAATATATGCCATGGCAGTAGTATTATCAGTTAGTATTCTAACCTGTGATTTATTTATCTTTACTAAACTACGTAAGCCCAGATAAATAGCACGCAATTCTAGTGCATTAATATAGTCTGATTTTTCATCATCAAGCCATCTACCTCCTGTTGTGACCCCATCTCGATGAGCTCCCCAACCTTCTAACGAAGCATCAGTAGTAATTACTGTATTAGGTTCCGCCATGCGGATTGGATTTGGTGAACTTGCTATATGTTGCATCCACCATCCAATATCCTGTAACCCTTCTTGCGAAATAAACATCTTTCGCTCAAAATTGCCTTTAGTTCGTGTTAACGCTAAATTTTTATCTATTTCTAGCGACTTAATATGGGCCTTCCCATATAACACCGCAGGTGCATATGAGGTCATTATGCCAATAAGAACAGCAACCTGTCTAATTTTTGGCTTTGATAACTTAATAAGCTGAGTCGCTGTAGTCATAAACTTAATTAGTTTTTGTTCTGTTATCGACACTGTAAGGGACTGTGTATCCAGAATAAACCCTAAACATTTAAGTTGTTTTGTTGGTTTAAACACTGACTTTTGTTGATGTACATAAAACCCCAATTTAGTGAGTAATGCACATAAATCCAAAACTGCATTCACACAACCAATTTGTGTTGATGCTATAATAAAAGAATCATCTATGTATGGAAACATTATATGACCCTTCCTCGCCATTACCGAGAAAACAGGTTTAAGCAATTTAGTAAATAAACGTGGCGCACAAGCTAAGCCATTCGGCATACAGGTAAACTCATAGAGTTGGTTATCCCAAATAAATCGAAGAAATTTTCGGTATTTTTCCATTATGGGAAGCGTATAATATGCATCCTGTAAATCAACACTAGCCATCCACGCATCTGGTGTAATCAGATCCCGTGCCGTATCTAGAGAGAACATTTTAAAATGTCGATATTCCACCCTTTTATTAAGGATTGTTAAATCCAGGATCATTCGAACATCACCATTAGGCTTCGGTCTCGAGAAAATGTTTGAAATAAACTGTCCTGAACAGTGTGTCACTTTTTGTATAATTCCTTTCTCAAAGAATTTATGTACCTGTTTAGTTAGTGCGTCTCGTTCAACTGGTTGAATGTTATATGGAAAAGGTATTATACTTTGTACAGGAATTTGTGTAAAAGGAATTTGAACACCCCTAACTATTTCTATAATTTCTTGGTCACTAGTAATTTTGTGCCACTCAGAAATATGATTACTAATATTACCAGCCACAAAGTTGCTTACAGTTTGTGTGTTTTTAGAGGCTGCAGGGACTTGTAAAGTTTGTGTTTGGACCTCTACTTGGACCCGCCCCTGGGGAAAGGTCTCGACGAGTTGAACCCTCGACCTATTGGCCGTGCGGTGTTGTCGGTCCAGCCTGGGCGAGCGCCCCGGCCCCGAAACCCTTGACCGAAGTTTGAACTCGGTCTGGTTCCTCTGGTGAACCGTCGTGGACGAAAATCCCCTCGTGACTTTTTGAAACGAGGAACTTCCTGTTTCTTCTTGCCATCCATGTTTTTGCCACTCTTGGCTGCAGTCTCTACCTCTTTATAGAGGTATTGTAGTTGACCGCCAAACATCTTGGTATTATCTAAAGGTTTCCCTTTAATCGGCTCTGGAGCAAGATAGAGCGTAAACTCCTTCCCCTCATTATCGGTAACCTTCTTAGAGCGAGCCACTTCTTTGCCAGCATCTGTGCAAACTGACTTGAAGACATTTTCATATCTTCGAAACGACAGGTAATTACCTGCCGCCGCTAGTACTGCAATGCCTTTGTCCATTGTCTTAGCCAAAGACGAGAACTTATTTTCACTCTGCATCCTATTAGCCACAGGAACAATAGCTGTTAGGGTAGCCAACACTGCCTTATGCACTGTGTGCAACACATCCTCAAACTTCTTACGGTCATCCGTCATATTGACATCCCGATCCATCTCTTTAATGATGGAGTTGGGAACACCCTTTATGCCTGTTAACTCATCTCCTAACTTGGAGATAACCTCCGCCGGTTTGAACGTGCGAAAATGACCATTCACGGTCTCGCGCATAAGCGTAGTGGTTTTAACCCGCTTAGCCTTTGGCTTCTCCACCTTCTTAGCCACTTTAGTGCCAATGTCCGCATAGACCCCTTCATATACGGTGTCTGAGTCTGATTCCGTAGAAGTAGACTCAGTGGACGACTCAGAAGAAGAATATTTCCTCTTCCTCTTCTTCTTTTTGGACTTAGTCTTCCGCTTTTTGCGCAAACCAGACTCTGCCCGCTCCTTGGTGAATTCATCACCCGAAGAAATCACCTGTTTCTTCTTCTTCCTCCGTTTAGGAGAAGGAGGAGGAGGAGCCTTAAGCTCCACCGCCGAGTCTGTGTCCAAGAAATCCTCAAATGAATCCTCTTGGACACTCGGCCTACGCCGCTTCCGAGACACAGGCGATTTGGCAGTCAAGATGTGGCTTTCCAATCTTGCAAAGCGAGCCTCCCAATCTGGAGGCGCAGGCACATCAGGCACTGCGTCCTCGTCCGGGTCGGAGAGGATATGCGCCCGGGGCTGTGTCGACGGCCCTGCCGACAACACGGGTGAGGAGTCGTACTCCTCGTCCACTCCACTCGGAACACGCCCCTCGGCTGCTGCTGCACCGCGCTTACTCCGCTTCGTGGCCATCGGGAACTGAAACAAACATTTTTGATCAGTCCCGGTATATATATATGTCACAATATGGTTGTTTCAAACTCATTTGGACATCTATTGGTGTTAAAGAACGTGTTTATACCGTTATAACACAGGCGTAATAAGCTAAATTTGTGCGTGGGTTGTGGGTCAAGCCCAAACCTTACGCGGGGTCGGGACCAGTGTATCGGCCCGCCCATCCCTCTGTTCCGCACACTTCTCCCACCTGTGACTACTACGTCAACAAGTTGGAGAAAATGCTACGAAACTCGGAGAAACGCCTGAAAAAGTTTTGTCTAGGGGAGTCTATAAAAGAAACCCAGGAGCATCTCCAACATTACTCTCTATTAGAGTACGAGAGAATTTCCACATGAGATAGGGCGAAACCCACATCTCTACCCATAGTCACACGGTGACCCGGGTGTTGACATAACCGCTAATGACCGGTTTGGTTCCTTCGCGAAACCCACTCGAGTGTTCTATCCTTGGTTGTTTATAACCAAATAACTCGTCCAAATTGGACCAACGAAAGTCTAAACTTTCCATATTGATGCTCTAATGCATCATAATTAAGCTAACCACAGTTTTTATTATACTTACTGCGTATTTGCTTGTATGTAGACTAATTTTGCCGGAGCAACCCAACGACACGTTATCCAGTCGTGAGTTGTATATGCTAATTGCTGGTACCGGACGTGCTTACCTCTCCCTAGCCTGAGGCTAGCCTGAGGCTGTTTACCGAGGTAAAATATATATATATATTTATATCATTCAGCAGTATATTATATACATACATGCACATACTCAAATATGCACACTTAATTATATATGTAATGAATATAATCTACTACGTTCACTGTGTTTGCACACAGTTTGAGCCTGTTCGGCAACATTTTCCAGAATGTAGTAAGAACTACTTTGGTGTGATAGGGGTATTAGTGATGTGCGTGCCTGGTGGCAGCACCACCAGTTGTAGTTGGAGGTGATGTGAGTGAGATACAGACAACTTCTATTATTTACACTTTTATGTTTCTATACATCACAAATATATGCCATATGATATGTGACATATCACGATATGTGGCGCCGCATATAACAATTCTCGGGCGCGAATGACACAGTAGAGAGTCACAGTGTGGACTCGTGCCGGTGGCGGCGCCACCGTTCACGTTGGGGAGGGGCCAGACACAGAGTAAAGCACCTAAAAAGGTGTAATAAAGAACACTACTATGCCAATTCCCTTCTGCGCCTTTATAGTACTCTCATAATTGCGTATATATCACATATATTCATTTCGTGACGCATATGATATCAAGTATATATGTATGGTACATATATAATATATAGATATATATATATATAAGAAATTAATAAGATGGTGTGGTGATGGTGGTGGTGATGGTTTTAATATATATAGTAAATGTATAATATATATATTTAATATAGGTTATATATACATATATTATATAGATATGTACATATAAATGCATCAGACATGGTGGATATCAAAATAGACAGGACCCGGGGGATTATCACACTAAACCGCTCTCATCACGCTGCCGGTGAATTGACAGTAGCTGGCGTCCGTTAAGCTGGGCGTTTTCAGCGCTTAAAAGGAAGACCACACGAAGAATAATCGAGCGTCATACTCCATTAAATTAGACGCACTGAGGCAGCCGTGCGGGCCGGCGCCGCGTCAAGCCGCCTAATATAATTATCTTATTACTTATCAATGAGCGGAGCCGCGCGGCCCGGTGCACGCGGGGTGGTCAGGCGGAAGTGGGATAATACAGGGTCAGCCGCGCCCGGCGGGCCACCCGGCGGGAGGGGGGAGGGGCGGTGAGGGGGAGGGGGAGGGAAGGGGGGGGGGGGGAGGGAGGAGGGAGGGAGGAGAGGAGGGGGAGGAGGAAGGGGGAGGGGGGAAGGGAGGGGGGCAGGGGATTGGAGTGGGGGGAGGGAAGGGTAGGGGGTAGGGGGTAGGGGGTAGGGGGGGGGTAGGGGGTAGGCGGGAGGGGGAGGGGGGGGGGGAGAGAGGCAGGAGGGGGAGGGGAGCGGGCGTGGTGAAAGGTGGAGGAGGAGGCGGGAGGGGGGACAGGGAGGCGGGACGGGGAGGGGGCGGGGGCGGGGAGGGGGAGGGGTGAGGGAAGGGGTGAGGGAAGATGTGGTGGAGGGGAGGGTAGGGACACGGGGGTAGGGGAGAGGGAGAGGAGATGGAGATGGAGACGGAGGGGGAAAAGGGAGGGGTGGGCGAAGGAAGCGGACTAGACCGCGGAGGGGGAGGATGCGAGGATGCGAGGAGGCGAGGAGACGAGGAGACGAGGAGGCGAGGAGGCAGGGAGAGTGAAGTGGGAGGGGAAGGGGGGTAATGGAGAAAATGAGAGAGGTGAGGGATAAAGAATAGTCCTTTGTGAGAGTAGTGCCGGCAGAGATTTTACTGGGCATGGTAAAGGCAGTAGTGTTATTGGTGATGGTGATAATTAAGAGTGTATACATGTTGGGGTTGGGGTTGATTGGGGGGTGGGGGGGGGGGGGGGGTGGGTGGGGGAGGCGGGAGGGGGGGCGTCCAACAGGGGAACCTACACGGTGCTATCATAGTGTACCGTAACGCATGGGTACATTGTTTGTCAGGGTTTTGCAACGTAGCAACATCTGAGGCCATATCGGGACAGGTACCGACTCTTGACAGTGCAACACTCATGATGACTGTATAGTGCTACCCCACAGGGAGGCCTGGGGCCGTATGCATGATGCGGTGTTAGCATCGCTTGGTGTTAGCCGGTAACACTGGGTAGCTCGTGAAGTATGTCACACCGTATGCAGAGGTGCCTAAACGGTTTGTGTTAGCTAAACGTGCAGTTATTTATAGATTTGGGAAATCCCTCTGAGCCTGTTCCCGGCAAGCACTGCTATTTGTCAATATCGCTGCCGATTCGGTGACGGTGGCGGCATTAATATCGCTTCGATTTTTTTGTTTAATATGACCAAATTTCACTTCTTGAGGATGTTATTCTGTTAAATATGATAGCATTGAATAGATTTGGGCCTAATCGGTACCTAACACCGCCGGGCACCAGCAAGCCTTGTTATTGCTGAGCCCGTTCCCGGCAAGCACTGCTATTTGCCAATATCGCCGCCCATACAGCGGCGGCGGCGGCATTAATATTGCTTCGATTATTGGTTTAATTTGACCAAAATTCGGTGGCGGCGTTAATATCGCTTCGATTTCTGGTCTAATTTGGCCAAATTTCACTTTAAAATTTTTTTTATTCTGTCGGTGGCGGCGGCGACGATTTGTTTTGTTTACATTCAACAATATGTATATCGCCGCCGTTGTGGCGTTAATATCGGTTCGATTTTTGGGTTAATTTGACCAAATTTCACTTTTTTACTATGTTATTTGGTTAAATATGATAGCATTGAATAGATTTGGGCCTAATCGGTACCTAACCACCGCCCTTACACCTGCTATGGAATGGTGTTACCATACCCCTAGTTTAGCGGTTGTGGGTGTTAGCCCGTCTCCACTAACCTCACTGACTCTTGCATGCGACTTTTCGCCGCTAAACGGGGGATTCCCACCAAACACCGTTTTGGTTCGCTAACACTGCATCATGCATACGGCCCCAGGCTGCTGGTACCATAACCCATTTCCCCACATTATCCTGATACTGAGCTAACCAGTCTTTGCCCAATCCTAGTAATGCCAAGTGCCAGGCTAGGCACCAACAAGTATCAATTTTGTAATACCCCTGTCACACTACGACGTAACGAGCCAACGTGAGCCTAACGTGGGCATTTTTCGTCATGACGTTGGGTTACGTCATGATGACGTCAGAATGACGTTAGAATGACGTCGAGCTACGTCACATTACGTCGTGTTACGTCGAGTTGCGTCAAGGTTTTGGACATGTTCAAAACTTTGCGACGTATCTCGACGTGAAGCCGTTACGTCGGGATGACGTGACAATGACGTTAGGTAACGTTCTCCCCCGATCGTTATAGAGCAGCGTAAATGACGTTAGAGTCACGTTAGTCACTCAGAACCGAGGGGGGGGGGGGGGGGGGGGGGGGTTGGGGGGGGGGGGGGGGGGGGGGGGGGGGGGGGGGGGGGGGGGGGGGGGGGGGGGGGGGGGGGGGGGGGGGGGGGGGGGGGGGGGGGGGGGGGGGGGGGGGGGGGGGGGGGGGGGGGGGGGGGGGGGGGGGGGCGCAGGGGTTCAGCAATGTGGGGGAGCAGAGGCGTGTTGCACGTTATGGTCACGTTACGGTCACTTTACGTCCGGTACGGTCACGTTACGGGCACGTACGGTCACGTTTACGGTCGACGGTTACGGTCATGGTTACGGTCACGTTCGGTCACGTTACGGTCACGTTACGGTCACGTTACGGTCACGTTACGGTGACGTTACGGTGACGTTACGTCCACGTCGCACAACCCGTTACGGCGACGTTACGCTCACGTTACACTAACAGCCCGCCCGGTCAACATCGCCAATTAGCACCCCTCCCCCTAACGTTGTCACGTTACAGCTAAGGTCACGACGTACACCGACGTTACTTTCACGTTTACGCTCACGTCCACAATTTGCATATTACGCCCATTACGTCGACGTAATATCATTATTTTCACGTTGTGGTTACGCTGACGTAGTCACGTCGTAGTGTGACAGGGCCATAAGTCTTTCGTTTGACTCGGCTGTGTTTCAAACTCCCGAGCTTCCACATGGGAAGCATGGATATCAATATAATGAACACAAGCAATACCACAACCAGGCACTGTGAAGAAATACCAGAAATAAATCAAGTCAGACACTGAAATCAGGTCACAACAACTGTAAGTGTTTATTATTTCCCCCCCCCCCCCTCCTTCTCCCCCTACCGACCCATCAACCGATTATGGTGCTGTCACATTACGACGCATCACGCAAACGTACGTCGATGTATGTGATTTTTTGCCGCTACATCAGGATACGTTGTTATGCGTTACGCATGCATTAGGCGCTCGTTGGTATATGTCAATGTACGTCGATGTTCGTCGAGATACGGCGTCGCACGTCAGAGGGTAGGCAAAGTTTTGCGCATACACAAAACTTTCGACGTATGATAAAGCTCGACAATGTGTGCATTTTACGTCTGCTGTATGTTATCTATGCATTAGGAATACGTCGATGTATGCTAGACGTACGTTAGTCAAACATAGTTCACTATGTTGCACTACATTGACCTACTTTAAAGGCAGTGGGAACGTACAGGCCGCGTACTAGCAACATATGGATAACATATGCCTAACGTATGTCTAACGTATGTTAAGCGTTTCTCCAGCGTGTCTTGATGTATGTATTGTATGACGTGTAGTTCTGGCGATCGAATAACGTATATAATGTTCACCGGCATTCTGTGAACGTACTGTGAGCGTAATTCGAGCATTTTTCGCCGGGAGGTACATTAGCCATACATTGGTCATACGTTGGCCATACGCTATGTTTACAGTATGTATACGTCCAACTTTGCCCCCCACACCGAAAAGTTTGACGCTTCTCGATGTAAAAAAGTGATTTTACGCGTTGGCGGCGCGCTGGCGAGATGCGTCGTAATGTGACAGGGCCATTACAGCCTGGACGCGTAGGGCAGGGATCTTCTGTAACCACATAACTAACAACTCCCGGGTCGCATTAACAAAGGCGGAGACGGCGGAGAGGCAGACACGAGACCCCCACGCGAAGCATGATTTGCGGTTACATGGCATCCTGATCAATGAGCTGCTCCTTGCTGCCAGGCGGAGGGGGGTGGGTGGGTGTGGGGAGGTGTGTGTGTGGGGGGGGGGGGGGCGAGATGCGCATGCCTCTGCGGTTAGATACGCAGGACTAGGAGGGCGGCGTACATCTATACTCCATGTGACATTAGTGATATATAGAGAGGAGGGAAGCATATGGGATAAGAGGTCGGTATCCATTACCAGCTGTCTGAGAAGTCACACACAATCTGGCACCATTATATGTGATGTATAATGAATTATGCGAGGATAAAGATACCCAAGGGAATTAGTATCGTTATTGTTATACTTCGTAAGACCCAGCACTGTACCGGTGGCGCCACCTACCTCCTCCTCACCTCCACCGGATGTAGACCGGTGTCAGTCGCACTGGAGGATTATATATAAATTTATTGTCTTCATGTCCTTGATAAAAAATTAATTTAATTTAAAAAAACAAATTTAAAGAAGCTAAATACTATTAACAGCTAAGATGACAAGGGTACTACCAAACTTGCTGTTCAGCGATGAAAACAAGCCACAATGCGACTTACTCATTATGGACAGGGTAAATAAACCATCACAACAAAAATAAATACATAGGAATAGCTATATATATATATATATATATATATACATATATATATATATAGTCCCATGCTTTGCGTTTCGCATAGTCAGATGGTTTTGCGTTTCTGGCATTTTTCTGAGATAAATATATTAAATTGATTTTAATAGTTTACCTTGAAGTAACTTTTATCTTAAAGGCTAACCGTTGAAATATTTGAAGTGTAAGCATGTAAAATTAATGTTGGCAAGCACGCCAAAACTCTGACACAACAGGCTTCCTCAGTAACACTAATAGATTCTATTAAATTGACTCTGTATTCCCTTCTGTGTGACGACAAATGTGTAATAAGTGCATCAATCTCTAAGTAAGATATGTAAAATCAAATCTAGATAATTGTTTTGGTTTTGAAAATGTGATGCTTTTATCGGACTATGTAGCTTTAACAAAGCGTAAACATGCCAAATTAATTTTGGCATGCACATCGAAATGCTGGGCAAGATAGGCTTCAGCATTAACATGTCCTATTATTATTATTACATTTCTTTTGTATTCCCTTCTAGGCAGCAATAATTGTTTAATAAGTGCACCAATATCTAATTTAGATATTCATGATCAAATCTACATAAATATTTTGGTTTCGAAGAATTTAAGCTTTAATCGTTCTGTGCAGCTTTAGCTTTGATTTTTTTAAAGCAAACATAGTTTTTCTTCTGACCTTTCTCTACGCGCCTATAGTAAGTGTTATTTGAACGCAGGTTCACAGGGGGGTGATGGTAATGGAGGGTGATGTTGACCGGGGGAGAGGAGCAGGAGGGCCGGGGAGTGTGTGAGGAGGGGCGGGGGTTGGGGTCGGGGGGCTAGGTGCGTCGGTAATAAGCAATGCTGACATGCGGCGCCCCCCTTATGGACGCCGGGGGAGTCGGGAAGGACCACAACGTTTGGCCCTTTGATCAAGCATTTCACTGCGCCTGCGCCAAGACCCATCAAAGTGACCCCTCGAAAGCCTTAAATTGCCAGACCCCGGGTCACTGTCGAATCAATAACCCAGGCTACACGGGGGGTTAGAGTGGGGGGGGGGGGGGGGCAGAGGGGGCTTTCATTTGACATGTTCCTAACCTGATTGCGCCTCGCCGAAACCCTACTACACCCCCCCCCCCCCCCGTCCGCGCGCACACACACACACCCACCGGCATCCCGCCTCCCTACACCTACATACAGATACCCCCCACCCCCCGCCCACTCCCGCCCCGCTCCGGCCTCGTTCTGAAACAGCCCAATGAGTGGATCCTCAGGCACGGTCAAGTGACGGCGTAGGACACCGGGCGATAATTGGGGATGTGTTAACCAGAGCTTAGCCTTAAGACTGTCTGCATGTTTCACAACTGGTTAAAACATGGGACAGTGTCAAGAACTTTAGTTGTTTACAGTCATGGATAATAATCGCTCAAGGATCGACATCCATACTCCACATGGCATTGGTGATAAATAGAGCATATGGAATAAGCAGTAGGGTATCCATTACCCCGGGGACATGGGATACCTGATGTGATATTTGTCCGAAATGCTTAATTATTTGATTTCCGGGGAAATGCGTTGGATACCCTACTTGGTTGTGGACACCATGGAAAGGATGCGGCCAGTGTGATATATAGAGAGGTATGGGTATGGAAGGAGGCTGGAGGAGAGCGGGTGTGAGGGATGCGGGTAGGTGAGGGGAGAGAGAATGGGGCGGGGGGGGGCGGTGGGGAGGAAGGTAGGAGGAGTAGCGGAAGGAGGAGAGGGCGGGGAGAAGGTAGGGGGGAGGCGGGCGAAAGGCGGGGGGAAGGCGGGGGGAAGGCAGGGAGAAGGCAAGGATAAGGCAAGGGGAAGGCGGGGAGAAGGCAGGGAGAAGGCAGGGGAAGGCGGGGAGAAGGCAGGGAGAAGGCAGGGAGAAGGCCGGAATGGTGACCGGTGGGTTGATAGTGGTGATGGTGATGGTGGTGGTTGTAGTGGTTGTGGTTGTGGTGGTGGTGGATGTGGTGGTGGTGGTGGTGGTGCTAGTGATGCTGGTGGATGTGGTGGTTGTGATGGTGGTGGTTGTGATGGTGGTGGTTGTGATGGTGGTGGTTGTGGTGTTGGTTGTGTTGTGGTGGTTATGGTGGTGGTAGTGGTGGTGGTGATGGAGGTTCTGACAGAGGTGGTGGTGACAGTGGTGGTGGTGATGGAGGTTCGGTCAGAGGTGGTGGTGACAGTGGTGGTGGAGGTCGGGAGGAGGAAGCAGAAGAGAGTAGCTCAAGGTTACACGTAATCGGAAACAAACAGCTGATCTGCGCATGCGTCAACACGTATTGAGCGCAGGGGATCAGTTAGACGATGAAAACTACTAGAGAGCTAGACAATGAAAATTTACAACTTAGGCGACTTTATAGTGCTGTCCCACTGGGAAGTTGGGACGCCTGCACCATACCCTAATACATTATCCTGATACCGAGCAAATCAGTCCTTGCCCTATCCTAGTGATGCCAAGTGCCCGCCAGCTAGTTGCAAATCTAAATTTTTTTCTAAGTCATTAGTTTGACTCGGTCGGGGTTCGAACACAAATGGCAGCCCGTAGCGGAAGCCAGCCAGCGCTCTTACCAATACGACAATGCCGTGTACTTTTTATTAATGACCACTTAGAGTGAGAGTGCGAGCTCGGGAGTGTTTAAGAAGAGCAGAAGTTAAGTGTCCATTCTTAGTGCTACTGCTTCCTCCATCGCACCCGCCATCACCACCCCTTCCTGACTATGACCACACACCATGTTGCCATGACAATTGCTCCTTCGCTCCATTCGCTAATTCCCCGTTAGGAAGCCGGTCTTCGAACATGGCCTCGTTCTGGCCTTCCTGCTGACTGCCTGCACTAGCGACCAACCTCCTCCTCCTACCGGGCGCGATGGCCGAATCGGTAGAGCGTCCGCCTCGCGTGCGGGAGATCAGAAGTTCGGTAACCGGTCGAGTCAAAATGACTTATCAAATTTATACTTGTTGCTTCCTAGCTTGGCACTCAGTATTAATAGGATAGGGCAAGAACTGGTTAGGTCTGTGTCAGGATAATGTGACTGAGTGGGATATTGGATAATGGTGATGGCAGCCTGATTTCCCAGTGGGTGCAGCACTATAAAATCACCATGAGTGTGTACTTTCACAAGTCGGTACCTGTCATGATATGACCTTAGATGTTGCAAGGACGTAAAACTCCAACAATGAACCAACCAATCCTCCTCTTCCTCCTCCTGGCGCAGAGACTGCTCAGCTTTCACAATGCGCCTTCAGCGTCTGCCTGGTCGTCCGGTTACCAGTCTTCCGCCATTTTGCCCTGCTTTATCCCCGGGACCATTCAGGTGTAGCTTTACCGATGGACAATTTCCTCTAGATACCCTCCCATCCCTCAACCCTCCCACCCACCCATCCACCCACACCTCACCCTACCCCCTCTGAAGGTAAGTACCTCCCACTCATACAAAATACAACACCGAGAGGGAACACTGAACAACACTTCCGGGTAAGTTGGTCCATGCAGTTTGACACCCTTAGCCGAATCTTTGAGCGGACACAATGCTTAACGTTAAACAATTAACAGCCCCATTTGCCATGAAAAGACTTGGACTGGAAATTCGATTTCAGCCGGGCGACTTTGTTCTATTCTAGCTGCTAAATAAATGAGGCACAATATTCAAATTACTTTTACAGTGAAACGCGCAACTAATTTAAAATTAAGCATGTGCTCGCGAAAGCAGAAGTGTTCGGTTTTGCACTTCGCAAACTGACTTTGATGTCAGAGAATTGCGCTCTTAGTTAAGGGAATCACTGAATGGAGAGTTGATGGACCTGTCTGAACTCAAGATTGCATGATTTTAAAGCTGTATAGTCCAATGAAAACGATCAAATTTTCAAAACCAAAACAATTATCAAGGTTTGATTCCACATATATAACTTAGATACTGGTGCACTTTAATAACATTTGTCACCACATAGAAGGGCATCCTGAGGCAATTTAATAGAACATGTTACTGCAGAAACCTATGGTGTCAGAGTTTTGGCATGGTTGACAAAGTGAATTTTGCATGTTTGCACTTTAAATATCTCAAAAGTTTGACATTTAAAATAAAAGTTACTTCAAACTATGAGTGTGTCTAAGAAAATGGACAGACACTTAAAACCATCGGACTATGCAACTTAAACTATGCCTGTTCAAACAGCATCATGTAAACTATAATGGAAACGTACTGAAGCCACACCTCGATAAGACAGCATTTTCCACCGAATATCGCTGACTCACCAAGTCAACCAACTCCCACAAGTTATGGTGTCCTGTCTATGAGATCCGAGGCTTCTGGAACTTTGCCAATAAAACATTATATAAAAGAGAATCGCGTGGATCTAATAAAACACTGGGGCCCTCCTGGTACTGTGTGCTGAATGGCAAATAGCATCCAGAGAGAGAACGAGAGAGAGAGCGGGGGAGAGTACGAGTGGGAGGGGGGGAGTGTGGTGGCAGCAGAGGGGAAGTGTGTGTGTAAGTGTGTGTGTGGGAGGGGTTATGCTGTGTTTGGTTACAACTCGGCTGTGGAGGGGTCGGTTTTGAGAGGTTTTACTGTATGTGTATATATATATATATATATATATATATATATAATATATATATATATAGTGGGGGTAGTCTACTCGGCCCATTTTACAATGAGGATGACAAGGGATGATGTGCCTTGACTCATCCCCATATATATTGCAGTCTGCACTTTCCGCGCTGGTTCGTTGCGAAGAATCAGTTTCCATCTGCTAATATCATGAATGTGAAGGCAGCCTGGCTGAGTGAAGGTCAACCACTAAATCCACCCAGTCGGCCCCGGATCCCGCCAAGCCGACACGACCTCGATTAACCTTGATTCGGAGAAGCCTCTTACCCAAGTACATAAGGCCCGAGGGGAGACAATGACGATTTACTGAATGGTGCTAGTAGCTCATGTTAGTGCACTACAACCCATCACAGCCATAACATGCAAATACCTCATAGCCAAACCTGACTAGGCAGCCATATTGCCCTATCCATATCCTATATATTTGTCAGTATGATCGCCTAGCAAATTATGGTGTGTTATTTTATGTTTTTTATCATTTTAGATATAATACATATTGAGTGTTCTGAAATATTACTAACTAAAGACAGACTGACAATGAGTCAACTAAAATATAATTGTGAACTAACGGCGTTTACGATACATTTCGCTTGCCAAGGTGCAAAGTGCAAGAGACAAAGTACTATAGGCAAGGTGCTAGAGGCAAAGTGCTATGGGAAAGGTGTTACAGGCAAAGTGCTAGGGGCAAGGTGCTAGAGGCAAAGTGCTATGGGCAAGGTGCTAGAGGCAAAGTGTCATGGGCAAGGTGATAGGGGCAAAGTGATATGGGCAAGGTGCTAGAGCAAAGTGTCATGGGCAAGGTGATAGGGCAAAGTGCTATGGGCAAGGTGCTAGAGGCAAAGTGCTATGGGCAAGGTCGTAGACGCAAGGGGTAAGGGACAGGGAGCAAAGGGCAAGGCTCAAATAGCAAGGGAGAATGGGCAAATGGCAATGGACAAAGGACAACAGGCAAGGGGCAATGCGTAAGGGGCAAGGGGCTAGGGGCAAGGGACAAGGGGCAATGGACAAGGGGCCCACCAAAGCATTTTGCATGTCGGGAAAAAAAGATTCAGCAGTCAACTACTACTACTGCTTGTGTCGATTCGATAGTCCGACTAGTGAAAATGACTGTTTTCAATTAAATTCCGGTTTCATGACTGCGAGCCAAACATTAAGCTTCCTGCCAACACTTAAGCGTTGCGCTTGAATGTTGTTTATCTAAGGTCAGACCAGAGGTCATATGCTTGTGACGGCGTGCACTCGTGGCGACTTCATGGTGGGATACTGTGCTGCCAGCACCATTAGTACAACGTCCTACTTAGCCATGTTTTCTATGTAAACCAACCAATCGTTCAACTATCCTAGTCATACCGAGCGTCGGGAAAGCGAGTGTTAAGTATCTTTTTTAAATGTTTAGTTTGAGTCGCCTTGTGATTGACCCCCCCCCCCCGGTCCCCCACGACCTGCCGCACGGAAATTGCGTGCCGTCTTACTTATTCGGTCCAGTTCAGTTGATGTTGGACAAATGAGGAGGGTCGCAGTTAAAGTAGGCAACTTGACAGTCAGTGGCAAAATAAACCATGCAAACCCAGATGCAGACGCAGATGCAGACGCAGACGCAGACGCAGACGCAGACACAGACGCAGACGCAGACGCAGACGCAGATGCAGACGCAGAAGCAGACGCAGATGCACACACACATACGCATACAAAAAGAGAGCTATAATTACTGTAAACTTACGTCATAGAAAACTCAATCCTGTCAACCATATCCTACTGTCACTGTTAACAGCAGCACTCACTACTCCACCACCCCTGCACTCCCTTCACCCCCCCCCCCCACACCCACCCCGCTCCTTACCCTACCCTGTCCTGCCTCCGTCTGCGCATGCGTGTCCAGATTGGGATCATCCGCCGTCAGATCCGCGCCGGACTGATCCACTTAGTGCTGGCCGTGCCCGCACGCCGAGAATTGTCCACTTGTCGAGACGCATCAATCTTCATCAATCCCCGGCCCGGTCCCGGCCGGCCTCGCCCCGCCCCGGTCCAGCCCGCCCGTCTGACTGACCGGCAGTGGACCGTCGCCACTCCGAACCGGCGCCGCCTGCCGGCCGGCCGTGACAAGCCGCAAAAATAATCCGCCACTGTGTTCAGTACATGTTTGAAAGGGTCCCAACTATATCGAAGACATAATGCAGTTTGATAACGCCATAAAGCACACCCGATTGTAAAAATATACGGATTTTCGGTGTGGTTTTGTGGGTTTTTTGTGGTGGTGAGGTTGGTGAGTTGTGTTTTTGTTTGTGTGTGTGGTTTATTGTTGTTTTGGGGATTTTGGGGTTTCTTTTGGGGATTGGGGGATTGGGGGTTGGGGGTTGGGGGTTGGGGGTTGGGGGTTGGGAGGGGGCGGGATACCGTCCCATAAAGATGCTTTTAATTTGTTACCAACCTCTCTACAGTTAGGTCGGGGAGTGTTTAGTATAGTGCGTGTGCTGGCCCCGGAGGTCCCACGTCGGCGGGTCCGGGCGGGATCAGCGGGGATCTATCGGCCACTGCCCTTCCCCTCCCCCCCCCACCCCCTCCCCCCACGGGGTCCCTCCGGGTGAGTGTACCTCCGGGGATATGGAAAAGGAGCGACAGAGGGAGATGACTCCGGTGGGCGCGAAGTTGAGAGTGGAAGGGGGTGGGTGGGACAGGGGAGGTTGTGGGGAGGTTGTGGGGAGGTTGTGGGGAGGTTGTGGGGAGGTTGTGGGGAGGTTGTGGGGAGGTTGTGGGGAGGTTGTGGGGAGGTTGTGGGGAGGTTGTGGGGAGGTTGTGGGGAGGTTGTGGGGAGGTTGTGGGGAGGTTGTGGGGAGGTTGTGGGGAGGTTGTGGGGAGGTTGTGGGGAGGTTGTGGGGAGGTTGTGGGGAGGTTGTGGGGAGGTTGTGGGGAGGTTGTGGGGAGGTTGTGGGAGTTGTGGGGAGGTTGTGGGGAGGTTGTGGGGAGGTTGTGGGGAGGTTGTGGGGAGGTTGTGGGGAGGTTGTGGGGAGGTTGTGGGGAGGTTGTGGGGAGGTTGTGGGGAGGTTGTGGGGAGGTTGTGGGGAGGTTGTAGGAGGGTAGCGTAGTGTGGTGGAGGGGACATAATACACTGCGTCACTTCGTATTAACTCTAAAGAGGTGTCTGATATCCGCGGGTCAAGATGGTTAGTGCTTAAGGGGTTAGACTCGTTCCCTATATATATATACAGATAGAAAGATGGTATACACATATACTAAATATATATATGGGAGGCAGTAAAGAGAATCAGGGTAATCATATATATAATCAAATAATTCCCTTCCGTGCCTTTATACTCGCATAATAATAATAATTATTATTATTATAGATATATAACCTTGATATATCAAGTTTCGACAAGGTCACCCAATTGACTGGGTTGGGCACATTTGCTAATTGATTCCTTCTCCCTGGAAGATAAAGATCAGTGGAATATACATATTTACATATATATTTATATATATATTTTTATATGTTTTTATATATATTAACATATATATATTTATATATAAATATATATAAATATATATATAATAAACATGTATGTACATTTACTTGCTTCTCATCTCAATCTATTTTAGCAAGGCATCATTTCAGCTCACAATCTCCCAACAGCAGTGTTCATTGGGAACCTGGCACCAATTCGCATTCTATAAACTGCTCTGGAGGTGGGGACAGGGTGATGATCAAGATGGTGGGGTGCGGTGGGGGTGGTGGGGGATGGTGGGGTGCTGAAAGGGGAGATGAAGGTGAGGCTGCCAACTCCCAGTCTGGTCACGGCCGCGCGTCGATAGCCAGACTCCGCGAAAACGATCTTCTCCATTTAAGGTCCCTTTCCAGCTTTGCACGTCTTGTAATCCCCCCCCCCCCCCCCGCACACACACACCTAAGCCTACACACACATCACATCCACACTTGCCCCTACATCCACATCCACCCACCAGCACCAGCTGCTGTCGCTAAATGTTGTTTCCGCTCTAGCCAGATGACTTAGCCAGACGACTTCCCCCCCCGCCCCCCGTTTGGGGGGGGGGGGGAAGTCTAATGCCAGGTACACACATAGCGTATAGGATTCGCGCACTAAAACTCCCGAACCGCTTAAAACTGAAATCGGGCCGATTCATTTTTCGAATCGGGAATCGCAATCGTAATCCTAGCGCACACCTACCGTTTTAGCCCTAAAAATCGGGAATCGCAATCGGTAGGTGTGCTAGGGGAGTGCACACCTCACGATTTTGGGGCAGTTTTAGGTCGTATACGCTAGGTGGGTGCGGGAAAACGATCGTATACGATAGGTGTGTACCGGACATAACAAAGAGTTTATTAGCGCGCAATGCAGCAGACGAGCAGACGACAATGCGTAAAACTCTTTGCCCTCTTGACCTATATAGCTCGTGTCTAATTGGACCCGATTGGCCGCTGCTCTCCCGCGCTGGGCGTGTGTGTGAGAGGGGGGGGGGGGCGAGTGTGGAGGGAGGGGGGGGGAGGGGAGGGGCCGCAAGGGCCCGCTCTATATGCAGAGGCAGCCTAAGGAATTGGTGCTGTCGCCGCAATCATGGCGCTTTGACCTGATTGCCCTGCCATAGCACCGGTCAATAATTCATGGTCGTGGGCCCCCGGCCCTGCTCAAAAGACGAATGTCTTCCCATGTATACAACATCCAAAGCCTCTTAGCAGGCATACACGCCGCCGCGCCGACTATGTATCACGCCGCTACTACACTGGACGCCGTTAGAGGGAGCCACATTAACCCTGCACACACCCGCATCTGTACACACACACACTCACAGTAGCCCCCCACACACACACCCGGGTCACCTGCAGGAACAGGAGCAAGAGGAAGGAGTGGGGTGGGGTGGAGGAGGTGGGGTTGTCTGTTTGTTGTTGTTTTATATTCTAGCAACATCTAAGGTCATATCAGGACGGGTATCGACTTGTAGCACTAGTAGTGCACACTCATGTTGACTTTATAGTGCTGGCCCACTGGGAGGTCAGGCTGCCAGCATTATGACCCGTTTTCCCAAGGCGTCACATTATCCTGATACTGAGCTCACCAGTCCTTTCCCTATCCTAGTTATGCCGAGCGCCAGGCTAGCTAGCGACACATATCAATTGTATGAATCATTGGTTTGACTCGACCGGGAATCAAATTCCTGACCTTCCGCACGGGAGCCCTGCGCTCTACCGATTCGGACACGGCGTCCGGTAGGAAGTGGTGGGGGTGACCAAGTGGTAAATGCATAACCTGTACAATCGGCAACATAGCGACAAGCACACGATAGCAGTATACAACGAGGGGGCCTGCAGTGCTGGTGAGCGGGGAAGGCGGGGAGCAGGGGAGGCGGGGAGCGGGGGAGGCGGGGAGGCGGGAAGCGGGAGAGGCGGGGCGAGGGGTGAGGGGGAGAGGGGAGGAGGGGAGAGGGGAGAGGGGAGAGGGGGAGATGGGAGAGGGGAGATGGGAGAGGGGAGCGGGGAGAGGGTAGATGGGAGTGAGGAGCGGGGAGCGGGGAGCGAGGAGCGGGAAGCGGGGAGCGGGAAGCGGGGAGCGGGGAGAGGGGATAGGGGAGAGGGGAGAGGAGAGAAGGAGAGGAGAGAGGGCGGGAGACCATGCAACATTTTGTAGTCGGCAAATGAGAACTCGCCCTATATTTCAGGCGTTATGGGTGAAGGGGGATATAAGTAGTATGTAGAAATAGCGGCCAGAGGCAGACATGCACATGGCGCACGGGGAAAAAACATCCCTCACCCCACCTCCAGCAACAAAAAGAAAACAAAAACTGTGCGAAATAAAACAGACTGCCTCTCACTGATGAATAATTCATACGCCAGAACATTGTGACCGGCACATACTTTTTGCCGTCAACACATCTAATCCCTGACCCGCTTGTATCCCCGCATGTGGCCTGTAGAGCCCGACATGGCCAAAGGCGAGAGCAGTGACTGGGGAGGGGATGTGGGAGTGGAGGCGGTGGCGGATGGGAGGGGAGGGGAGGGGAGGGGGGGGGAGGGGGAAGGGGAATGGGAAGGGGAAGAGGAATGGGAAGGGGAAGGGGAGGGGGGAGGGGAAGGGGAAGTGGAAGCGGAGGAGGGGAGGGGACGGGGACGGGGAAGGGGAAGGGGAAGGGAGGAGGGGGGGGGGAGGGTGGCAGACTGGGAGGGGATAGCTGGGTGATTTGCGGATGGGTGTGGGAAGTGGAGAGAAATAGTCTCACCTCACTCTTATTTCCCAGATGCTGGGTTTTAACTGCGCAGATAGTCCGATAGGAAGGTCAGTTTGTACCCGACAGTCAACCGCCTGCCGTATTAGACTGAATGGCGATAGAAATCGGAGCAAGTCGGATTAAATCGGTCAGATTTCAGCTGGGCATTAAATGATCCAACTGTCAACGTGAATCTTCGTTTCCTCAAAATGTAACAGCCTTCTCCATGCCCTACAACGATATGACAAGGATTGGTTAGCTCAATATCAGTATGCTGAGTGGGATATTGCACGAGGAGTACGCCCTGTGACAAGTCAGTACCTGTCCTTAAATGTTGCTAGGGTGTAGAACCACAATACAAGTGTTATGGCCTACCTTTGTTTTAAAGGTCTGGGCGATTCGCTTGGTGAACTCCAAGTTCCATGCTATTTATAGATTTTTTTTTTAGCGGAGCAGGAGCAGTGAGCCGCTATCGACAACATTAGTTCTTGGCACTGCCACCAGAGGGCAGGTTGTTAATGAAATTCCTATGGAACAAATTCCCACAGAGCAGGCTACACAGTGATCTGCTACCCACACTATTAGTTCTCCCAGCTAACGTCAGAGGGCGGGTCGGTGGTGGAAATCGGCACTCGATCTTCAGCGGGGTGTGTGACCGGATACGCCGGCTTTCACCCCACCCACCAACCCACCCACCCACCAACTTGCCCACCTACTCACCCCCACCCACTCACCCACCCTCCCCAGACATGAGGTGTTCTGTTCTCAGTTGGGGGAATATAGAAAACTAGTTTGACTTGACGTCAGATTTTTAACAATTATATGGCTACTTTTTTTTTATTAATACCCATTCATGTCCTAATTAATTTGATTATTTTACTGCGTAAGTTTTCAGTTCTTAACTTTTGACGCTCTTAGTTGGCTGGGTACTCGGCGAATCCCATTTCAGATATTTAATTACTTATTTAGTTAGTTTCTTCTCTTCCCCTCATCAGTTTTCTTAAGTCGATTATTATTCAACGGAACTATTCATTCCCCAGAATAATTTGCTGTTCACCACCGAGGCCTTGTTCTTCCGATATTAACAATACAACTGATTATCAACACATTCATTGATGGAATTGGGTAACAGAAAAAAAAACCCACCCAAATTAGGTAATGAGTTGACAAAGTGTTCGTTATTGGAGTGTTTCTCTTACTAATTCAAATAAGCTAATTAAAAATTTTTCATGAGGGTACTGACTCGGATTAAAACTGTCGACAAACTAGTTAGCTTATAAATATTACACAACACCTTAACAAAACACATCAATTCTACCATCATTTATTGAATGCGCTTCTATGTGAAAACAGCTAAGAAATATCCACGAATATTAAATATTAAAAATATCGCGAAATATTAACAAAAACACTTAAATTCAACCATGTATTGAACGAGCATCTGTGTAAAAGCACCTAACAAATAATCATGAACATTAAGCAATACAAATAGTGCAACACATTAACAAAAATGTTTTGTTAGATCGTGGGATTCGAACCCACGGATTCGAACCCTGGTCGAGTGAAACAAATCTTGAAGATGTATACTGTCTATCATGGACAAGTCTGAATAGACTTGTTTTCACCATTAGACAGTCTGTCGATAGAAAGCCTGAGCCTACACTTTTAATGACCCAAGGGATTTTTAACCTGCCACACCACATAGAGACAGTATGAGAGCAGGTAGCCTTTGATGATGCTCTAAGTTATACACATTGGTGGAAATCCAAATTCGGAGAGGTGGGGCCACAGGGAATCGAACCACCTACCCTCAGAATAGGAGGCCTACCTAGAAAAAAGTCAGACACTCTAACCACTCCGCCACGGAAATGACATTAAAATTGCTACTTGTCGCTTCCTAGCCAGGTGCTCAGCATTATTACAATAGGGCAAAGATTGGTTGGCTCACTGTCAGAGTGGAATAGCACAACATAGTGCTGACGGCCTGGTCTCCCAGTGGGGCAGCACTATAAAGTCGCCATGCGTGCGTACTGTCACAAATCGGTACCTGTCCTGATATCACCTTAGATGTTGCCTGGAGGTAACACCCCAACAGGCAACCAACATTAACAAAAACACATTACTTCTGCCATCTATTGAACGAACATCCATAGGAACACACGTGATAAACAATAAACACTAATTGTTATAAATGCATGCATGTTTGTTAATATTGTAACCACAATGTCGTCGAATCTATCAATTGTATCAGTCGGGATCTCTCTATTTATTATTTTACATGTTGAATGGTCTGGACTCCTGTCAATGATCCTCCCCAACCCTCCTCGCACTCCCCGCCCTCCGCACCCCGCCCTCCGCACCCCGCCCTCCCCACCCGCCCTCCTCACCCGCCCACCCCGCCCAATCCGCCCGCTCGGAATCGTGAGACAAAGTGGATTCCATTGGAGTTGATTGGCATTCTTCCCAGCGCTGTGGGGCGTGAGAGAACCTGCCCCCTCCCTCCCCTTCTCTCGCCATCCCCCCACCCTTCACCGCCGCCCCTGACCGCCCTTAGCACCCCTTGGTTATAGCGCTTGCCTATCAGCCTTGACCATTGCAGCCGGCCGCTGCAGCACGTTCAGATTAACTAATTAGCATGTCTCCATCAGGGTGGCATTCATCACTGAAAGCATTTGTGGCGCGTAGACCACGCCCCTCACTCTTGACCACGCCCTTCTGGACCCTAATCCCCCCCCCCCCCCCAGATACACACACACACTCTCTCTCTCCACTTACTCTCCCACGACCGGGCGCGGTGGCCGAATCGGTAGAACGTGGGCGTTGCGTGCGGGAGATCTCGGGAGTTCGGTTCCCGGTTGAGTCAAATCAATTACTTATAAAATTGATACTTATCGCTTCCTAGCCTGCCGCTCAGCAATATTAGGATATGGCAAGGACTGGTTTAGCTCAGTCTCAGTGGGATATCGGGTCATGTTGCCAATGGCCTGATTTCCAAGTGGGGCCGCACTATAAAGTTGCCATGACTGCACACTGTCATAAGTCGGTACCCATCCTGATATGACCTTAGGTGTTGCCAGGACAATAAGCTCCAACAACCAACCAACCACTCTTTCACGTCGGCGCAGGAAGTTTTCAATTAACACCGACTAAGGTGCACTGTATGAAGTCCGGCCATATTGGCTGTTGTATGCACACCTTTTACCACGCCGATTACAGGATTAATCTACCCCAACCGACAGGCTGACCTATTTACATATTCAGTATTAAAGTTGCATGGTCCGATGGCACTTGAATTTTTGTCTTATTTTTTAGATAAATATATCAAATTGATCATTACAAGCTACTAATCACTAGTCCGGAGTGATTTTGATTAAAGATGATTAGTTTTGAAGTAATATGAGCTGAAAGAACCAAAAATAATTTCGACAAGCTTGTCAAAAGTCCTGTGGCTATGACCCAGATGGTCATCTCGCGGTGACCACGTGATGTGAGATGACCTGGAACCTTACAGGACTGTAGGTAGATATTCCTGGTTGGGTTGGGAACATTCTGGGAATGGATTAGTGCCATAGGCCCATGGCACTAGGGTTTTTAACAAAATATAATGTGTGTCTTGTCTGCTTGTGTCTGTCTATGTATGTCTGTATGTATCTATCTGTGTGTTTCTCTGTATGTGTGGGTATGTATGTGTGTATGTATGTGGGTGTCTGTGTGGGTATGTATGCATGTATGTATGTGGGTGTCTGTGTGTGTATGTATGTGTGTATGTATGTATGTACCTTCCTACTTATTTTTTTCCTTATACTTTTCATATTCATGTTCAAATTTGATGAAAGAAATAAGGGAAATAAAATAAAACTGTGTGCAACTTTGGTCTTTTTAGTTATGAACTGTTTTGTACCAAAAAAACCCATTTTACAGTCAGCCATTTGTAACATGACATATGGGACATGGTTGAATCCTTATTAACATCTTGTATTGCATTGATATATCAAACAAAACAGTTCCCAAATCAAAGAGGAAGTATTTATTAACATGTATGCATGCTTAAATTTAAAAAAATAAAAATTTAATGTCTTCAGAAATAACATTACAAATTTCCGTCACACGTGTAACCGTGGTGTCTGGATGCCACACAAATATTGTACACTAATTATTCAGTGAATAAGCATGGCTGGGAATTACTTTTTTTTATCAATATAAGCACTAGATATTTCTGTATATTATGCCATGATTAATATGCTTCTAAGTATGATATTATTTAATTCTGATTAGATATTTATTAAGCAGACTGTGTGGTGTCCTAAACATGTGTTACACGTGTGACACACATGTTATACTGCCATAAGAGATATCTTATTCATGGACTACACCTTTATTTTTTATCTCATCAATTTATATTTTACATAGATGTAAAGGGGAGATTTCCAGCTTTCATTTGCAACCAAAAAATGTAAAAAATTCAAATATTAAATTTTAACTCTCCATGTGACACTTCTGGCCAGTTTTCAGGAGAGTGACCCATGTCTGTATGTATGTCTGTGTGTGTATGTCTGTGTGTGTCTGTCTGTGTGTGTATGTCTGTGTGTATGTCTGTCTCTGTGTCTCTGTAAAGTCAGGTCAGGAAACACACAGACATACACACACATCCACCTCATATCCCCTTCCCCTCTATGGCCCTGCACAGTAGGCCACTTGGTTGGGGGGAGGGTAATGAGGTCACGAGATTGGCCTAATTGGTTAATGGCCTTCCTGCATAATGGGTGTTTCAAACTGAGTGTTCAAAGGGGTGAGGTTATAAACTCACTGGCTATTCTGTATATACTGTCCCAAATCATTAACTAAAGCACCAGTGCCTAAGTTGGTTATATAGGATCAAATGTAAGTAGTTGTTTTAATTTTGACAAAATTATATTTCATCGGACTATGCAACTTTAATGTCGTAACAATTCCCATGCTTTCAGGGTGGTTCATAACCTTATGACGGTTACTGGCTGCAGAACTGCAGCAATAGAGAAAGGCCCCGATAAATCTGTCCAATCTTTGGTTGAAGATTAATCTTCAGGTGGGATGGTTGTAGAAGCTGGGGATCTCTTTACAACATTCAAAATGGTGAAGTGTTGGGGCGGCACTAAATCAATCCAGTCCAGCTGTAGCAGAGCACTCATATCCAGTAACAGCAGCAAGGGTTCAGGAGGAAGGGATGGGCAAAGGTGGGTCCAGCAGGTTCCAGCAACAAGAATAAAGCGAGAGAAACGATAAGGTACAGGACTCCACCCAAGCAAACAACTCCCTTGGTCAGGGGGAGAAGTAAGCCTGGGAGAATAAAAAAGGGTAGAGTATAGGAAAGAGAAATGAGGAGAGTTCAGTCAAAGGACCGTGTCTATTTGCTCTATGGTGACCAGCCGGTGAGCCAAAGAGATGGACAGAGTAAGAGAAGAAACTGAAATGCTAGTGGGCTCCCCCTCCTGGAACTCTTTTCAGACATTATCAAGGAGGAGCATGGCCAGCGGAGAGGAGAGAGAGAGGTGTGGGCAAAGTGCGGTCCAGATAGCAAGTGTAACAATTCCCATGCGGAAGGTCGGGAATTTGAATCCCAGCCGAGTCAAACCGATGACTTATCAATTTGATACCTGTCGCTACCTACCCTGGCGTTCGGCATTAATAGGATAGGGCAAGGACTGGTTAGCTCAGTGCCAGGATAATGAGGGATATGAGGTCATGATGTTGGCAGCCTGGTCTCCTAGTGGAGCAGCTCTATAAAGTTGCCATGACTGAGTGCGCACTGTCCCACTGTCGACTAGTATAACTTGTTATGTCATTGGTTTGACTCGACCAGCGTTCGAACCTGTGGATTCGAATCCCAGGATCATCTAGGCAAGTTCATCTAGGAAATAATCATAAACAATAATAATAATAATAATTTTTGTTAAACAAAAAAACTAAAAATAATCCATAATTTCATGAAAGTTGGAATTGCTCACCCACTATAAATAAGCCCATCGCCTCCGGGAAGTTTCCTTTAAATTTTGCGCGCGACCCGCTAATTGTGATGCACTCTGAGAGTTGGTGAAACACTCCATTGTGGGAGGAGTGAGACGCGGGGGTTGTATTACTATGTATTATTCTGAAGCCCAGTGGAGGATTAGGGCTCATGGGCGCGTGAGGCGGTTAGGGGGGGTGGAGGAGAGTAATTGGAAGGGCGGGGCTAGGTGGGGGCAGGGTGGGGCGGGAGGGGAGGGGGGGGAGAGGGTCTCACAGGGCCACTTGACGGGGCGGGTGAAGGTGAATCCCGGGGGAGACGGGATGGGGAATGGTTACAGATGTTCATTCGGGGAACCAAACCTTGTCACCGCACAAGGCGAACCATGTCATGTATGTGGAGGTGTGTGGGTGGGTAGGGAGGGCGGGTAAGGTGAGTGACCTTTTCAAGTTTCTTTTGAATTTGTTTGTGCCATCGAGTATGTGTGTGGATTTATTTTCTTTGGGGGTGGGGGGGGGGGGTTATGAAGGGGTAGACTCAACACTTCTTTTAAATTGTGTTACCCCCACCCCAATCAAATTAACTACTCTATTACTAGTATTATCCACTCGATTTTTTTGGTTTAATGTTAGAGGGTAAATATAAAATCTTAGGCTAAACCTGTATATATTCCGTATTGCCTTAAAGGTGGGGATGAGGGTGGAGTACGCTGCAAATGTTGTTCTTGGTGACATTTCTAAAGTTGTAAAAGGCATTGTGAAATGGGTGCTAATTGTGATGGGATAAGAGGAGCAATGTGGATTGATGGGAGAGTTGATGGATAAGCAGCTTGATAACTCAGATGCATTTTTTATAATGCACAGAATGAAAAAAAAAAAACGTACTAATGGTAATACTGATGCTAATAGAGTAATGGTGCTAATAGGTTGCAGTACTGATGCTAATAGAGTAATGCCGATGTACTGTAAACGCACTGCTTTGGTTTATCTGCTTGTTTGTTGTTGTTTTACGTCCTAGCAACATCTAAGGTAATATCAGGAAGGGTACCGACTTGTGACAGTGCGCACTCATGGCAACTTTATAGTGCTGCCCCACTTGGAAATCAGGCGAGCAGCATCATATCCTCATATCCCGCTCAGTCACATTATCCTGACACTGAGCGAACCAGTCCTTGCCCTATCCTAGTAATGCCTAGCGCCAGGCTGGGAAGCGACAAGTAGAATTTTTTTAAGTCATGGGTTTGACTCGACCAGGATTCGAACCCTGTTTATCAGCTTCAACAACATGTAAAGTGTGAATCGCTTGTTAAATAAACATGGTGATATATTTCAAATCATGTGTTTCGATATTTATGTAGCTGATGTTACTAGCTTCATATTCAGAATGCAGCCATAATCAGAAGAAAAAAAACCTCGATTTTGACAGAATAGTCAACCTGGCAAATTCATCGAATAGTGTGAGTCTCAACTTGTTATGTTTTTGTCACCGTGTGTGTGCCTGTCCAAATGTTTCCAAAAACAATCAAATAAATAAATAAATAAATAATAAATAAATAAATAAACAGGCATTGTGAATAAATTTAAAAAATACATAAATAAAGGCCACATACATTTTAATGTGTCTTGAAATGAGGGTGTGATTGGACTCATTCCGATTCCATCAATAACTTATTATTAAATTGAGGGAAACTAGTTTTTGCCAAAAATTCATTTTCCATTATTAACTTGAAAAGTTGTTTACTGGTGATTTTATTTATTAGATAACACTTGTGATCTCACCATAGTTGTATGCTCTATTGACCTACATTTCTGTGACCACCAATAACCAATGTTTATTTTTGTTGTGACGGGGGTACGTTAAACAAACAAATAAACAAACAATATTTTTGTGCTCTATTTTACGGGTTTGAAATGTAATTGTTTAGTCCGATATGCTTAACCACTGACACCCAATAGCCGATGTCTACTCTTTGTGCTAGGGGTCGATAAACAAACAAACATAAATCTAGATGAACCCCAGCTAGTAGTATTATTAGCTATGCACAACACCTCACCCCAACCCACCGATTAGTCAAAGCAGACCACTTTAACCCCATGACCCCATACACCACGTCATATTTCAAACAGCATTACAACTGATCAAATTAATTATCACTTTCCATTAAGGGTGGCTCCGCTAACCGCTCCCCCTTACCACCACCACCCCCACCCCGCATCACCCCTCTCACATAAACGCCTTGATTGAATGATTGGGGTTTCCGGTCCTAGCAACATCTAAGGACATACCAGGACAGGTCGCAACTTATGCCGCTGGTAAACACTCACATCTTGACAGTGCTGCCCAACTGGAATACCATGCCACAAATATCAAGACTTGACATCCAATGCCATTCAGACGCATTATATTGAAATTCACCCCCCACACCCGCTTCCCCAGTCATCATCGTATCCTAGTAATAATGCGCGCCTGGTAAAGAAATGACAGGTATTGATTGCGTAAAGCTAAGATTCCATATATGTGGTATGCCGCATGCCATTCACATTCGCATTCGCACCGATCGGTCCATTGAGCGATCCACTTTGCAGCATTTGCATTCGTATCCGGACATATGGAAGCACCACTGTGCGTTTACATGCTTTTCCATTTTGTGTCGCATTCGCATACCGCATACCGCAAACCGCATACAGCGCATATGGAATCTTAGCTTAAGACTTTCATTTGCCTCAGGTTGGGATCGATCTCATGACCGGTGTCGAGTGAGAAGCGGATGCTCTAAGCTATCCGGCCATCCAAGTGTTCAGATCACACAGAGGGAAATGCGCAAACCTCCCAGTCAGCAGTGAACAAAGCTTGTCTGGTCGGACGCAGGTCATCGATCACTGTGCGTACCGTACAGGGCACGGCCCGGCGTGTGGCCTGCTGGGGTCTCTCATTAACGGCTCGCAGAATCACACAACAAAGGCCCCCACCCTCACCACCACCCAGACTCCAGCCTACCCACTGAACGCGCAACAGACACACACCGCCCACATACACATCACCCACATACACGCTGCACAGAAGCATCAGGGATGAAAGTGGGCTCCGGAAAAAAAAGCGGAAATTCTCCGATAGGCTTAGCATTGTCAAGGAATCGCGGAAAATTCCCTGAAGTCGAGTCTGATAAATATTGGTATACGCTGATGGCTCTGCGGCATTAAACAACTATTAGTATACACTTATGGTGCTGCAACGTTAGTAGGGAAAATCCCGGAAATCCGCGAAATCGCGGAGATCTTTTATCCCTGACAGATATGCACACACACCGCACACATACATATCACACATACACATCACAGACATACACGCCGCACATATATACACACCGCGCACATACACATCACACACACCACACACATACACATACACACCACACACACCACACACACCACACACATACAAACCACACACACTGCACACATACACACCACACAGACCGCACATACACACCACGTACATACACACCACACACATACACACCACACACATACACACACCGCGCACATACACATCACACACATACACTTCACACACATACACCACACACGCACATTACCACCACCCATGCCACAACACACACACCACAAATACAACCATCACACACAACCACACACCACCCACACCACCCACACATTACCACAATCACCACACACACATTACCACCCAAACCACACAACCCCCCCCCCACACCCCACACCACAACACCACATACACGACCCACACCACCCACACCATACACACACATTACCACCCACACCACAACACACACCACCCACGCATTACCACATACACCACACACACACATTATCACCCAAACCACACAAAACACCCCCCCACACCACACATACCACACACATTACCACATACACCACACACACATGACCACCCACACCACACACACAGTACCACATACACCACACCACACACCACCCACACACCCACACACTCCATACTTGAAGGCGGCCTGAAACGTGTGTGTATTAAGTGCCGTGGGTGGGTTCGGCCCAGCACACTAAGTGACATTCGTCTTCATATCGGGTGCCACCAAACAGCGAGTCTGAGTCAGAGGGAGTCGCTGCGGGTATCACTCCCTTAATGAACGTCCAACTGCTGACCCCTGGCGGCAATCCATAACACTACAACAACGAGGAAACGGTGGCGGCCCCCACCCACACCCCCACCCCCACCCCACCTTAAGCAGCTCCCAACAGGATCAACGCCCTAGCGGTTGTTTTATAAACCACCCACCGAACTTGCTTTACACACACACATATGAAACTTGATTTATATATAATATAAATATAATATAACATATATATAATATATATTATATAATATATATATAATCTAATATATATATAATATATTAATATATATGAATATATTTAAAGCAAGTATATAAATATATATATGCCGTCTCCCGCGTTGGTATACCATGGGATCGTGGGTTCGAACCCTGGTCGAGTCAAACCAATGACTTAAAAATTGATACTTGTCGCTTCCTAGCCAGGCACTCTGCATTATTAGGATAGGGCAGGGACTGGTTGACTCAGTGGCAGGATAATGCGACTGAGTGGGATATCAGGTCATGGTGCTGGCGGCCTGGTCTCCCAGTGGGGCAGCACTATGAAGTCACCATGAGTGTGCACTGTCACAAGTCGGTACCCCTCCTGATATGACCTAGATGTTGCTAGGACGTAAAACAACAACAAACAAACAACAAACAAACTATATGCGATGCAAAATGAATTTTGCGACTATAAATGCATAGAAGATCGTGTGTTATCTTACCCTTTTTTTAATCATCTATCAAACAATACTGACCATCTCACCTACTGCTGCACTGGACACAAGTAGGACACAACAGATCACCCACCCACCCCACACATACACTAATGCTAGGTACACACCTACCGTATACGATTCGCGCACTAAAAATCGCGACCCGACCCGCTTAAAACTGAAAACGGGTCGATTCATTTTTCGAATCACGAATCGCAATCGTAAGGAAGCGGTTTTAGCCCTAAAAAGTCACGAATCGCAATCGGTAGGTGTGCTAGGGGAGTGCACACCTCACGATTTTTGGGCAGTTTTAGATCGTATACGGTAGGTGGGTGCGGAAAAACGGTAGGTGTGTACCGAGCATTATGTAAGGGGCATTTAACTCTTGCCAGAGATTGTATCCTTCTCAACCGACTACTGTATTTTGTTTGTCCTTGAATGGTAGTGCACACACAAGTAGTCATACATTATATATATGCCACCGAATATATAGACGTGATGCATAACGCATTATACGAGTATAAATGCAAGGGTAACATGCACATCCTATATTTCCTCTTGCGCATTGGTGGAGTACCCATCTATATATATATGATTATACATATACAGTATAACCCAGTTAAACCAAACTTGAAGGGACCCTAGAAATTTCTTTGGATTAACCGATAATTTGGATTAACCAACTTTGGGTTAACCAACCGTTTTATATGATAAATAGTCGTATTTTGCCGGGCCGCCGAAAAAAGTTTGGATTAACCGATCGTTTGGTTTAACCGAGCTTGATTTAACGGGATTGTACTGTAGTATAAATGCTAGGGGAACATATATATTTTGCTGCTTCAAGTTAGCAAACTCTCAAATTATTCGTTACTCCAATATTACCAGCTAGGGAATTATGCTATTTCAGATATAGTTCTGATCAAATCTATTTCCTTAGAATAACAACAACGTGTAACTATATATCGTAACACATGTCGTATTGATACCGTGTTATACCCTCAGATTGTGGTGCTGGAATCTATCCTTAATCAGCCATTGCTATATATATCAATTTATTTACTGTTGCATAGTCCGATGCTTTTGAGTTTCTGCTATTTTCTGAGATAAAAATATTATACTAATCGTTATAATCTACTTTACTTTAGTTTGAAGTAACTTTGATTTTAAATGGCTAGGTTTGGAGATATTTGATGTCAAAACATGCCAAAATAATTGTTGGCAAGCACGCCAAAACTCTGACACCATAGACTTCAGTAGTAACGGTTTCTATTGATTGACATATTATGCCCTTCTATGCAGCAACAAATGCTTAATAAGTGCACCAGTGTCTAAGTTAAATATGTAGAATCACACCTAGATAAGTGTTTCAGTTTTGAAAATTTGATGTTTTCATCGGACTATGCAACTTTAAGCTAAATATTGTGATTTTACGTAAAGCCGGAAAATATGTGCATTTATTCAGCTGAATAAACAATCAAACTAAATTTAGACTAACGACAACAAAAAATTAAATAAAAAATGTGGGAAAACAGCTTCTTGGCGGAACGGCCATTTTTGGGTGCTGTAAATAAATGAGTGCGCGCTCCATCTAGTGGCATGTTGACGGACTAACGGCCGGGCTGCCTGCTAATAAGGCCCGACAAGAAAGAAGCATTGGGCCACGTCGACCAGTTTTAATGACGGCCTTGTACAGGCGTGCATCGGTGTCTTACTGTGAAAGTTTAATGTGTGTCAGTTCTCCATATGATACGGGAGTGAGTGTCTGTGTGTATGGTTGGGCATGTGTGTATGTGTGTATGAGACTGTGTATGTGTGTGTATGTGTGTATGTATGTACATGTGTGTGTGTTTGCGTGTGTGTATGTTTGCATGTGTATGTGTGCATGTGTGTATGTGTGTACATGTATATGTGTGTAAGTGTATATATGTGTGTGTAAGTGTATATATGTGTATATGTGCATGTGTGTATATTTGCATGTACATGCATGTGTGGATGTGTGTGTGTGTCAGTTCTCAATGCAATGTGGACTGAGCAAGTGTATATGTGCATGTGTGTATGTATGTGTATATACTATATGTGTGCATGTGTATGTATCATTGTATGTGTGCACACATGTGTGGCAGTTCTTAATGTAATGCGGGAAGGAGTGTATGTGTATGTAAGTGTGTATGTGTGCATGCGCGTATGTGTGTGTGTGGCAGTTCTTAATGTAATGTGGGAGGGAGTGTATGTGTATGTAAATTGTAAGTGTGTATGTGTGCACATGTGTATGTGTGTGCATGCATATGTGTGCATGTGTGTAATTGTGTAAGTGTGTATATATGTGTATATATGTGTACATGTGCATGTGTGTATATGTGCATGTACGTGCATGTGTGCATGAGTGCATGTGTGAATGTGGGTGTGTCAGTTCTCAATGTAATGTGGACTGAGCGAGTGTATATGTGCATGTGTGTATATATGTGTCTATGTGTATATGTGTGCATGTGTATGTATCATTGTATGTGTGCACGCATGCATGGCAGTTCTTAATGTAATGCGGGAGGGAGTGTATGTGTATGTAAGCTTGTATGTATGCATGTGTGGCAGTTCTTAATGTAATGTGGGAGGGAGTGTATGTGTATGTAAGTGTGTACATGTGCATATGTGTATGTGTGTGCATGTGTATGGCAGTTCTTAATGTAATGTGGGAGGGAGTGCATGTGTATGTAAGTGTGTATGTGTGCATATGTGTATGTGTATGTCTGCAGGTGTGTGTGGCAGTTCTTAATGTAATGCGGGAGGAAGTGTATGTGTATGTAAGTGTGTATGTGTGCATATGTATATGTATATGTGTATGTGTATGTGTGTGCATGTGTGTGGGAGGGAGTGTAAGTGTATGTAAATTGTAAGTGTGTATGTGTGCATATGTGTGTGTATGTGTGTGCTTGTGTGTGGCAGTTCTTAATGTAATGCGGCAGGGAGTGTATGTGTGTAAGTGTGCATAAGTGTGCGTAAGTGTGTGTAAGTGTGCATGTGTGTGCACGTGTGTTGGAGGTGGTTGGGTTGGGTTGTGGGAGTTTATGTGTGTGGATGTTTGCGTGAGTTTAGATGTGTGTGCGTAAGTTTGTATGTGTGTGGTTGAGTTGGGTGATGGTGGTGGTGGGGCTGCCAGTGTTTACTCACAGAGACGTATCACCAGTGCCCAGAATTAGACAGGTCAGACACATCAGACACCCTTATCTAGCGGGTTAAGGGTGTGTGCATCGACTACCGGAGTCTGCGCTCAACCAACAAGGAATACTCTAGTAGCTGTGGGAGGGGGGGGGGGGGGGGGGGGAGGGGGGGGGAGGGGAGGAGAAGACGGAGGGGAGGAAGGGAGACGGAGGGAGAGCAAGGGAGAGAAATAGAGAGAGACGGAGGGAGAGAGAGGGAGAGGAAGGGAGAGGGAGGTAGAGGAAGAGGGATAGCGAGGGAGGGAGAGGGAGAGATGTGGGGAGAGGAAGGGATGGGAGGGGAGGAGGGATGGATGAGGGAGGAGGATGGGATGAGGGATGGGGGGAGGGAGGGGAGATGGAAGAGGGAGGGGAGGGGGGGGGAGGGGGAGGGGGAGGGGTGGGGAGGGGGGGGCGAAGGGGGGGGGGGGGCAAGGCAGGGGGGTATGTGAGAGGGAGAGCGGGAGAGGGTGAGAGGGGGATGAATAGGGATAGACGGGAAGGGAGGAAGGTGAGGAGGGAGGCAGATGTGGGAGAGGGAGAGGGAGTAGGTGAGAGGGCGGGAGAGGGAGGGAGAGGGAGGGAGAGGGGAGGGAGAGGGAGGGAGAGGGAGGGAGAGGGAGGGAGAGGGAGGGAAAGGGAGGGAGGGGGGGAGGGGGAGGGAGAGGGGAGAGGGAGAGGGCGAGTGTGAGGGAGAGGGCGAGTGTGAGGGAGAGGGAGGGAGTGAGAGGGAGAGGGAGGAACGGAGAGGGAGGGAGATGGAGAGGGAGATGGAGAGGGAGAGGGAGAGGGAGGGCGAGTGAGAGGGAGAGGGAGAGGAAGGGAGAGGAAGGGAGAGGAAGGGAGAGGAAGAGGGAGAGGGAGAGGGAGAGGGAGAAGGAGAGGGAGAGGGAGGGGGAGGGGGAGGGGGAGGGGGAGAGGGAGAGGGAGGGGGAGAGGGAGAGGGAGGGGGAGAGGGAGAGGGAGAGGGGGGGGGGAGAGTGCGAGGGGAAGGGTTCATACTCTAAATGTTGCACAGTTGATACAAGACTAACGTCGATTCCCGCTTTAAAACTGTACATTGCGATGAATGCATCAATTTGTCAAAATCAAACCACTCCACCTAAATTCGGTCCTACATATACAACTTAGATACTAGATCAGTCAATACATATTTATTGCTGCATAGAAGGAATACTTAATTAATTTAATAGAACATTTCACTGCTGTAACCTCTGATTATGTTCAGCAAGTTGATGTGAATGCCAAAATTAGTTTGGCATGCTTTCACTTCAAACATATCGAATATTTTAAATTAAAAGGTACTCCAAAGTAAAATAAAGTAGATTATATTCATCGATCTAGCATATCTATCTGTTTGTTAAATGGGGCGGAAACTCAAAACCATCGAGTCAGACAACTTTAAGCCCACGTGACCAGTTCCAAGCGTGATTGTGCTGGTTCCGGAATGACTTCAGGCCTATCCGAGGGCGGGGAGAATTCTCACCGCCCACAGTGTAAATACAGTACAACCGCGTTAAAACAAGCTCGGTTAAACCAAACGACCGGTTAATCCTAACTCTTTTCGGCGGCCCGGCAAAATCCTACCATTTATCATATAAAAAAGTTGGTTAAACCAAAGTTGGTTAATCCAAATTACTGGTTAATCCAAACAAAATTGTCGGACCCCAGACCACTCCGGTATGGTTAAACCAAACTTTCATGTGGTTATAAGGGTATCTGAGACTTTTTTATATGATAAATGGTAGTATTTTACTGGGCCGCCGAAAATAGTTTGGATTAACCGATCGTTTGGTTTAACTGAGCTTGGTTTAACGGGGTTATACTGTATATACATTAACAAAAAAATAATCAGTGTCCGCATACATTGTATATTACATGTGAAATACATGCTTACTCAAAGTCAAAGTCAAAGCCACAACTCGGTTAAACCAATGATCGGTTAACCCAAACAAATTTCTAGGGTCCCTTCAAGTTTGGTTTAACGGGGTTATACTGTATAGCAATGTAACTGGGCTTATGTTATAATTATACTTCAGCTTGTTGTCTGGAAATATACTCTCGACTTCCCAGAACACTATTGATATATTCGTACATAATTAAGATAGGTTTTTAGGTGCAATGGCATTATATGGGTTTATTATATTTATCAATCATATTATCATAGTATATATCCTGATATGACCTTAGATATTGCCAGGACTTAAAACTCCAACAACACAATATTATAGTATATTATTTAATATAGTGCGCTTATATATTATATGCTATATAAGAATTATATGAGTATAATAACCCGGAATATCCCTCATTTCCCCCAGCACTGGCTGAGTCCATGGACTGATGGAGTCTGGCCTAGCCATCTACTGCTCCAGCCTCCCCAACCTCAGCTCCGATGGTGGTGCCAGGACCCACTTCACACTGTAACCACCACTCACTGTACCACTGAAAATATTATATATGTAATTTTATATTATTAAGGGGGCAGTTACATGTCTTAATGTTCCAAAAAGAGGGGGGGGGGGGTTGTATAACTCGTAACTTGTAGAAAATCCCATGAGTCAACTAATGCGCAGTCCCTCTCACGCCTCACTCCCCAACCCCCTCCCACCCCAACCCCCTTCCCTCCCACCCCTCCCCTCCCACCCCCTGTTCCATACACGGTGGTCGGTGGTCATGACGGGTCATGGGATGTGATCACAGACCCACCACAGAAAACACGCCCTTCTCACCGCACGCAACCACACTCACCGCACTCCAAATCACCCACCCACCCACCACACACACTCCCACACTCCCTCCTTTCCCGCCCCTCACCCACCCTTCATTTAATACTATCCCCGGTGCCCCAATTACAGCCGCTCCCGCTGGTTACCCATGTGTCCCGCATCCACATCCCGCATCCACATCCCGCATCCACATCCCGCATCCAAGCTGTTCTATGGGTGGCGCTCCACGGGCGGGAAGTGGTGACGTGGGGGGAGGGGGTTGGTTCGTTGTTGGAGTTTTACATCCTGGCAACATCTAAGGTAATATCAGTACGGATACTGATTTGTGACAGGGCTCACTCACTGCTGCCCCACTGGGACTGGGAGACCAGGCTGCCAGCACAACTCAGTCACGGTATCCTGACACTGAGCCAACCAGTCCTCACCCTATCATAATAATGCCGAGCGCCTGGGTAGGAAGCGACAAGTATCAATTTTTTTACGACATTAGTTTGACTCAACCAGGGTTCGATTCCCACGATCTACCAAAATGGGAGACAGACACTCAACTCATTGGAGGGGGGAGAGGAGGGGGGAGGGTGCAAGTGAGCGCTTTGACCATGAGATCTTAACCCTTAAAAGGAAAACAAACGCACTGTACCCCACACTGCATCTATCTATTCAGAGATTGCCTTCTTCGACTGGATTTACAAAGCTAATAAACAACGAAGACATTTCTTTTAATGCAAAAAAAAAAATCCCCCCAAAATCCCCCCAAAATCCACCAAAGCGATTGAGACCGCTTCAGATGCAAGGTCACTCAGCCGAGCAGTGATACATAAATGCCGCCACTGGCACAGCTTCTGCTGCGAGGCTATAGAACCGCGGTGTGTACTGAAATGGATGTTTATATTATGTATAGTACACTACATAACACATAATTGGATAAGGCCGAGAGGAAATAGTAGTGACGGAGCAGACCTCCATATGGTCGGTAGGATCAATATAGAATACACACGCAGAGGGCGTCAGAGTTATTCACATAAGTACTCATACTATGTATAATTCTATACTGTATAATTGAGGAATATAATTCATGTTATAATATAGCTATTCCACGTTAACTAACCACAGACCTGTAATACAACTAGGCAGGATTAATATAATGTACACAGGAATGTACCCATTGTCATCTTTATTTAGATATTGCAGTATACAGTATATAAGCCAGACTGTAATTGATATATATAATTTATGTTATATATATTTACACACACATATATATAATAAAGATATTCCATGTTATCTACGGTAGACTTGTAGTACAATTAGGCAGGATTGAAATAGAGTACATACAAATAGATGTTATGACCATAGATGTTCCCAGGAAGTAAAATTGAAACAACCAACCAACCACGAGTAGATTTATATCATCTTTATTCACATAATGAATTCTAATGATATATATATATATATATAGTTTGTAATTGAGGTATATAATTAATGTTATATATATATATATATGTAGTCGTTTGCACTGACCTCTCAGGCAAGTAACCAAATAGACAGGTAGGCGTGGGTAGTGTGGTGATATCAGGGAGCCTAGGTGGTGTAATGGTTAGCACACTGGCCCGGAATGCAAAGAGATGTGGGTTCGAGTCCCGCTCTATGCGCAATATTTTCCATTTTCATCACCCCCCCACGACATATAGAAATACAGTAGAGAATCGACATACTATCAACCACAGACCTGCAATAAAATGAACAATTGTAAGTGAATTTCAGTATTATTATTTTTATTATTATTATTATTATTATTAATATTATTATTATTTCCCCTCCCCCCTCCCGCATCACCCAGAGGAAACTCCCCCGCCCCCTATGCACCCCTTTGATCCCACAATGATGGATCCATTCTCTAATTGTGCTGACCAGATCACAAATCACGCATTTAAGGGGCTGCGTCCCACGGCTGGCAGGCGGCTGTCATAATGCACACAATATGGCCTGACTCAGTGTCGGCGAGTCGGATCGGGGCTGTCCGGATGACAGTGTTGGCGGTGTGAGTGTGTGTGTGAGTGTGTGTTAGTGTGTGTGAGTGTGTGGGTGTCCTAATCAACCCACAACACCTCCCCAGGGGGGAAAGTTCTTTGTTCCCCACAGACCCGTTTGAGAGCAATGTTGTGTACTAACTAGGCATGCTATACTAGATTTACTTCTTAAATGCCATGAGTCTCCCAAAAACTGTTTTGGCAAACGCAGCCTAATTAACGTGTTTCCATGGGCCAGACCTGGTGTTGCGGATTCTGAGGGACACCAGTTTGCCAGGGACACTTCCATTCAAATGCATTGTTAACGGCTGTGAGCAAATCTTCATACAGAAGAAGTCAAATATCTCCCAAATTACACCATCTAGAAACAAATCGCTTGGTACACATATAGAAAACATCTTTACCATAAAGATTATATTAAATTTATAAGGTTAGGGTTCTTGATTTCTATTAATTTTGAATAAAACTAACGTTTTGCACTGCGCGTACCATCAAACTCAAGGCATTGTCAATGGTCGTGAGCAATGTTCATACAGAAAATACAGAAGAAGTCAAATATCTCTCAAATTACACCATCTAGAAACAAATCGTTTGGTACACATATAGAAAACATCTTTACCAAAAACATTATATTAAATTTTTAAGGTTAGTGATGATGCTGTTCGATTTTGACGCATGTGCAGAAGCGATGTGTCCCTCGCAAACTGGTGTCCCTGGGAAACCGCAACACCGGCGGATTGCTGGTGAGCGACAGTTACCTTTTTAGTACAAGTCGGTTGGTTGGTTGGTTGTTGGAGTTTTACGTCCTGACAACATCTAAGGTCAGATCAGGATGGGTACCGACTCGTGACAGTACACACTCATGGCGACTTTATAGTGCTGCCCCACTGGGACACCAGGCTGCTGGCATCATGACCCGATATCCTTCCAGTCACATTATCCTGATACTGTGCTAATCAGTCCTTGCCCTATCCTATTAATGCCGAGCGCCAGGCTAGGTAGCAACAAGTATCACATTTGTAAGTGATTGGTTTGACACGGCTGGGATTCTGAGCTTAAAGTCAAGGTTCTATAGTGGAGGATATGGCTGGGAGGGGGGACAATTCCCACCTTTGCCTAAGCTGTAGCTGCATCCCGGCGTGCTGGGTCATAACTTCAATCCTAACTGAGGGACGAGCGGAATTAGGAATATCCGTATTGATTAACTGTTTAACTGCCCCCCCCCCCCCTCACACATACTCGATTGCTTTAACTCAGGAGATTTTTACCACAGTTGGGAGGATGCCATATCTTATGTAGCAGTCACACTACGACGACAAGGGGGTGACGACAGCCCGGCGGCTGGGATTTTGTGAAATCCCGACGACCTATGCAAATTAGAGGCTAAGTTGGACGACAATCGGACGACATCCGGACGACATCGGGACAACAGACGGGACGACAGCGGGACGACAGTGTCTGTGTGTCTGTGTCTGTGTGTGACTCTGTGTCTCTGTGTATGTCTCTATGTGTGTGTCTGTGTCTCTGTGTGTCTGTGTCTATGTGTGTGTCTGTGTCTATATGTGTCCATGTGTGTCTATGTGTGTGTCTGTCTCTGTGTGTGTCTGTGTCTGTGTGTGTGTCTGTGTGTGTGTCTGTGTCTCTGTGTGTGTGTGACTCTGTGTCTCTGTGTGTGTCTCTATGTGTGTGTCTGTGTCTCTGTGTGTCTGTGTCTATGTGTGTCTATGTGTGTCTATGTGTGTGTCTGTGTGTGTATGTGTCTGTGTCTGTGTGTCTGTGTCTGTCTGTGTGTGTCTGTGTCTGTGTGTATGTGTCTGTGTCTGTGTGTGTGTCTGTGTCTCTGTGTGTGCCTCACTCTCACTCTCAGTCTGACTCTCACTCTCACTCTCAGTCTGACTCTCACTCTCACTCTCAGTCTGACTCTCACTCTGTTTCTGTGTGTCTGTGTGTGTGTCTGTGTGTGTGTCTCTGTGTGTGTCTCTGTGTTTCTGTGTGTCTCTGTGTCTCTGAGAGTGAGAGTGAGAGTGAGAGTGAGAGTCAGACTGAGAGTGAGAGTGAGAGTGAGAGTCAGAGTGAGAGTCAGACTGAGAGTGAGAGTCAGACTGAGAGTGAGAGTCAGACTGAGAGTGAGAGTCAGAGTCAGACTGAGAGTGAGAGTCAGAGTCAGACTGAGAGTGAGAGTCAGAGTCAGACTGAGAGTGAGAGTCAGACTGAGAGTCAGAGTCAGACTGAGACTGAGAGTCAGAGTCAGACTGAGAGTGAGAGTCAGACTGAGAGTGAGAGTCAGACTGAGAGTGAGAGTGAGAGTCAGACTGAGAGTGAGAGTGAGAGTCAGACTGAGAGTGAGAGTGAGAGTCAGACTGAGAGTGAGAGTCAGACTGAGAGTGAGAGTCAGACTGAGAGTGAGAGTGAGAGTGAGAGTCAGACTGAGAGTGAGGCACACACAGAGACACAGACACACACACACAGACACAGACACACACACACAGACACAGACACAGACACACACACAGACACAGACACACAGACACAGACACACACAGACACACACAGACACACACACAGACACACACAGACACACACACAGACACACACACATACACACACATATACACACATAGACACACATATACACAGACACACACATAGACACAGACACACAGAGACACATACACACACAGACACACACACAGACACACACACAGACACACACAGACACAGACACACACAGACACATACACACACACAGACACACACATAGACACACATAGACACAGACACACACATAGACACAGACACAGCGACACACAGAGACACATACATGGAGAGAGAAGCAACTACAGCTTAACGACAAGACGACAGTGCCGCGACAGTGCCGCCACAGTGCCGCCACAGTGCGACAGTGCCGCGACAGTGCCACGACAGTGCCGCGACAGTGCCGCAACCTCGGCTGTTGTCTGCTGTCATCGAAGTTTTTCAACATGTCCAAAATCCCCGCGACAACTCGGCGACAGTCGAGAAATAGTGGAGAAACTGGAGTTGTCGCGGAGGTGCCGCGGTGGCACCAGCGCGACACCTGCGCAACAATCGGCGACAATCGACGACAGGCCCGAAGTGGGTGTCGCAGGGCTGTCGCCGCTGCTTGTCGTCGTAGTGTGACTGTTACATGACCGGTTAACGCCAGGCATCAGGTCTTAGCATTCCCAATCACTAGTTATGATTGATGACCTCTGACTGTCTGCGTATTGACCTCGGGTATATCTTGACCAAAACCCCTCATTCCAGAGTCCCTGATACAGTGTACTTCAAATCTCCATATCAGGCAATAATAGTACTATAACCACATATTGACCTCAGGTATATCTTGGCCAATACTCCTGATTCCAAAGTCCTTAAGATTTAAGCCCCGTTCACACACGAACCTTACGTCGCTTCTACTAGTTCACCTGATCTAATCCACCTCACGAAGCGGTCTACATGAGGCGAACTAGTTGAGTCGAATCAGCCCTATTTCAACTCAACGGCATGTTCAGACACCCATTTTGAGTTGACTTAGATGAGTCTAACTAGTTGAGGCAACTTAAGGCCCGTGTGTGAACGGGGCTTTCGACTCAACAACTGCGCACTCCTTATCGGGCAAGAACTGCTTATTACTACAGCAGTGAAGAGTTTTACAGTTTTGCAGTTTTGCAGTTTTGCAGCTTTGTAGAAATGCAAGGACGGGACCAGGAGAAAGGCGCCGGTCTCCGTGTACGGCCTGACCCGGCAGTGTGACCCCCACTCTTGTTGTGGCAATTGATAGTTCCCCAGCACGTGCTGGTGAATCATTGAGGGGTCTCATTTGTGAACTGCCTCAGCGCCCAACCCGCTAACAGCGTGCGGGACGGGGTGGGTCTCCCTGGGAGGTCTGCACACTTGTGCTGTAGTACATTAATTAACTAGCCATACCCTGCGACAATATGACACTGCAACAATGTCCACTTCCTCTCTCACACACACGCGCGCTCGCTTTCGCTCTCACACGTGCTCCCCCTCTGCCTCTCTTTCTCTACCTCTCCCTCTTACTTTCTCCCTCTCACCCTCTTTCTCTACCTCTCCATCTCACTCTTTTTCTCCCTCGCACTATCTTTCTCCACCTCTCCCTCTCACAGTCTTTCTCTACCTCTCCCTCTTTCCCTACCTCTCACTCTCTACCTCTCCATCTCACTCTCTTTTTCTCACTCTCACTCTCTTTCTCTATCTCTCCCTCTTTCTCTACCTCTCACTATCTTTCACTACCTATCCCTCTCACTATCTTTCTCTACCTCTCCCTCTCACTATCTTCCTCTACATGTCACTCTCACTCTTTCTCTACCTCTCCCTTTCACTCTCTTTCTCTACCTCTTCGTTTCACTCTCTTTCTCTACCACTCACTCTCTTTCTCCACCTATCCCTCTCTTTCTCCACCTCTCCGTCGTTCTCTTGCTCTCACTCTTTCTCAGCCGATATCGCTTCCTTTCTCTCACTCTTTCTATATCTATCGCTTCCTTTCTCTCACTCTTTCTATATCTATCTGTCACGCTATCTCACTGTCTCTCATTCCTTTTTGCTTACTTTCACTCATTTGTTTGTTTGTTGGAGTTTTTCGTGCTGGCAACATTTAAGGTCATATCAAGATGGGTAACAATTTTATAGTGCTGGCCCACTGGGAGACCAGGCTGCCAGCACCATGACCACCACATTATCTTGACACTGAGCCAAATAGTCCTTGCCCTATCGCAATAAGGACAAATATAAATTTTTAAGTCATTGGTTTCATTCGACCAGAGTGCGAATCCGTGAGCTCGAATCCCACGATCTACCAAACCGGGAGACGAACGCTTAACTCATCCGGTTCATTGGTTTGTTCGCGGTCCTTAGTTGGGTGTCCGCTGGTTGCAAAGATCTGCAACATTAGGATAGGCACTCCTGGCGGAGTCCGATTTAGGTTTTTGTATGTCCTTTCGATTCGGCCATCCCGCCTGGTCATGTATTTATGTGAGGATATGTATAACCAATAATATATAATAAATAGCATACACAATATACAATATGTAACTGCCACTTCCTGGTGTGCAAACCCACCAGGTTGCAGCCGCAGTCTTTAGTAGCCTGGGAAACCACTTAGTGTATGATTACTGCATTACAAACTGCTTTTCGGAAAGAGTAGCCTATGCGGTAGCAGCGGCTTTCCTCCAAAGAAATATGTCAGAATGACCATATGTTTGAGATCCAATAGCCGATGATATGAAAATCAATGTGCTCTAGAGGCATTGTTAAATAAAACAAACTTTACTTTTATTTTTGCATTATGGATTGTGAGTAGAAAGCCAGCAAACTGTAGCACCAGGGCCGTGTTCAAGGTACGCCTCTGAAGCGCCTCGAAGAAATTCCTGACATCACACTAGTCTGAAGACTTTAACTGTTGGTCGTCTCGAAAATGGTGGCCCCCCATAGGGGGCAGCCATTTGCAATGGAAAACAAGAGCTTTGATTGGCTGAAACTACACAATACGGCAGCCATTTTCTATGTCCTTTTTGCCTCCTACCTGATAAGGGAGACGACTCTGAGGCGTACTCTGAACGCAAATATGACAAAAAGATGTCACGGAGCCGACTCCGAGTCGACTGCGAGGTATACCCTGAACATGGCCCTGTTCTCACTCTGTAACATCCAACACCAACTCTAGCCACAGAGAACCTCGATTCCTCACCCCTCATCCGAGAACTGTGTCAACAGCATGGTTGAACGCCAGCTGTATTGTTGTTGTTCAGGTTTACTGTGTAGGGCTCCGAGTGGTACCCATTGATCCCTGATAGCCCACTCAGTCACCGTATCCTATCACTGGGTTAAATGGCCATTACCCTAGATCCTATCAATGCTTATGTAGCAACTAGTATCAATGTTGTAGGTCGTTAGTTTGACTCGGCCAAGGGTCGATACTAGGAAGGTAATCGACACTCTAACCATTAAGCCACCCTCCTCCCACACGCAACTTTTGCTCTCAGTCTCACCGCTTCTCTGCCAGGCTGTCTTTCATAACATCTGTAATACACATACTATATATAATATGTATAACCAATAATATATAATAAATAGCATACAGAATATCCAATATGTAACATACAAAATACAATATATAATGCACAATATACAATATAACACATAATATGTGTATTATAATGTATTATAATAATATACAGGAACGTATCATATTTCAATATAATATACATGTTTATGACATTAGCGTGTTTTACATGCGACATATTTGGGCGCTGTGGGATTTTCAACAACCACTGTACTTCGCTCACAAGATTCTAGAACTATTAAGTAATTAAAAAGATGCCGAGCGCCAGGTTAGGAAGTTTGTTGTTGTTTTAAGTCCTAGCAACATCTAAGCTCATATCAGGACGGGTACCGACTTGTGACAGTGCGCACTCATGACGACTTTATAGTGCTGCCCCACTGGAAGACCAGGCCGCCAGCACCATGAACTTATAAAGTTATATCCCACTCAAGTCACATTATCCTGACACTGAGCCAACCAGTCCTTGCCCTATCCTAATAATGCCAAGCACCAGACTAGGAAGCGACAAGTATCAATTTTTAAGTCATTGGTTTGACTTGACCAGGGTTCGACCCCACGATCTACCAACACCGGAGACAGACGCTCTAACTCATTCGGCCATCCCGTCTGGTCAGGTTAGGAAGCGACAAGTAGTAATTTAGTAGGCCCCTAAGTTCAAAATTGGTTTGACTCGACAGGGAATCCAACTCCCAACCTTCCGCACGGGAACCCTGCGCTCTACCAATTCGGCCACCGCGTCTGGTCTCGAGAAATGTCGGTGGAACTGACACTGACACTGATACTGTGATAGTCATAGCTTGACTACAGCAGCCCCATTTGTCTTGATAGGGGCCTAAATACCTCACAGAGATTGGTTGGTTGTTGGAGTTTTACGTCCTGGCAACATGTAAGGTCATATCAGGGCGGAACAGAGAAAATATATCTTCAAAATATACCGACCATGAACAACCATATTCGAGAATTAAACCTCTGGTTAAAGCTGCATAGTCCGATGAAGCCTCAACTTTTCAAAATCAAAACAATTATCTAGATTTGATTCTACATATCTAAATTAGATACTGATGCACTTATTAAGTATTTGTTGCCACATAGAAGGGAACATTGAGTCGATTTAAAAGAACCTGTTACTGCAGAAGCCTATGGTATACAAAAAAATGCTGGCGTCAATTCGATATACTTATCTCACAAAAAGTGTCAGAAACTCAAAACCACCTGAGTATGCAACTTGAACTAAAGCTGTGTTGGTCATGTTACTACCCCTTTAAGTTCCTACACCTCTGACTACCACTGTATACAAAGGAAGCTCCACCACCGACGTAAATCAGTCAGTGTGCATAAGAAGCTACACGCCGCCACCAAATGCGCAGGCATGAATAACAAACTACCTACACTCCCCGAGTCGATCAAGTCCAAGTGCTATTCTATTCTAACTTAATCTAAGGCGTATTTCTTGTGACGCCGAGTGCCTGGCATCGTTAGATTGATGCGCGCTCGGGCAAGAGGGGGGGGGGGTGTTTTATTAAGATTTATAGCAGAGTATGGGCAATCGGGGAGATTAAATAACCTCAGTGATTCACTCACACATGGTCTGGGAGTAATCCAAGCGACACATCACCCCACCCAACCACCCACCCTCCCACCCTCCAACCCAACCAGACGGGACGGCCGACTGAGATGAGGGTCGGTCCCCCGTTTTGGTAGATCGTGGGATTCGAACCCACTGGTTCGAACCGTGGTCCAATCAAACCAATGAATTTAAAATGTATACTTGTCACTTACTAGCTTGGCGCTCGGCATTTATAGGATAGGGCAAGGACTGGTTTGCTCAGCGTCAGGATAATGTGACTGAGTGGGATTATCAGGTCATGGTGGGGGTGACCTGATTTCTCAATGAGCAGCACTATACAGTTGCCATGAGTGCACACTGTCACAAGTCGGTGCCCATCCTGATATGACCTTAGACATTGCCAGGATGTAAAACTCCAACAACCAACCAACCCACCCGCGCACACAGACACCCACCCAGACCCACACGCACACAACCAACTCGACCCATTTACTGAATTACACTCTTGAATTACTCATATCTTTTAATCAAACATCTACATAACGCCGCCCGAGGGTTAATCGGCATGGAGCCCGTCCGGCGTAGGACTTAGCGTAATCCCCCACCCCTACTTCCACCACCACCACCACCACCACCACCTCACACACACGCCGGATTTAACACTGCCTGCGAGTACGCATTAGCGCATGCGCACAAGTCGTCGAGTCAGCAATGCGGATACGCATCTTAATTAAGCAGGTTTAATTGATTTAACACTGTTTCGGTTTGCGCCAGGGGAAGTGTGGGCAGTCATGGTGAACGCATGTACCTGTGTGTGTGTGTGTGTGTGTGTGATGAGAGTGTCCGTATGTGTGTGTGGGGGGGGGGGTGAATCAGGAAGATTGGTTAGTTGCTTGTGGGAGTTTTACATCCTGGCAACATTTAAGGTCATATCAGGATGGGTACCGACTTGTGACAGTGCAAACTCATGGCGATTTTATAGTGCTACCCCATTGGGAATTCAGGCCACTGGTACCATGACCTGATATCACACTGAGTCACATTAGCCTGACATTGAGCAAAGCAGTCCTTGCCCTATCCTATTAATGCCACATGACAGGCTAGGGAGCGATAAGTGTCAATTTTGTGAGTCATTGGTTTGACTCGACTGGGAATTGAACTCCCGATCTTTCATATGGAAGGTCTGCGCTCTACCCATTCTGCCACCGCGTCCAGTGAATCAGGAAGAGGTGGGGGAGAGAGGGATTTGAGTCGGGGGGTACAGGGATCGGTCTGAAATATCCCACCCACGCACACTACCCCTCAATTTACTCATCTTTAATTGACAGCTGCACACACGCAAATCTATGTTTAAAGGAACATGTTAAATTAACTCGACTTTTCTATTTTTAGAACAACAACAATAAGAAAATAGTTCCCCATTTCTTCAAAATAAAATGTATGTGAGCATGACTTGATGGAACTAATAATGTGATAAAAAGGTGTTCATATAACGATGGTGGGAATCACTGACATCTTTTATAATAATAATAATAATAATATAACAATTAAGAACAAATAAAAACTGTCTAGAGTATTATCCAATGAACAGCCCAGAGAACAGATGCGCATGCGCATGCGCACACACATGTGTCGAATGGTCCCAGCATGCCGCGTCAACCTCAAATGCCTTTCTCGAGGATCATTGGCTGAGCGCATGGCAAATTATTTGGGTCGCCCCTTTTAAATCTGAGCAGAAACACAATTGGGGGGGGGGGGGTGAAGTTTGTGTTCAGTGCAAGAATACTACCAAGTTTGGGTATTATGACCCATGTGTTTATAGGTTCAAAGAGTGCTGATAAGATGTAGTATAGACTCTGTTTTGAAGGATATGTCTGGGCAGTGCATTCATTCACCCCACTTCCTGGTGTGTCAGCCTGCCGGGTTGCAGCTGCAGTCTCACCTCGGGGACTAGTGGATAGTGGCTCGGAAAACATTAAAAGAAAAATATGCAATTGGACATCATTAAGTTCTATATCTAAAGAATGTGAGTGTATGAATGACTCGAAAGCCAGATCATTGATTAATAGACAACTCAACAAGAAGAACTTAATGCTGTCCCATTTCGCACCTATTTTTGAATGTTTTCCAAGTTACTCTCCGCTAGTCCCTGACGTCGGACTGAAGCTGTAACCGAGTGGGGTGAATGCATGCCTTGCCTAGACCTACCCTTCACAATTGAGTTTGTTTGTTGTTGTTTTATGTCCTAGCAACATCTAAGGTCATATCAGGATGGGTACCGACTTGTGACAGTTCTCACTCATGGCGACTTTATAGTGCTGCACCACGGGGACACTAGGCCGCCAGCCCAATGACCTGATATCCCACTCAGTCACATTATCCTGGCATTGAGCCAACCAGTCCTTGCCCTATCCTAATAATGCCGAGCGCCTGCCTGGGAAGCGACAAGTATCAATTTTTAAGTCATTCGTTTGACTTGACTATGGTTCTCACCCACGATTCCACGGTCTACCAACACGGGAGACGGATGCTCTAACTCATTCGGTCATCCTCTCTGGTTTTACAGTTGAGTCTATACTATAACTTATAACGAATATAGTGTATATATACACTATATAACAACATAACTATATAACATATAGCACGACTATATAACATATATACACAAAATAAAACTGGCTACGGTGGAAAGAAAGCAGAGCCGAATCGAGTAGTTGGGTGTGACCCTCCAGTTTTATTTGTGCAATGAAGGCCCATGGCCGGGCAAAAGAAATAGCCCTACCTATACAAAGCTAAAAATAAGTGTAGGAGCAAGCGGAGCGCCAGCGCAAATGACTGAAAGCGGCAGGGAAGCAGTAGCAGCGCAGCAATCGCAGCTATGGAGTGAATATATCAGGCGATAGGAATAAATAATAACATAATACTAAAATAAGGCAGGTAGAACCCCGCCTATTTATATATATATAATAAATTATATTTGACATATATGTATATATATTATGTTTTAGTGTTTAGTGCCTTATGTAGGCAGACATCAGATCTCTGGCCGAATAAAACAGAAACCAACGACTATGTTATCCAGCCATACTAGAGTTATATACTGAGGTGAGACCAAAAAATCACCCTGCATATTCTACTCTCTCTACTACACACATACACATACGCACACATACAGGCACACACAACAAACACACACATTGTATCTTTCTTCTCTCCCCACCACCCCTTCCTAGCAACCCACTCCCCACCACCCACCAACCCACCCACCCACATGCGCTGTGCTCTGACGGTAAATCACGAACACACCAGTATAATTAGCGAAGCGCCTAAGAGGTGGCGCCTCGGCAGTTTGCTGAAGACTTTGGGGGCAGTTGGGGAGCTTCCCTGTAGTGTGAGGATTCGGACAAATCGCCCCCAATGTGCCCTAACACTAATCAAAGCAGAACCTCCCCAATATCGCTCACATCCAGCAGGGTGTCCCAGGCATGAAACCCCCCCCCCTTACACCCCCCCCCCCCCCACACACACACAAAGTATCACCCCCCCTCATAAAAGCACCTAGCTATACACACTCCCTCGCATCTCAGACCTTTTTGTGTGGGAGGGGGGGGGGGGGTAAATGAATTTTTATTTATTTACTTTTGTCAGCGCCATATCACTGGTCGTCCAACTGTAAGTGGTACAACTATATATGAATTTTACTATTTACACCAAATTTTGTGCATGGTTTTTATAGCAAATTGAAGTGTGAAGTAAATTCTGAAATCAAAGTGTACACAATGCAATAAGTGATGAGTACGAGGTCCATCAAATCATTTTACATTTACAATGAGATTATATATATATAAATAAATAAAAATATATATATATAATCTGATGAAAACATCGCTAATTTTAATTGTCAGCAAAGAAGAACGCACCCCCCCAAAAGCCCCCCCCCCCCAAACCACAATAACAAAAACCCAACAAAATAATATATAATACAACCTCACAAAATAGAATAACTAACTGATCGGCTAACTGCTAGCCTAAGTGGGCCAGAGCCAAAGGCTCCTGGCGGATTACACCCAGTAATTGGACGCTTACCCGGCAATCACCCGAAGGTGGTGGGGTATCAGTTTGATGATGAACCAGAGTTTACTCTGAGGACCCGTGAGGAAAGAAAGAAGGAAAAAAAACCTCAGGGAGATGACAAAAGATGAGAAAAAGGAAACGGTGCCAACACAGATAAATCTGACCAACCAACCGAGATGTCATGGTGATATGAAGACGCAAGCTGCACTGCTTTCACTTCTCTCTATTTCTCCCTTCCTTCTCTCTTCCGGCACTCTCTCGATTCCTCTCTCTAACTCGATCTCTTTTGCTCTCTCACGCCTTCTCACTCGCTCCTCGCTCACTCTCTGTCCCCTCTCTCACTCTTTCTCCCATCCCCCTCTCTCCCCTCTCTCACTCTCTCTCTCCCCTCCCACCTCTCCTCTATCACTCTCCCCTCTCCCTCCCTCTCCCCTCCCTCTCCCCTCTCTCACTCTCTCTCTTCCCTCCCACCTCTCCTCTATCACGCTCCCCTATCCCACGCTCTCCCCTCTCTCACTCTCTTCCCTCCCACTCTGTCGCCCACCTCTCCTCTATCACTCTCTACTCCCCCCCTCTCTCTCTCTCTCTCTCTCTCTCTCTCGTGCGCGCGCTCTCTCCCTCTGCCCCTCCCGTTTTCTACTTTTTTTAAAAAAGTTGCCGGAATCATCACCGTCCCTGTAGTAAAAAATATTGTTTGAAAGCTTGCATGAGTTGGACTCGGTTCAAGAAGTGTTATCTGAATATTATAGTGGAGATTGCTCCACGAGATG